>JACAXG010000076.1:3179946-3250379 GCA_018881555.1 Amblyornis subalaris
TGGAAAAGGCTTGGATATTTGTGTCCCTGAGAGCCATGGAAAAGGCTTGGATATCTGTGCTGCCCATGTGGCTCTGGAGCAGCTGGACAGTGGGATCTGGACACCAGACCTGAGCCACAAAGGTGTGGCTTGGCCAAAAGGAAGGCTTGGACCTGGCCTGGCTCTGCAGCAGCCAGGTGGGAACGGGAGGATCTGGCACTGGAAGCGTTTCCAGGGAGATTTTGGACCAGCAGTGTCTCCTCAAGCCAATTCCCAGCAAATCTCCCCAGTTGCTGGTCCTGTCTGTGGCAGGGGAGCTGAGTTCTCATCCCTTTTTCCTACCTGTGGAAAAGGAGTTTGGCTCTTACCTGAGCCCCTGGGTTCCCCTGCTGTCCTGGGGGGCCTGGCTCRCCCTGGGGGCCCTGTGAGGAGACAGGGGCACGGATGAGGGTGGGAAAGGGGAGATGGAGCCGCCGCGTCCTCAGGCACCACAATTCCTGCTCCGACACCTGGATCCCCCCAGCCCTGTCCCCGCATTCCCCCTGCCTGGATAGACCTGAGCACCTTAAWGCCTCTCTGACCTTCTAGAAACCAAGAGCTCCTGGAAGCAGCTCCTTCCCAGTGGGATAGGGAAGAGGGAAGCGACTTCAAGGCACGCTCCCTCCTCTCCAGGGATTTTCAGCCCTTTTTCTCTACCACCACCTGGCTCTGCACCGGTTCTCCTCCAGGGAATCCATCCCATCGATCCACACGAGGCACAGAAAGGTTTTTCCCTCTCAGTTAAGTGACTGTATTTTGATATTCATCAGCCCAGCACACATCTCCATGAAAATGTTTCATCTTTCACGGAGAAATGATGTGTAATTCCATCAGAAATTACRAGAAATTAACATCCATTTGCTGCAGGATGTTCTCGGTGTTCTTCACAGGCTGTGATAGGAATCTGGACCAGGCTAAAAAGCAATTAGCAAATCTATTCTAACAGAGTACATTTTACAGTTTGCTCAATCTAATATCCGAGCTGCCCGTAAAAATTTGCAGGGAGAACTTACCACATTCCCTTTGGGACCCGTTTGGCCGTCCATGCCAGCCACACCCTGGGAAAGGATTTCAAATACAGCAGTAAGAAAAAAAATCTCATTATTTCACACCACGAAAGCAGGGAAACTGCCATAAAATTCAAAAAAAACCCAAAACATCAAGATGCCCTTTAGGACCACGTGGAAAGGGAACAATTTCCTAAAGGTGTTTGGTGAAGCAGCCAATTCCACGAATCCAGTTTGCACTTTAAAAAGTCATTCCAGTGCTTTTCCCCACTGGTTTAACCTGCCTGGGAGGCACAACCAGCCCCAGGTTGGAGCAGATCCCGGCTGGGTTGCATCCCACAGCCAGCAGGCATGGAGCAGCGAAGGGAAACGGGGAAAAACACCTGGCTTGGGATGCGAGGCAGCTGGGAAAGGGGACGGGGCTGCGCTGCTTCTGCCAAAACAAACTGGGGTCAAACRCCCCCTGAGCATCTTCAGTGAGGGGGAAAATGGGACATGGGCACCTGGACATGTCCCTCTGACACCATTTGAGAGTCATGGGATTGTTCAGGGTGGAAAAGACCTCCAAAATCATCAAATCCAGCATTAACCCAGCACCGTGGTCACCACTAAACCCTGTCCCCAAGTGCCACATCCACAGGGTTTGGAGCACTTCCAGGGCTAGTGGCTCCAMCATTCCCTGTGTCAATGCTTCCCAACCCTTGCCATGAGGAARKTTTTCCCAATAACCAACCTAAACCTCCYCCTGCACAACTTGAGGCCTTTTCCTCTCATCCTGTCSCTYGTTACCTGGGAGAAGAGACTGAGCCCCCCTCACCACGACTCCTGTCAGGGGTTTGTACGGAATAAAAGGATCTCCCTGAGCCTCCTTTTCTCCAGGAGTGGGGCAGCACAAGGGATCTGAGTGTAACATCCCATCCGTGGGGGATGAGACAGTTTGGGAGCAAATCCTGAGTTCAATTCCTCCTCATTCCATTCCAGCAGGACCAGGAGCTCACGGCAAAGRTGCCTTTGTGTCCCAGGAGGGGTGAAGGGCCACACAGTGTTCCCCGTTGAACACTGACCCCTTTAGCCCTGGGGCTGGGTTTGTAAGGTCTGGGGCTCCAGCAGTGATTTAGGGAGAGCCCCTGCACTTCCAGGGATGAGGTGACTGGACAGAAACCCACRTGCTCCAGCCTCACTCTGGCCTGGAATATGAACAAGCTGCTTTGGGGCCCTCAGGCAGGAGTTACCACAAGGGCTCTGYGTGTTAATAACTCCCATTCTTCCCCTCCAGCCCGAGCAAGGCGTTCCTATTTACTCAGGTGGGGCAAATCTGCTGTACATGGACGTGACACCACTGAAAATGGGGGGAAGAGAGGCTTGGAGCCATGGGTTTTATTAAGATCTCTGCTTTTCATTGCCCAGATGTGGAGAATGATGATCTGCTGGAACGGGGAATGGGGATTACTCCTCGCTCCTCTGCGAGGAGCTGCCTGGGGAGGGCAGCAGGCAACTCACCGGTGGCCCCGGGGGGCCTGGGGGTCCCTTGGGTCCCAGCAGTCCTCGGGGTCCCTGTGGRGGGGAAAGAAAGGAGGTTAGAATTCCCAGGGCGTGGATGAGGGTGAGCCTGGGCACGGCTGAGCGTCGCGCTGGGYGCGGCGGGGCCGGAGAGGACCCTGCTGGTTCTCCAGATTTACACACTGGGAGAGAAATACTGTGGGAACAGATCCTTCAGTTACAAAGATAAAGGATACAGACACAGCCATTTATCCCCTGGATTGGAACAAACCCCACCGGAGCCAACTCTTTTTATTGATTTAATSCTATTCCTGGATTACCCCGTAAAGCACACAAGGATGCAAAACACTTTGCAGCCAAGACATTCCAGCTGGGAAGTTATGAGGGATGACCTGATAACCCCAATGGATCATCAGGGTGAGCATCCCAAAATCTCTCCAGATTGAGCTTTTATCATGGACAATCCACACAACTCAGCAAGGCTGGGGAAGTTTTCCAGCATAAATGGACATTTTCAAAGCCATTTGGTCGTCCAGCCTTAACAGGTCGGGATTTCTGCTCTCCTGGTGTTTTCCTTCCATTTGTGCCTTTCTCACCAGATTTAACCTCACATTGTCATCAGGGAAATGGGTAGGATTGGASCATCACATAGAATGAGGAGAAGCATGGCAGGAGAATTGTATTCCAGCAAGAGGAATTTTTCCAAATCACATCCCAGCCTCTCCCATGCCTCGAGCCTTCAGCGGGGTTTGGAGCAGAAGGAAAGGGATGAGGTCTGTGAGCACTCACTGYGGATCTGAGAGCTCATCCCTTAAACACAGGCCCTTTCTGAAATGAGGCACTGGAGGGGAACTCTGGGAATTTGTATGGATGGAGCTCCCTCACTGCCACGGAGGAAAATTGCTCTTGATTGATGGGCAGTTTTATCTGCCTGCCCAAATATGACACATCCCCCTCTTTATGATGCAGAGGAGACYGAGGAATTAAAATGAAATGTTAAAGGAGACATTAATAAAATGTCTCATCTCAGAGGTTGTGGGGATTTTGATCCTGCAAAAAAATGCAGTTCCCAGCAAAAACTGGATGAATCCGAGCGTCTGCCCCAGCCACTGGAGACCTCCTGGGCAAAAGCCCTGCACAAATCCCAGCAGAGCAGAAACTCCACTGGGATCAGCTGGTGAGGGGAACTGGAAGWAAAACGGGGCAGGATGAAGGGAAACCCATTTTGAAGTCCCACCACTGGCATCAGTCACATTTGGAGAGACCCTCTTGTGGCTGAGGGCACAGAAGACAAACCCCCCGCTTTAGGGGGTGTGTATTTCTAACAAAATTCCCTGCAATGCAACTGAAACCTTTGTTCTGGCCATCCCAGGTTATTTCTGCTCGTGCTGCTGAAACAAAACTAAACTTCCCTGCGTGTGCCATCCTYGTTTCAGCTCCTCTGTTGTTGCTGCGTTACCTGAGCACATAAACGCTCTGGAGAAGTTAATAACCCATAAGTTATTGCTTAGACATGTGCTAAGGAGAGTGCTGAGTTGATTAATCTTCCCCAGGAGTTAATCAGACATCTTGTCTATAATTTAGTTCCGGTGAGTCTGTAAATGCCAGCCCTTCCCTCCCTGCCCCGCGCCGCGTCCGACGATTCCCATCGATTGCTGCGGGGCCGCCACGCTCGGCACGGCCAACCCCGGCACTGGGAAAGCCAAGGCAGTGGTAGATGATAGATAATCTTCTTTTCACAACAAAGGAAATGCGTTTTGGATGGAGTCAGCAGGCAACAACTGCACTGCACGCAGAAATCTGCAGCCAGCCAGCAGCAGAGTTTGCCACTGCCAATAAAGTGAGAAATAACTCAAATTAGGGGAAAAAATGCTTTTTCAGAGTATTTAATTGACAACCATACTGGTTTGTTTGTTTGGGTTTTTTTTTTTTTTTTTTTTTCCAGTGGGATTCTCCATGAAAGCATTTCTCTGGATTGGTCCAAAGGATTTGTCCAACACCACCGAGATCTCCTTTGGCCTTACTGACACCAGGAATTCCCAGCTCCTGCTGCAGCTGCCCTGCAGCTCCCAGCACGTGGGGGCCCAAACCCGGACAAGCTGCAGAGTTAGGATGTTTTGTGCGCTGAGAGCAGAATATCGACCCCACTGAAGTCAGATGTGGAAGGCTCCTGGAGTTCCATCCCGCCAGGATTTCACCCTGGGGTTTATCAGGAGTCACAGACACCGCACAGGGCGAAGTGTGTGGGAGCTGCGTGGTGAAGCTGCCCCTGCCCTGGGATAAAACCCTTTCCTCACTGGAATTTGCTATGAACACTCACAAAAATCTGTATTTCATGTGTGTTTACCACACCTAATTTCTACCCCAGCCTGCTTCCCTCAATCCCAAACCAGGGAGAAGGATACAGGCAGGAAAAGTATGCGACTAATCTAAGCTAACCGTGACATTTACAGTTATAATTTTTTCTGAGCAAACAAAATCAGTGAGGATTTTTTTCTTAAAAAACCCCACAAAAAACCCAATCAAACAAACAAACAAAGGAAACCCCACCTTTGTAGGAGGTGTTTTAGTGAAAATAAGCAAAGCAGAGTTGTTACAGCACAGAAACATTCAAACTGTTCATGTGGATCTTCCGGAGTTCAGTCCCTGCAGGRCCTCAGGGGTCTTAGCCCCATAAAATCTGCCCCATGAGACCCCTAAAAACACCTTTTTCATATCAAATCCTTGCCCCAAGCAGTGCTGCTGGGTGAGAAGCCAAGAGGGGAGATACTCACGGGTTCTCCAGGGAGACCTCTGGGTCCAACTTCTCCATCATCTCCCTGGGCAGCAGCAGAGGCACGGGGAGAAGCAGCAGGAGACAGAAGAAACCGGTTATAAATCACACAACAGAAGAAACCAGTTATAAATCACACAACAGAATAAACCAGTTATAATTCACACACCTCACGGGGGTTTGTTCTTGTTAAATCACACTCACACAGAAAAGGAGCTCCCCTGGAGGACTGAAAGGCTCCTGGGCATAAGGAAAACCCCATAAAGCTGGGCACYGAGTGTGCAGAGTTTAGCAGGGGTTAGGAACGCTCCAAGGGTACTTCATAATTCATGTTGATGTTTATAAAGATGGATTTTGCTCCCAGACGAGGGCTTGTAGAAACAATTCGGGGCAGGTGAGACAACAACCACGAGATTTCACACCAAGCTGAACGGCAAGGCAGGGTGGGAACGTGATTCAGCCAAATTAGAGCTCCTCAGATAAACCAGAGGCAGCCAAGGGGTAATTGTTCATCCCTCCACTCCCAAATCCTGCTGATGTCCCACCAAAACCCCAAAGTCATTAAACGGTGCTTCCCCTGAGTTGCTTTAAATCGCCCAAAAGCCGAGGCTCCCTCTTAGGAAACCACTCCCAGCAGCCAGCCCTTGGAAACCCTCCTGCTGTGCTGATAAAATCCCTGCTCCTCTCCCCAGCTCTGCCCCCTGAGCTCCCTGCGCACCTCGAGTGGTTTCCTTTTCCCTTTGGGATTAAAGTTCTCCAGTTCTTCCCCCGCAAGCCACGGGTTTGCTCTGTTCGACTGCAAAGCMCTTAACAGGCAGGACTAATTAATCCTGCCAAGCCTGGGGTGAGGGAGGCGTTATCTGAGCTTGACAGGGGAAACAAACAGCCAGAGGTGGGAAGAAAACGTCGTGGAAGGGGATTAGAGCCTGGGAAATGCATCCCGGTTAAAGCACACGCTCCTCACACCCACGGGTTCAGCGTTTCAACCTCTCCCCTTAAAGCAGAGCTGTAACCACTGAGCCTGAGCTTTGCTAGAGACCTTCCACTGTTGACTGAGCAGCGTGGAAGGAGAAGTGAACAACTTGACCTTTGATTTGTCTGGAATTTCTGTTCCCCGGGTCTCGCTGCAACTCTCTGGATTGCAGGATTGTCGGAAGCGATATTTTGCCCACCGAGAGGAGGAACGTTTATCTCGTGTTATTTTATTTCTTGTAACAAAACCTGAGTTTTCTGACCAGATCTTTAAAGCCAAATTCTCCTTCCCACTCCCATGTCCTTGCCCTTGCCCCCAGGGCAGTGGCCCAGGAGCAGCCGCCGCGCGCTGGCAGCTCCAGCCCTGCCTCTGCCTGCCACAGCATCTGCTTCTTGTTCCCAGGGGTTCCTCGGGCATTCCAAGGGCTGCCGGATCCACAGGCACACTTACCCGCTCCCCATCCTCTCCGGGTGCCCCCGGGGGTCCGTGGGGGCCCGGCTCACCCTGTGAACGAAAGGCAGAAAACCCATCAGAGCGGGCAGGGACCCTCTGGCAACAGGAACCAGCAGGGAAGGGTGAGGAACCAAGCCGTGSATTTGGGGTTTCTGTCTGTGCCAGGGATCCCTGTGCCCCCTGAGCTGCTGTCTCTGCGCTCCCTGAAGCAGCAGCAGCCCCTCTCTGCCTCCCCAGGGCCACAGGCTCRTGCTCTCCAGGGCTGGAGCTCCTGGGATTCACTGGTGACGCTTTCCCAGGGGACTGGGAACCAAACAGCTCCTTCATTGCTGTGCCCAGGCCGTGCCACGCCACTTCTGGCTGATCCAACACCTCTCCCTGCCAAAACAACCACCTTCTTCCAGTTCTTTTCCCCCACTGTTTAATGATAAAGCAAAGAGACTGAACCCACTGTAATTTCTGGCCATTCCCACCCCAACTGCACCATCTAAAAGCAGGTTTGGCCTCTTGCTTTGGTTTTTTTATTAAGGTGATTTTTTCCTCCCCATTCCAGTTTGGAGCAGTCCCAGGAGGATCTGGGATGCGAGTGCTGGGGGAGATGCTGTGACATCCCACAGGCTCTTAGGGACACTCATCCCGTCCTAACGGCACCGCTGGGGCTCGTCCCAGTCCCTCCCAGCCTCCTCCTCCTTCCGAGGCTTCATCCCAGGCTCTGGCCAGAAGGGAAGTGGCAGAAAACTCACCCTGTTTCCCTTCTCGCCAGGCAAACCGGCCAAGCCATCGAACCCTCGGTCACCCTGAAAGGAAAACCAGTTTAGAGCACATTTCCAGCTGCATTTGGATACCCTTCCGAGCTGTTGCTTTTCCGTGTCAAGGAGGGATCGATCTCCTCCCTCAGACATTCAGCCTTCGCCTTCCATCAGACCAGGGAGGATTTCAAAGTTATAGATTAAAACAAGGAAAAAACCAAAAAAAAACAAAAAAAAAAAACCTTCAAGTAATTTGGAGTGAAACTCTTCCCTCTTCCCCCTGCAGTTTTCAATGCTTTTCCATGTGGATTTTAGGGTCTCCCTGGGTGACTTTGTGACCTAAAGCATCTCCSTTCTCCTAATCCAATTATTTATTTAGTTTTAAATCCTTGGAATTACAGACTGCAATCCACTGGTAATCCCACACTGCCAACAGGTCCTCAAACACCATCCTGAGCTTTTCCACCATCCCATACATCCTTTTTAACCCTCGTGGGCATTCCAAGGAAAGAAATACATATATAAATAAATTCTGGACGCTATCTTAATGAAACTAGGACAGGAAGGCACAGAGGGAGCTGTTTCCTAAATTCCTCAACTCCTTGGAGAGGGTTTGCAAATGGTGGGTGACTCCCAATGCCCAGGGCAGGCAGCAAAGCCCAGGAGATAGGAAAGTCCCTTTTTCCCTGTAAAGGGCTGAGGCCACGTGTATTTTCACACCCTCTTGRTATGTAAATCCCTAAAATAGCACCAGCTCCTCCCTTTCACAGCCCCTTTATCTCTCAGTGAGTCAAGCATCGGGGTGATCTCCAGCTCCCTCCTTTTGGCAGCTCCCGGAGCATCTCCCTGCCTCTGCTCGCAGCAAATTCCCTCCTCCTTCCCAGCACTGCTSGTTTTTCCATTTCCCCCCTTCCCTGGCATCGCCTCCCTGGAGGGCCGTCCACRCTCATTAAAGCACTTTACTGATAAATGATTTGTGGTCTCCTGTCTCTGGATCAAACCCCCCCATCTATTGCAGCCTTAAGTATCTACAAAATAAAGTGCTTCAGCCTTCTGAGATTCCCTGAGCAAACCTTCCYTGCGTTCATTTCCAGCGGAGCAGCTTCTTTCTGGCTTGGCAATGGCAGCAGAGCACGGTGGGAGGAAGGGATTTTGTCTCCAATAAAAAGATACACGGGATTAAAATTCCTCACCACGCCTCCCGCGTTTCCTCACCCAGTTAATAGGTGGTTTTTTTGGGGCGGTTGTATTCTAGAGTGTTTCCAGCCACTCACTCATGTTTGTTTTTTGTAATTGGGATTCTGAAGTATTTGTTCTACAGCTGCAGCGTGTGTCACTCTCCAGCAAGGGAGTGGATTTCATCCAGCCGTTAAGAAAAAGTGGCATTAAAAAAAACGTGGAAAGAAAAGGGAAAAAAATTGCTATTCTGCCTTCTGGGAGTGTCTTTAACTTCCCTCTCAACTTCCACGACTTCACAGGAGTGTCTGGACCGCCTCAACAACCTCCTCCGAGCAAGGTGGGCTCCTTCTCCAGGGATCCCTCGGGTCATTGCTGCTGAGAAGCAGATGCAGATTCCCAGAATACATAAAAAGGTGGCACTACCTTTGGTCCTGTCTGGCCTGGCATTCCCCGGGCGCCGTCGCTGCCAGCTCGTCCCTGCAACACACAACAGCAAAGTCAGGTACAAAGGGGAGGGCAGGGCCACGGGGACAGCTGAGGGTTTATTTAAATCAGGGAGAGGGTTTATTTAAGTCAGAGYGAGGGTTTATTTAGGTCAGAGCTCCCAGGCTGGGGAGCAGCTTCTCTTGGAGAGGGAAAAATCCCTGCTCCGTGTTCGGAGCAACATCCCGGAGCTAATGAGAGGTGGGAGGCAAATGGCAGCRAAGCCACTTCACTCCAGGAGCTGCTGGGCCGTGGTCGTTGATTTTTATTTGAAGAAATGATCTCCCAGCACATTTTAAGAGGTGCTAATGATGATGGCTGCAAATGGAAATGAGGGAGTTTGGGAAGTGGGTCACAGCCAGAGTCGCTCGTCCCTTCCTCTGGCCAGTGGGATCACGGAGAGCCAGAGGAGGGTGTGAAATGAAAATCAGCATTGGGGATATCAGCAGAGCAGGATTTACACCTCTGGATCCACCACACCAGCGGTGCAATCCAGGATTTCCACMGCTCTGGGGACTGGATGCTCCTCACACCCTACCAGGAGTGGGGACTCCACGCCAGTTCGAGGTGTTTGTGCGGCCACAACCTCGACCCCACAGAGCCAAAAAAAACGGGATGAAAGAGCGGGATGTGCAGCCTTGCAGTTCCCCCCACGCTGCCCAGATCTGAACTCCCATCCTCCTCCACGTGTCCTCCCAGATCTGAACTCCCATCCTCGTCCGTGTCCCCCAGCTGGCCGGAGAGGGCCCGGCCGAGCCCAGCCTGGCCTCCGGCCGGCGCTTGTGCAACGCCCTCGGTGCTCGGGGATCGTTTGGCAGCAGGAGCGGTTTCCAGCAGAAATTGTAGCTCCTGCCTCGTCAGCACGGCTGCCAGGACACTCACCCTGCGGCCTGGTTTGCCTGCCGGACCGGGAGGACCCTGGATGCCTCGTGGACCCTGCGAGGAATCAAGGAGAGAGGAGGGAATGTCACCTAAAGGGACCGTGAGCCAGTGATCCGTGCCCGCATCAGGCACTGCTGGGGCTTCCAGGGCTACGAAACGAACCCCTGGAGCAGAGCCCGTGGTTCCAAACACACGGGGAAGGGTCAGGACCGAGCCTCCCCAGGCAGCAATTGTAGGTGTTTATCCACGAGGAAGCTTTTGCCCTGCAAGCAGCTCCACGTGCTGGAGATGCATCCCATAAATCACTTCCCCTGCCACCAGAAAATGGGAACTTTCCCTTAATGCAGGATTTAAGGCTTGGAAGAACAATATCCTGAGCGTTAGTGAGGTCCCCACACTCCAGCCTGTCTTGTACTTGCATGGATGTCTCTCCAGGAAGGGACTACCACTGCAGAGTTCTACACTGCTGGCTTAAAATCGTGTCCAGAGCCTCCAATTGGACACTTGGAGGGACATTCCCATGCCAAACACATGTTCCCACACCTTCCTACTTCCAGCTGGCACGGGATTACYGAATCCCTCCTTCCCAGCAGCCTCTAAAGCAGGACTGGCTGCTCCCCTCTTCGTTCCTCCGGCTCCCCCCAGTTCGCCCACGCTCACCTGAGGTCCCATTTCTCCAGCTTCTCCCTTCAGTCCTCCGCTGCCCGGGGGGCCCTTTGGACAGAGAATGTGATTTATTACGTTTTTGCAAGAGAGCCAGAGGGAAGATTGGCACCACGTTAAGGAAGAGCCGTTCTTGCATCCGGAGCCCACGTGGAGCTGCTGCTGGCCAGGTCGGCTCCATCCTCACCAGCTCCATCCTCTCCAGCTCCATCACTCCCCAGCTCCATCCATACTAGTTCCATCCTCCCCAGCTGCATCACTCCCCAGCTCCATCTCCACCAGCTGCATCCCTCCCCAGCTCCATCAGTCCCCAGTTCAATCACTCCCCAGCTCCATCACTCCCCAGCTCCATCACTCCCCAGCTCCATCACTCCCCCGTTCCATCCTCACCATCTCCATCCTCCCCACTCCATCACTCCCCAGCTCCATCCCTCCCCAGCTCCATCCCTCCCCAGCTCCATCCCTTCCCAGTTCCCCCCTCCCCATCCCCTCACTCACCATGGGGCCGGGCCGCCCCGTGAGGCCCATGGGACCCGCCGGTCCCCTCAGTGCCAGCTGCAACAGAGGGACAGACAGGGCTCAGTGGGTGTCTCTCTGTTGAAAGCCACCTCTGTGCCACCAGCCACAGGTCTCTCCATGCCCTGAGCCTTGGAGCAATCCATATTCCCAGGGAATTCCAGGTGCTGCCCCACCAACTCCTTCCTGCACCCACAAACGGGCAAACAACTTCTCTTTGCCCAGAGAAGCTGTGGCTGTCCCACCCCTGGAAGTGTCCAAGGCCAGGCTGGATGGGGCTTGGAGCACCCTGGGATGGTGGAAGGTGTCCCTGCCCATGGAATAAGATGGAGTTCCCTTCCAACCCAAACCATWCCCTGATTCTATGAAAGCCCCTGGACAGTTCACGAGCCTGCTGAGAAAACATCAATATTTATGATCCCACTTCAGTGTAGGAGAATTTTTTCTTTATACCCCTGGTAGCTCCATTTTGGAGGAATTTTTCCCTTTATTTTTCTTGGTTCCTACTCGACATCCTACAARCTGATCTCCAGTTCCATTTGCAACAGGGGCCTTTTAGCTCCGTAACTACGGAGCCGCGTTAGCCACGCGTCCATCCCGCGGTTTCCACGGAGGGGAATGGAGCTGGGCCACGCTTTAAAACATCGCTCAGACAATTTGTTCCCTCGTGACGATCCAACACTTGCGAAGAGTCGTAATCATCTGTGCGCTCCAGTCGTTAAAACCTCCCAACGATTGCACTTGGAGTGGCATAAATATTGCACAAATGCTGGGTTATGTGGCATCTTTGTACAACACCCCATTAACAGGGAGATGCTCCGAGCCGCTGCTGCCTGGAGCAGCGCTCGGTGTCTCACGAAAGCCAAATTTTAAGGGGATAAATCAACCCAATAACGCAATTAGCAGCAGTGATAACGAGAAAAACAAACCCAAAAAAGGCAAAGGAGGTGTCCTGCCCGCTGCAGGACTCCCCTGCCAATCCTGCCACATCCTGTTGCTTCCCCACAAAAAAAAAAATAATGACATTTACTTCCCTTTCTGCTCTGGTGTCACGGTTTTCGGCCAAAAATGTTGAAGTTAACCAAAAAAATGGATTTTTTTCCCTTTATAGAAATATTCAGTTTCTCATCCACAGTCCAAAAGTTCTCCAGGATTTACTTGGGTTTCAAATTGTTTTCCCCAAACCCAAAAACTTAAAAAAGAAAGGGACTTGGAGTGAGGGGAGGGAGGTTCTTTGTTTTTTTCCTAAGTCCCAATTTTCACCAGGCAGAAGGAAAAAAGAACGAGAGCAGAGGGCTGGAGAAAGCAGATGCTTCTCATGAAACGTTTCTCAGGTCAAACCCCCTATTTCCCAGCAAAATAAAATGCTGATGGAAAAACCCGAGGCAGGCTGGAAATGAAGACTGACAGGGTAACACCAGGAACATAATCCACGGATATTACTCTCGGCACAAGGTTAATGGACAGGAAAATGCAGTGGCTGGTGGAATCAGGGCCCTGGACTCGGCCTGAATATGTATCAGATCCAGCTCCTTTGGAAAAGGGCAGCTGGATGGAAAGCAGAACAGCCCCAGCTAAGGCAAACACCTCGACAGAACCCCAAAAGGGGCACGTGCCACCCAGCTGGGGGGAGATCCCGACGGATTTGATTCCATTCGAGGCTGAAATAAATCGGTTTTTAGCCTATTTCTGCAGCCCAGCCCCAAAAATTCGGTGCTGAAGCGACTGCAAACAGCTCTGAATGGCAGAGCAGCCACGGCCACCCAGCCCAGCTGCAGCCAGATGTGGCACCTGGGGGTCTGTCCCCTAACGCAGCACCCCCAAAGCTGTGTCCCCTTGGGATCTGCCTCCCTAAAACAACTGAGATGTTCTCCTTTATGGAAAAGGGATTTTTACAGCAGAGTTTGGTCCCTCTGGGGCAAGAATGGGGCAGACACAGCAGGAGGGGAATTGTGGGGTTCCCCCAGTGCTCAGGAAAGCTCCCAAGCACCCACGGAGGAAAATCTTCAGAGCTGCACTGGCTGAAAATGAAGTTTTATTTYGAACAGATGAGTCCAAAGCCTTTTTCACCGAGGTGCTCATCCAGGCAGGGAACAGGAGTTGTACTGGGAATGTGCCAATCTTGTTTCACCAGCGAGCCAGGGATGATTTGAACATCAATCAATAAGGTCATCCAAGGGGAAAAAAAAATGTGGCAGGCATAGTCATCATGTATTCCCAAATAAATACATGAAAGAAAATTACAAATCTGCCTGTTGGGATTCTTGGAGCTGGGAACAGCTCCCATCTGCGATATATATTTAATTATTACGATTTTGGGGGGAAAAAATCCACAAAAAAGGAAGAAAATGCTTCGAGCACAGCCCCCAGCTGTTCCTAGRGACCCTCAAAACACAAACGCTGCTGAGGCCAGCAGGTCCGTGTGCCCACTGGAAGCAGCCAAAGGTCTGCTCCAAGGTCTGCAGGTGATTAAATCCACCTTTCCACACCCTGGAGCCTATTATTTATTAATAAAACCCCAAATCATCCGGGTGCCGCCACCTCCAGCAGTCCCACGTCAGGTGAGAGGTCCCACCCCCAGCACAGGGAGTGGGATAAGTGTGCAGAAATCTTTAACACATTTATCCTGCTTTTACAGGCACCTGCTGGGAGACATCCCGGCCATTCCCAGCTCCCAGCACTCACCCTGGCCTGCTGCAGGATGGCCTGGGCTTGTGCCTCCTGGGCCGACACGAGGGGTCCCTTGGAGCCAGCGTCGCCTCCTCCGCTGAAGCGGAACTGCGGGAACAAGGCAGGGACAGCAGGTCAGGGGCTGCCGGCCCTGCCCCCTCCCCGGCCCCGGTCCCCAACAGTCCACTCAGCACGGTCCATCCCTGTGCTCCCAGCCCATCCCATCCCATCCCACCCCATCCCACTGACCCCGGTGTCCTCGGCTCACCCGGCCCGGGGCCACCGAGCGAGCGCTTCCCACGCTGCCGGCTCGGGGACGCACAATGGGGGGGATTGTGGGCTCGGGGACCTCCCACGCCACACGGGGCTCTCCCAGGGCTGCCGGCCCCGTTCTCACAGGGCTGCTGTTCCCTGCTGCCCGGGAGATCCCAGGGGTTGCCTGGGGTTATCTGTGYGGTCCCGTTTGTCCCGGACAAAGGCTGGGTTTCTCCAGCCTGGCACCTAGTTTGTCCTGTTGTTCATGCCAGGATCCTTCAGCCCTCCAACGCTTTAAAACCCCAAGTTTTAATATTTTACTTCCCCAAACTTGMAAGAAAATTTTAATATTTCCTCCTGCCTCTTCCACTCCCCAAAGCCCCAGCTTTCCCCTGCCCTAGCTGTGAGTTTGGGGTTTTCCAAGAGGGACACTCCCGGTTGTAAAACCTCTTCGGATGGCTCTGTCAGCCCTGTTCYCCCTCAGCTGGCCTCAGGTGTGTGACCACACGGGCTTGGCAGGGCCATTGGAAGGGATGCAATTCCCAGGCCCACGGCTGGGTCCTGGAGGGGCCAGCAGAGGTGGAGTGATGGCCAGCACAGCTCCACGTGGAGCCCTCGGCCCGGCCAGCCCCGGCTCCCTGCCAGGAACCTCACAAGTGTGCTGAGGGTTTTCCCTAAAAACTCTTCCCCTCGGTACCCAAGTGCTTATTTCCAGCAGCTGTTTCCACAGGGCTCCCTCACATCGATTCCTTCAGCAYCCCAACATTAACAAGGCTGATTTGGGACTTGTTGGTTTTGAGGTGATTAAAAATCGGCACTTTGCAGAGCTGCCGGAGGTTCCTCACTGCAGGAGGGAGGGCTCTGCCTGGGAATTTGGCTCTTGGAGGGGTCTTCAGTTGCCTTTTCAAGGCTTTTTTCTCTCTCTGTCCAGTCAGAAACACTTCAGCTTATTCAGAGGTCAGGAAATGTTCGGACAAGGCTCTCAGGCACAGGGTGGGATTTTTGGGATTGTCGTGTGCAGTGCCAGGAGTTGGACTCAATGATCCTTGGGGGTCCCTTCCACCCTGGGATATTCCTGTTATTTATATCATTATCCATMACTTCTGGAAATTTTAACCTGTGAGTCTGTGCTTTTGACCAGTGAGGAAGTTTCAGTGCTTGTCAAAAAGTGGATTTACAAGGGGAACCACCCAGATCCATCTTTTATCTCAAGGAAAATGCATCCTTGGGGTAAAGGAGATGGGAGAGTTCTACAACGACAGGCATTAAACAGCAGCAAAGCCAAGAATTTTAATTTTAGTGCCTTTTTTTGGTTCTGTTTGTACTCACAGGCAACATGAGCATTGTCCCTGGTGGTCCTGGCAATCCGTCTGCTCCTGGGAGACCTGGGCGCCCAGGTGGGCCCTGAAAGGAGAAGAAATTGAAATAAACCTCTAGAATATCATTTTAGTTGTGTCCACACATGAACAGCTGTGGTTGTAGAGGGATATGTCACGATATTGTCTTGACAGACAGGGATTGAGCTTGGGGGCATCCCAATGCCACRGGAGAGCGTTGTGGGAGCACATCTGTAAGAACAGACGATTTGTCTTGAATTTTCTGAATTCCCTCATCTTCCGTCCTGCCCCCCACATTGCCAGGGTCTGCCACGTGCAGTATTAAGTGAGCARTCAAAGTCCCTGCCATGTTCCAAGTTAATGGAATCAATGTTTRGTTGGATCTGTTAAAACCTATTAAAAAAAAGCAAAATAGATGAAACTTCATAACTCAGCATCAGCGAGAGAGAAATGGAGAAAGAGAAATTAATTTCCATCCACGTTCAATCGGCTGGGTCATTTCATTTTTCTGTCTCCTGTCTTTTTTTTTGATATTTCAGTCCTTTGAGGCTCCTTCCATGTGYGGGGGAGTGATGCTGTCAGTGGCTGTAAATCAGCCCAGCCCCAGGATCTCGGTGGAGCTGCGCTCATTAACGCCAGTGCAGTATCTTTAACTCACACTGAACACACGAGTGTGCAGTCAAAGGCCTATTGATGAAGCCATAAATAACCAAATATGGCCAATTTTCCCAGGGCAGCCCATAGATTATCCGAGTTCCCAACTGTGTGCTTGGCAAAATTTGAGGTTAACTCGGATTTACGCGTCCCTCCGGTGATCCCACATGCAAATGAGGATGACATYGATGTCTGTGGCTAATTGCAATTTCCACAGCAGCTTAAGGCAACAGGGACTTGACCACATCCCAGTAAGGCCAAGAAAAGCTCTGCTGCCCATTTYGTGGCCAACAGCTTGGGATCGAGGGCTTGGATACTCCTTTCTTTAGGAAACAGCAATAATAAATCAATTTATAGAGAACCAGTGCAAGCAGTGAACATCTTTGTAGTTCTCACTCTCCTCAACCTGCCTGGAGCCTGCTCATTCACCAGAAAAAGGTAAAAATAAAACCCTGCCACAAATCTCAGACAGGGGGACACCAAAAAGCCAGGAAGTCCTAAGTTCACCCCACAAGGCAAAGGGAGGGGGATAAAGGTGGGAAAGGGAGGAGGGAAGGACAAATAGGTAAGGAAATGCCTAAAAATCARAATATTTTATTAAAACAACCCAGCACACCACCAAACCAAAATGTTTGGTGCATCATCTTTGCCCCACACCCTTCCAGCAACATCTCTGCATCCCACACCTCTCTGCTCCCGCTTCTCCCACGTCCAACTCCACCACTCACTCATTGCCTCCCTCTGGAAAAGGAACCCACACCAGAACTCACACCAGAGTTTCCAGCACTGAGTTAGAGCCCAGGCCGGGGATTAGGAGCTGCCCCGGCCCCACCTTGGCCAGGGCTGTGGCGTCCACCAGCCYCACAACGACCGGGCAGAGCCGGAGCTCCGCGTTTCCAGCCGGGAATACCAACACCGCTCCCGGCGCCGCAGCAGCCGGCGCCGCAGCCACGGATCGAGCGGCACAGAAACACAGGGAAAACACCCAGCAGCTCGGGGGGGACTGCAGAACGCTCCAGCACATCCGTTTTTCCATGGATCGTGGTGGGACGTCCACAGTGTTTGCTCAGCCTGGCCCACGCCGGAGCCCCCGACCCCGCCGAGGAGGGGCAGAGGCCAGGCCCAGATATCRGGGCAGAAGGGGCATAAATAATTCAGGCCAGGCTTGTTTTATRTAATAAACTTTCTTTTTCTCTCCCTCTCCTCCTTTGCCACCAGCCCTGCCTGTGCTGGAGCAGGGCTGAGCGTGTTTATCTCCCCGTGTGCTCACTCCTGACAAGYGTTGATGCAGTGCTTTTATCCATAAATGCCTCTTTTTCTTTCAGGGTGGGTGGGGSAGGTCTTTTCCCGGTGAAACGGACCAGCGAGGTGGGGGGGGGGGGGGGGGCACAATGGGATGGAGGAAAAATCAACCCCATAAAGCACTTTGTAAATTTAAATTCATGAATGCCTCGAAGAAACGCAGCCTGCCAGGACGGGGGTGTAAATCTGTGCCTCTCTCGCTATGGAAATGGGGATTTGCTGATATACAGCAGCCGGGGATGGGCACTTCAGCTCGCATTTGCTGCAGTGCTCTGAAATGCCGCGCTCGGTGCGGGCTCTGGGGYGATATTTCAAGGGAATGGCTCAGCTGAAACCTGGGGGTGTTCGTGCTGGGGCTCCTTCACTCGCAGGCAGTGAGGGTGGGAGCGCAGCCCGCAGTGCTGAGCCTTAAAATTCACCCAGTGTCTCTCTCTCCCTGATTATTTTTCAGCCCTGGTCAGCAAATTACATAATGGGAGATCTTTCTTGCAGGTTTTGGGGTCTGCTAGTTGAGTTGGGAAAAGCGGCGCCCTGAAAATACTCAGAGGCACAATGAGGATTTTAGGGATCCTGTTGCACTTTTGAGGTGCAAAACTGTCCTCAGGGGAATAAATCCTTCAGGATTCAATGACTGTGTGGACTTGGAAGATAAATACACTGCTTTGTGACCACCCAAGGCGTGCTGCCCACCCCAGAGTGCCCAGACACCCCAGATTCCCAAACACACAGCTTGCTTGGGAATGGGGCGAGTGATGTGGGTGGGTGATGGAGCTGCCGTTTGCTCGTTCAAAACACCACATTTTCCCCACTCCCTTCCTCCCAGTCTGCAGTCCCCGCGGAGCAGCCCCGTGCTCTCCTCAGTGCCAAATTTCCTTCTTCCCACCGCTCAAAGCAAAGCCGCCTGAGCCATCCCAAACCGTCAGCTGAGCCCTCTGGAACCTCCCACCAACAGGCTGCTCCCGGGCCCCGCCGACACGAGCTCCTCCGCGCCTCGGGAATCCCTGGGACGGGTGAACAGGCTGAGGTGACGAATAAAGCGGAGCTGAACGAGCCGATATGAGCAATTGTCGGGGTGACTGCAAATAAAAAGCCTTTCTATGGGACGCAGGCAGAGGGTGGGGAAATGGAAATCCAGGAGCTGCGTGCGGGGTTAGCCATAAACCAGTTAAAAGGGGGGCTGCTCCGGTGGCAGAGGAGCGTTTGAAGGCGGTGGAAGCGCCTGGCTCCGCACGTGCTTATCCCTGCACGCTGTGCCGTGTCGCGCTCTGCTCCGGGCGCTGGCGGAGCAGGCCGTGCTGCCTGTGCYGGAACGCACATGGTCCCTGTCGCTGTAGGGTGTGGGGCGGCCTCGCTGGGGACGGCGCRTGTGCTGCTGCTGCTGCTCGGCCGTGCGGGGCTGCTCCGGGGGAGCTGGGCCGGCCCACGTCCGCATCTGCCCGGACGAACGACAGGAATAGATTCCCTTGCCTCCAGGGTCAGCGTCCGGCCTGCCAGGAGTGCAGGGGAGGAGAAGGGRGAGCCGGGCAGCACGTAGGGCTCGTGCGGGATGGAGACTGCCAAGAGAGGGGTGAGGCCACAGGGCTCTTCTGGCTGGTCCTGGACCTCTGAGTGATGCAAACCACGCCCGTGGCCTTGCCCAGCTCACCCACCCTCTGTGAGTCCCAGCTCCTCGTGCTGGACAGGCGGAGCAGGCAGCAGGGCGGCGACACAAGGGTTAAGCCGAGCCCAGGAGCGGTGGCCCTGGCTGCCAGCCCTGGGCTGAGCCTGGATTGCCTTCCCGGGCTGGCAGCAGCCATCGATGGAGCTCRGTCAGGGCCCCGATCACGGCACAGCCACCAGGAATGTTATTGCTGCTGCTTCAAACCCCCAGTGAACGCACCAGCGCTGGGAATGGGGTGAGGGGCTGCCCAGCAGTGCCCCGGAGGAACAGTGGGAGTGCAGCAGGCACAGGGCTCCAGCCAAGCCCCCAGGGAGCAAGGAGGCGACAAAGAACCTGAACTAAACAAAATGCAGGGCCCAGGCTGGGGACATTGCCACAGGAATGCCCCAACACCTGAGGAGTATCCTCAAGTGCACCTTGAAACCTCAGGAGACATTTCCCAGTGCGGGCCAGCAGGGATTTCCTCTCTCTCAGGGGCTGTATTTTGGGCTGTGGGTACATCAGAGGGAAAAGGGAACACARACGTGGCCACTGCAGAGGAAGCCACAGCAAAGCTTTGGGGATTCTCCTTCAAGCTGAGGAGAGGTCCTTGGGAGTGCAGAGATCCTGTTCTGATCTTCTGCACTGCAGTGAATTCTCCCTTCTATTCTGTCTAGGTCTTAGGTTACTCCATTGAATAAAAAAGCAAAAAGATTCTCAAGGCCACAAACACGGAGCAGCATTTACAACACCACCCAGAGGGGTGCAGACACCTCAGAGCAGCACAACACCTCCTATCCAGCCACACCTTCCCACCTGGACTCAGTCATTGCCTTTTCCCACCTTATCCAAACTAAAAAACCTGCCAGAAGAGTAGGAAGCCCTACAAACACAAAGAACCTGTGTCCGCTCACCCCAGCTCATTATTCTGGGCACCCAGGACGCAGCCAGGATGTGGTTCCCATCTGGGAATCAGCTGTCGGATCCGTGGAGGATCAACAGCTCCTGCCAGGGAGCTGCCTTATCTGCCAGGAAAACTGCTCAGCGCCTCAGGGATCAGATTAGGGAAGTGTTTGCTGATAAGAGCTCCCYTCCTCGGGGAGGTGTTTCACTTGCTGGGTGACAGCAGTGGCAGCAGTGGCAGCAGTGGCAGCAGTGGCAGCAGTGACAGCAGTGACAGCAGTGGATGTTGTGTGTTCTGGAGCACCTCCCGGGGTCTGCGTCACTGCTGCTCCCTCCCTGCCGTGCTTTCCAGGGAAAACAGACCCCTACCCCGGCCTGCCTGCAGGGACAGTCCTGTAGGAACATTGCTTGGCCCTTTTGGGATGCCTCAGGCCACGAGCCTGGCACCGGGGCTGCTGGGAGCCCCATTCCCAGAGGGACCAGCGGTGCTCCAGAGGCTGTTCTGGACACAGAGCTGACTGCCCTCAACCCCCAGATGCACCAAGGCATCCACCACGCTCCAAACTCTGCTTGTTTTGCTCCACAATCAGGCTGAAATCCRTGGATTTACTCATGGAAGATGACTGCTGCTGGTGCATGTTCCGTGCTGGGATGCAGGAAGGGCTCTGGATCAGGATCTCACGGCTCTGATCCTGCCAGATTTTGGTGCTCCATCCCCCAGACCAGCGTGGCTCGAGGGCACYGMGCACCCCTCTGCTCCCAGCCCCGAYCTGAGCTGCCCTGGCAGCTCCCACCTCAGCCCCTGGGCAAAGCCACAGCCTTGTCTGTGCCTTGGGAATTTTCCAACGGATGTCAGGCCAAAATTCCTGCTGGAGGATGCCTGGGAGCCGTGGGCAGGCTGCTCCCCATCCACCCAGGTCCCTGCTCACCTGGCTGCCACTGCCAGGGGGAGGAATAGCTTGAACAGGGGGGGAACAAAAGGAGTGCAGCAGTCCCAGGGTCGTTTCAGACACTCAGCTCAGGGACTGAGGACAGTGGGGTTTAATTTTTGGCACAGAGATTGCTGCTGGGATAGTGCTCCTGCATTCRCTGACCCGAGGCTTGAGTTCAGCAGCTCCCAAAGCACAGATCACCCCTGATCCCAGGTGGGGGCTCGGCAATAACAAATAAATACATGGCTCTGACAGAAATGTGGTGCCACAGTGTGGGATTTGGGGTCACAGGCCCCAAAAGCACTTGGGAGCAGCTGCCTTGGGTGAGACATCCCAAAGCTGGAGGCTCCTGCAGCAGCAGTTCACTTTGCCAGGGACAAAAGTGATTTACAGTGACATCCAAACCTGAGTTATGGCATTTCCAAGGAACACAAATCAGTCCCTGGTGCTGGCTGGGACACACCAATAACCTACCTATGGAAAAGGTGGAGTGCTGCACCAGAGCCCTTTTCCCTCTGGGAGCAGCCTGGGACATAGAAAAGCCACAGGGAAAGACCCTGGACCACCCTGGGCCCAACCAAACCCAAACCCTCTGCCAGGACTCATAACAGCAGCTGCCATGAGGGTGCAGAATCACAGTAAGCTCCATTTTCCTACCTGTGTGTTTGCTCATCCTGTGTTCCCAGTGCCACAGCCCAGCTCCTGCACTGGGAGGAGCAGCCAAAGGGCTCAGGCAGAGAACAGAGGATTTTCAACCTTACTATTGATTTTAACTTGGAAAATGGCTTCATCCAGTGGAGTAATGAGGCTGTTTCCCAACCCTTTGCCCATGGATGCAGAGCTCTGCCCTGTCCCCCAAAATGAGCTCCTTTGGGGGCTGGCTCAGAGGGAATTCCTACTATGGGATGAACAGGACTTTAAGGCTCCAGTGACACCCCACAGCCCCATTTTCCCCACGCAAACCCACCCAAAACTCCAGCACAGAAGAGGAAACCACTCACCCTCTCCCCTGGGTCACCCATTAAGCCCACGGGTCCAGTTGGTCCTGGAGGTCCTGGAAGGCCCTGGCATAGGAAAAGACAGGAAAAAAAAAATAAGCCACGAAAATGTGTTATTATTTGTAGCAAATTTATACAACGAGCAGGAAAAGATTCAGAGCTTTCTGTTTGTTTTTGCACCAGAAAATCCACCCCAGAGCTCTCTGTGTGCACATGGGAGGCAGATGGGAGCAGCAGAGCCCGGGGACAGCCCTGTCCAGAGCCCTCCCCGTGCATCCCACACCTGGAAAAAGGGGACAGTGCCACTTACTGCCGGGCCTTCGGGACCAGGGGGGCCTTCCACCAGCATTCCCTGGGCAAGAGGAAGGAAAAACACGGTTAGCAAGGCTCATCCTCGAAGTCATTCTGGCTGGAAAGGCCAATGTTTGGTCTGTCCTTAAATATTTTGGGTCTCGCTGCTACGCCGAGACATCCCGGAGCTGGAGGGTTCCCGCTCCCTCTGGATGACATCTCCCAGAGGAGCAGAAGGGCCATGGAAAAGCCAAATAATGTTCATTTAAATCACACAGGGCTCAGCAGAACAGCCCAAGCACAGGGTCACCTTCCCCACCACAACCTCCTCCCTTTGCTCCCAG
Source organism: Amblyornis subalaris (assembly GCA_018881555.1). Lineage (NCBI taxonomy): Eukaryota > Metazoa > Chordata > Aves > Passeriformes > Ptilonorhynchidae > Amblyornis > Amblyornis subalaris. The sequence goes on from JACAXG010000076.1 coordinate 3,202,468, forward strand.
CCCGGGAAAAGGCAATCCCYGGAGCTTGCCCAGCCTGGATGGAGCTGGAGCTTCAGCAAAAAGCTGTTTCTAGCCCTCCCCAGCTTATCAAGGAGTTAGCAATCAAAYTGCAAGGTGTTTCTGAAATGCTTTTTTTCCCAGCAGACTGCACGCTGCGATTTCCTCTGCGAACGTGGGAAATCGCTGTGTGGGCAACGTGGCACAATAATGTCACCCCAGCCTGCTCARTCTAAATATTTTGTCAGAACTTTAGATCAGATCTGTCAGGTACTCGGGAAAATTCAGGTGTTTTGGGTTGGGTTTTTTTTTTCCCCCCTGTAAGAGGCGGGAAAGGAACCTCCCGATAAACCCGTGGGGAAACCTGGAGTGTTGGGAAGAGCTCCGCGGAGAGCGCTGCCCCGTTTATCTCGGGATCAGGGATCGAGCAGCGCCCAGGTCGAGCCTGAGCRTTCCCAGCTCACCTGTGGCGAACAGGGGCATTTCTGAAATCCCGTGAAAATCTGTGGATGAGCCGTTGGCTGCTGKGGGAGCAGCCAGGGGGAAGCGAGCGCAGGGACTGCTGCTGGGTCACCCTGARCTGTTCTCAGGCTCTGGTGCCAGCAGCCTGGGCTGACCCTGCTGCAGCAGCCAGGGCTGAGCCGAACGGATCCGAAACGCCTGCAGGAAAATCCAGCCGTTCCTGCCCCCAAAGCCACGCTCCCTGAGCCCAGAGGAGCAAAAAATAGCCTAAATCACCCTGCCGTGGCCCATCCCTGCTTCCGTCGTGTTCCTGCCCCACGGATGAGTGGCCAGCGCTGCTTTCTGCCTTTCCAGTGTCCACACTGCTCATTCCCACCTCGTTTAAAAGCTCGTTTAAGACCTGGCTCCCGCTGCAGCTGGACGTGTGAGGGGGAATTTGCTGCTGCTGCCACCACGGAAGAGCCTCTGAGGTTCCTCAGCAGGGAGGAATTCGGGTCGTGGGCTTCGCCCTGGGTCCGTTTCGGGCTCAGCCACGGAAAGGCTTTGCTCCTCTGGGTGGGAATGAGGGGTGAATTCCACACCCCTTCCCTCCAACCTGCGCTATTTGCTGTTGGACACTTCCAAGGATAGGGACGTTCTGCCCATGGATGTGTCCCCCAGGACACCCACTGAGCACCGAGCCCTTCTCAGGCACACGAGGGCATTGCAGGGAAACCCCAGCATAGGGACATCCCAAAATCCATCTTTATTGGGATCAATGATGGCACATTTTGGTGTGGTGGGTCCTAAAACAGAAACTCATCGGAGTGCAGGGAACCCCAGCCCACCCAGGGCTCCCCAGGAGGTTTTTGGGGTGTTGGTGTGAGCACACACAGCACCGAGGCTCTGCTTCCCATGGCTCCTCCACGGGGGGAAGAGTCAGGGATAATTGGCCCATTTGGGATGCAAACATCCTTGGATCTTCCCATATTTATCTGCAGGTTTATGTCGAGCTCTGGCCTTGGGGACATCTGGAGATTCTCCTTGGCAAGAAATCCYCAATGGATGTTCCTCAGTGGGAGCGATGGGAATGTGGGAGGCTTTGGGGCCACACCACTGTGGGGATGCCACCAAGGGCCATCACCTTGGGGTGGGGGGGCAAGCAAACCATGGATTTGGGMTCGTCCCAGGGGCAAACAGGACAAGGCTTCCACTCAAACACTCGGGCACCACCCACAAGTGGAGCCAACATCCCCAAACCAGCCCAAACTCCGCTGGCAAGGCAGAGGTGCTGAGCAAACCCTCCCTAAAGGGGAGCACCAGGGTCSCCCCAAAAGGACAGCGGGCTCTGAGGAGGCGACAGCAGCCCCAGAGCTGGGATGTTTGGGATCCCTGCATCCCTCCTGCCCCTGCCCTGCCCGGCTGCCTCCAGCAAGTGTCAGCACAGAGCAAGGATTGAAGGACAGGCGGTTGGAACAGGGAAGGAATAAAAATCCAGCAGAATCCAACTTTGCGCTTGGGTTTAATTTCCCTTCTCCTGCAGCTCCCTTCAAAAATTAATAAAAAACCAGAGCTAAAGAGCGCAGCAAACCCGAATTTCCCTGCTCAGGAGGAGCTGCACGGAGAGGGACCAGGCAGCATTTGGTCTTGTTTACTTTCTGGCAAAAGCCATCCGTGCTCCAGTGTTTGGAAATAGCAAAGGCGGCCAAATTCTTTCTGGATGATTAAACTTCACTATTCCGTTCGCTTTGTAGCTTTTCAGGCTGGGCTTGTGCCATCGCCTTCGCGGGGTTTGGCTGCCCCCCCYCTTCCCTTCCCTTCCCACCCCTCTGATAAGGAAATCGCTGGCTCCTCCTTTTGTTTGCAGAGCGAGAGACCCAGAAAGGAAGAGGAGGAAGGAAAGGTCAGCAGTGTTTTTATAAGGGACTTCACTGGACTCTCCGAGCCACGCTGCTGCGCCCCCAGCTCCTCCCGGGCTCCCCTCCCCGCTACCTGCAGGAGTTTGGGGCAAAGGAGGAAAAGGAGGAAAAATTAAAAGGAAAATAATGGCCTGGGAATGATGGGAAGCGCTGGGTGCTGCTCTGGCCCTGTGCCAGGGAAAATGAGGTTAATTGAGCGAGCTGCTGGTGCGGAGAGCAGGCTCAGCCCTCGGGGACCGGGCTCGGGGCAGGTGGGTGCAAGGACCTGAGCCCCATTCCCAGCCCGGGCAGGAGCGGGAATGGGGGTACCTGGGCATCCTGAGAGGGAAAAAAGGATGGGAATCAACCAGGAGCCTCTTGGTGTGCTCAGCAGGAGCCCCTGAGCCAGCCCCAGGCTCCCCACCAAGGGGTTCCTTGGCCAGCTCGGGGGTGCTCAGGTGGGCACCCCCATCTTCCACAGGCTGCAAAGGGCCCTGGCAGCTCGGAACTGTTCCTTGGAAAGGAAAACGACCCCAGAACCAGGCCAGAAATACAAGGAAAGAGCACAGTGGGCTCCATTCCAGGGACACACAGGGTTTCTGTGCAAGGGGAGGCTGGTGGGAGCGTGGAGCTGGAGCAGGAGCAAAGCTCTGCTCTCCACAGCCTGTGCAGGGAGAGCCCTTTTATTCCCACAGGGATGAAGCCATGGGTTGCACAATTAAAGCCAGCCCCAAGCTGCAAGGTCAGGTCAGGATACGACCTGGCCACGGGCTGTGGGTTCTTCCAGGGGCACTTCCAAACTTCCAGAGGGGTGGGACCTGCCCTCTGCCTGATGCTGCGGTCCTGACAGGCCTGGGTTTTATTCTGCTAAATGAGAGATTTCATGGGAATTCCTGCGCTTCCTTCGTGATTTAGGTCGCTCCTTGAAGCTTTAAAAAAACCTGTATAGTGACAGTGTTTTATAGTAGACGTTTYTAGATGAACCAAGGAATTCTTTCAYGGGAAGCTTTCCTCCTTCAGCTGTACCACTGAGAACAAATTCTTTGCATCTTTTTCCGTGGGAAATCCAACAAAAATCACAACGCAGACGGTCCTTACCGGCTCAATAATGGCAGGTTCCCCTTTTTGTCCCTTCTCCCCCCTGGGGCCACCGATCTGTAGGACAGAGGGAAACATAAAAGCAGGGAGTCAGAGAGGACATTGCCTACATCACCATCATCATCATCATCATCATCATCATCATCCCCAATCCCAGCAGGAACTGGAGATCCTGGCACAATTCTTCTGAGCTTCATGCGGGAAAGACCCAGTGCAGCTCCTCCTCCTTGTTCAAACACCCGCTGCAGGTGGGTGACTCCCTGGTTTTGGCATTGCTAATTAAGCTCTAAATTATGGAAGGACAAACATTTTCAACTAGGATTTTCCTGCGTGGAAAAGCAACCCCCTCACCCCTTCGTAGATGGTGTCCTGGTTGGCCGGCATTCCGGGGCCGATGTCGGGAGAGGCTGTCCGGTCGTAGTAATTGTCATAATAATTCCCATCATATTCCTTGATGGTTTCCTCCGTGAAGTCTTTGTCCAGGTCGTCTCCTCCTTGRGCAGCCTGGGAAGGAAAGAGCAGCAAGGTGTCAGGCTGGAATTCTCTCCTGGCTGCACAGGCTGGAATATTAATTGTTGTTATATTCAGGGTGCTTTATAATCGTGGTGACAAGGGGAAAAGTTAAATCCTGGAGTTTTTAAGTCTCCAGTGACCTCCAAAGGACTTCCTCAAGATGGATGGGAGGAGCTTTATGTCCAAAGTACACCCTGGCTTTCCCTGGGATTTCTCCATTGATCCCCACTAAAACATTGTGAGTACAAAAGTTGGAGYGAGGGAGACAAAACCCAGGACAAAGCTCATGTCAGGAGCATCCTGCAGACTCCAAATGCCTGAAGGAAGAGGTCATGGAAGTTTCAAGCTCCCAGCCCTCCTCATCTCTCGCRGCCTGGGTGTTGGAGACGCTGGATTATCAAGCACAAGGAGCCCCACATCCGCTCCCATATTCCAAATGCACATCAAACCCACGATGTGTCACTGTGAGTGTCCAATTACAGCAGGAAATGTGGAAAAATCCAAGTTCACGGCTAGGAAAACCTCCTGTTTGTTTAGTCTGGGATCCAATTTGCACCCRGGCTCGTCCAAGGAGCAGGAGCAGAAATTGTTACAAATCTGGTGCCTTAATCCCTGAATCCTTGCTGAATCCTTACGGCAACAGATGCTGTGGAGCGCGAGCAAGGACATCCAGACAAGGCTCAGAATTTCCTTGCTGCTCTCCATCTCCCTGTGCTTCCAGCAGCCTGGCAGGCACAGTCCCTTGGCACCCCTGACTCRGAGCAGCCCTGCAGAGAACGACATGTGCTGCTGGTATTTATTTTGTTTCTTTCCTATCCAGGTAATGACCAAAAGAGTCTGTAAATTGAATTCTTTCCAGTGCTTCCTGGAGAAATATCTCCTCACTACGACGAATTCAAAATCACTGAAATGCCACCTCCACTTCYAGACTTTTTTCTGTGCCAGAACTGCTCAGAACCCACAAGCACGTGCATCTGGGTGTGAATTCAAGGGGTTTTAAAGTCAGACTAAGCCCAGAGCTAAGGCAACCATCACCCCACCTTCTTTCACCTCTGCAAATACCAGCTGGCCTTGGCAGCAGTCATAGTTTGGCAATTATTCAATTAGAAAGTCGGAATTATTTTCCCTTTGTGCTGTTTCGAGTGGATCTAGTGCTGTCACACACCTCTTTTATCCTGCCTGAAAAATATTTCACCTACTTTTGCACTTTAAACCTTAAAACCCTAACCTAAAAAAATCTTAYCTGGCTCTAAGGGTCGGGGGATAACAGCAAATTGCATGTCTTGAAATGAACATCAAAAATACTGATATATTTGATATTTTAATTGAGGCCCCCTGGTCTATTTGCATGGAAAGATGATATTTGGAATAAGTGGGCAGTTCCCTACCTGAAATTCCCTCCTCTCCTATTTCCTTTTCCTAACAACTAAAGTGGCCCTTGAGCCTCTTACTTCCTCTTCCATCTCTTTTTTCAGGTCACTCTATCCAATCTTTAATTCCTCTCTATTAGAAAGCCCAAGCTTGGCCAAAGATTTCTGGCTCCTGGTCAGGAAACAGAAAACTTTCCCATCCGTGGGTTCCCTCAGGTTGGACTCCTCGATTCCTGGAGCCCTTTCTGGTTCTCCYTCTGTATCACTTTGGGCTGTTCAACCTCCTCAACCACATTTTTTTATCCCCACTTGGCTGGACTGGATCCCCCCACGCCCTTGGAGYGGCTGGATCCGCACCTGCCTCGCTCCAGCTGCTCAGATCTTTGCTTGGACACTTTCCCTGACACCTTTTCCGTGGAGCTTCCAGCTCCAAGGATCCTGGCCAGCTTTTGCTGTCTCCTTTGCCACCCTCCCGGAAAGCCTGGGATTGTGACAGCCCCATAACCGAGCGGCTCCTCTCCACTGGAGAAACCACCCCTAAACTCTTCCTGGGAGGTGGGATGGGATTTGGAAGCATTATAGAAACACGGARTAATGTGGTTTGGAAGGAACTTAAAGCTCATCCTGTTCCRAAGCCTTGCCATGGGCAGGGACACCTTCCACTAGAGCAGGTTGCTCCAAGCCCCATCCAACCTGACCTTGAACAATTCCACCTTATCCCACTGTTGATTCCCRTGCTGATGCTCCTGGATAATGAAGAATTTGGCCATGTGGTGGTGTTATTCCTTGCTCAGGGAGCTCCACAGCTCCCAAAAATCCATCCCAGCCTCATCCAAGGGTGAGACCAACATTTACCTATTCGAGCATCGACACAAAAAGCAGGAACTGGGCAGGTCTTAGGCACAGAAGAGTCTCAAGTGCAACATTCCAGCTGCAGGATACTGAAGTGTGGGGAGATCAAAGTGTAAATATTCCAACAGAAACCTTGGCTGTGGGATGTGGGCTKATCCCAGCTCCGGGCAGATCCATGCACAGAACTAAGGGGCTCCCACCAGGTGGACCCAGCAGGTTTGGAATCAGGGGTTTGTCCCAGGGTTGAAATGTCATTTTTTTTKAAAAAGTAACAAACTGAAAACCATAAAGATGCTTTTCAGTGGGAATGACAAAATGAAAAATATTGATGTTCTCCAGCAAATCAACATTTCAAGGATTTATATTAATAACTTTGGGATAAAASGCTTTTGCTCAGATTTTAACATCAACCCTCATTTCTCTTTTTGTCAGGCAAGCACTTCACCCAAGGAAATGCAGATGTCAATATGAACAGCTTTTTCCAGGGGAATAATCCTTAACCAAATTCTAAAGATCTGTGTTCCCCACCCTGAAATATYTGCAGTGAAAATATTTTACGAGAAACTTCCTCTCCCAGCAGCTGCCTGAACCACTTATGGATTTACCATCTGGATGCTCCCATCCCCTTTGCTTCCAGGGCTACGAAACGGCGGAATTAATTTAAAAACGAAAAATTAACACTAATTAAAATTACATCGGTGTCRTTGTAGGTGACGACGGTGCTCGTGGGCAGCTCAGCCTCCACTGCATTTTCAGTGAGGCCCCCCTGGGGATCGATTTCCTCGTTGTAGTTGATATCCTCGTAGGGCATCGGCGTGAAATACTCCTCGTTGATGGTCTCGTAGTTGTACTCATCCACCAGGGGATCATCCACTGCTCCATCCTCCTTGGGCTGCTTCCCGGGGTTCCCTCCCTCGGGGGGTGCCGTGGGAGCGGGATAATCCTGTTGCACGAAGGAAATAAAACACCAGACTCAGAGAAACGAAAAGATTCCTCATCATCCGCCACCTCCCCTTCCACGAAGGTTTATGAACCTCACCCCTGCCAGGACCCTGCCCCGGTACCTGCTTGGTTTCGGGTCTCTCCCCTGCAGCCACCTCGGGAGGGCTGGGTTTGGTGGTGGGGGCTTCTGGTTTTACAGCTTCGTCCACATCCTCGTAGTAGGGGTACTCGTAGTAGTAGGTGTCACCTTCTCCCTCCCCGTCCGTGTACTGCAAGGAGAGGAGGAGAAGAGGATCAGCTGGGAGCACCCAGCGCGTCCCTGCCGGCTCCTTTGGACATCCTGGCTTCACCCTGACAGAGGGCAGGGTGAGGTGGGATATTAGGGAGAAATTCCTCCCTGTGAGAGTGGCGAGGCCCTGGAATGGGTCRCCCAGAGAAGCTGTGGCTGCCCCATCCCTGGGAGTGTCCAAGACCATGTTGTACAAGGCTTGGAGCAACCTGGGATAGTGGGATAGGGCGTTGGAATGGGATGAGCTTTACAGTCCTTCCAACCCAAACCAGTGACTCTGTGATTCTTTTTAACCCCAAACTGCTGAGCCCTCCCAGGTCACGCATCTGACACTCYGAGAGAGGGGAGCAAAGCCCTTGAGCCACGCGGCCACTCCGGGGAGCGGCGATGCTGCTCCCGCTCATCCCTGCACCAACAGCATCCCTGTGGCTTCCCATCCRCCCACGGCCTGCGGGGCTGGGAACAGCAGGGATTTGCAGCGTTTTCCACAAGGCGTCAGTCATTGTTCAAGAAGGGATCCAGGCACAGCAGCTGGCTCCAGCCGGGCAGGGCACAGCTCCCGCCAGCCCCGCGCTCTCCCTGGCAGCCGCCGCCGGCGCGTGGAGGAGTTATTCCCACACGGAGCAACACAGCCCCGGGACAAGCCAGCTCTTGTTGGGCTGCTGGCTCCAAAAGGAGAGTTTTATTTTCCGGCTGTACCCGAGCCTGTTTTATTTGTGTTATTTATTGTTTCCCCACAAGTGCCGGTGGAGCGGTGGCAGCGCTTCCCTGGGGCTGGGCCTCGCCGGGAGCATCCCAAAGCCCTGCTTAGGTGCAGGATTAATTTAATCCCAAAGATAAASGGAGAGGGCCCGTGGCATTACAGCTGCATGGGGATTCCCTGACCCTGCAGGGCTGGGACCAGCTGAAAGCAAATCAGAGTGGCTGAGGAGTGGCTGAGGGTGCCAGGATAGGGAGCTGAGCCCAAGACCTCTTGAAAAAGTGCAAAATGCAGGTGATGGTCTTCTGGAAATCAGCCACACCGAGGCATTTCCAATAAAAATGTGTCCTGGATCAGCCTTTTTTAATGTGTTTCCTTTTTTAAAAGAAAAATTCTGAGGCTAAAACTCCATAGAACACAGCATCTTATAGGGATCAGTCGAGAGCCTTTCTGCCAAAATGAAATTCAAATCCAYGGGCAAAAATGTTTCTCCCTCCTTTGACACCTGTTGTTTCATAGAATATTGAGAAAGAACCATTTAATCCTCTTACAGGTTCAACAGTGTAATTTGAAAATTGAGAAACAGGTGCCTGTTCTGGACAGAACTCAGCCTGCCYGGGACGGTCAGTGTTCCACACTTGGCTCCCGTTGTCCCTCCTGTGTTTCTGAGCTCCAAGCGAATGTTCTTTTCAGTCTTTGGAAACAGGAGGAGCACAGAAAGAAGGGAAACTCCCAAGGGCAAGAGCCCAAACCCAGAACCTGCAAATCCTAAGAACAAGCTCTGTCCTGGATGCTGGAGATGAGTCGCAGGGAAGCCGAGAGGGAGGGAGGAGCCAAGTGTTTGCAAGTGTGGTGTGAAACCAAATATTTGTGATTAGGCACCAAAGCATCCCCAAACCCTGCGAGAAACTCACGTATTCGTCCTGGTTGGGGTCCTGGGACTGGGGGGAGTCGGGGATGGCAGTGTCACAGTCGGGGCTGTAGTGTTCACAGTACTCCAGGGCTGCCCGYGGGTCCGCCACGATCAGGAGCTGCTGGATGTCACCCTGCAGGGAAGGCAGGACACAGGGTCAGGGCGTGGATGGTGCATGCGAGGACACCGGCCCCAGGATGCAATCGAAGGTATAAACTCMTAGAAATCAAAAGCAAAACACTTGGCAGGGCCACCTCCCCACCACGGACACGTCCCCTGAGGTGAGCCAGGTGGAAACCGTCGTGTCCAGGGCTGGGTCGAGCAGCTGCTCCTCCCAGGCTGCTCCATGAGGTGTGAAGCCCCTGTGCTTCATCCCCAATCCCAAATTTACTGCCCCAAAAGACAAATCACCCAGTGCAACAGCAGTGCAACAGCACCAACAGCCCCGGGCAAGGCGGGGGCAGGAAAAATAAGAGAAAAGGGCTCCATGCCCCTCAAATCAGCAACATCCCAGGGACAGTAAAACAACTCCTTTCCACCCGGTCCTGTGCAGCTCTGCAGGGCTGCAGTGTCATCCTGTCCAGTCCAAAAAGCTGTTTATTGGCCTCAGAACTTCTCTGTTTCTCCCACCCCACCAGCTGGTCTCACAAAAGACATGACCCACCTTTTTTTACATCTTGCCTCACCTCGATTTTCCACCCGCGCCAGCGAGGCAGACACAGAGATCAGAAATGCATCTGATAATGCAAGGAAAGAGCCAAAGGGGAGGGGGGTGCAGGGGCTTATTAAAATCCAGGTGCAGAGGGAGCTCATTAGGCAGAGCCTGGTCCGTGGAGCACTCGCACGGAGCGAACAGAGCCCGGCACAGCCACAGCCCCGAGGGCAGAGCTGAAATCGCTCTTTAGTTTCCTAAAGAGCCACCACGCTGCTCCACCACGATGCCAAAATCCACTTTATCCAGCAGACAGTTACATAAGACTTTACTGCTTGGATGGTTTGAGCTGATACTTTAATTAGGGGAGGGAAAAAATTCTTATTTAATAATAGACAAACATGGCTAAAGCATCAGGGGGAGAAGCAGGAGCGTTGCAGCAAAACTGGGAGGATGATTTGGGCAGTAATAGGAACCAGAAGCTCCAAAGGGAGCCTGGCCAGACTGGCAAACAGCCCCGTGGGGAAGGATATTTTTGAAATGATGGCCAAACCTGCCTTGGTACACGCTGGATACGTGAGGAGCTCAGCCTCCCACGGACAAATCCCCCTGACTTCCCCAAAAAAAGGTGCTGTTCCCATTTTGGGTACAGATCCACTGGGAAAGAAGGTTGCCAGGACCATGTGGACCTGGACACATCAGCACTGAGGGAAGGAGCAGCTCCCACCTGCCTGGAGCTCCCTCCTGCATTCCCAGGTTGTCACTTCCCTCTCTGCAGCAGCTCCTGGGAACACCTGGACACCTCTCAGATCTGCACAAGCTCCCCTTAAATGAGCACTCAGTGAAGCTCATTAGTCATTGTTTCCAGAGAATAACCTTTACAAAATTAACAGAAATGTCTGCAAAGTGGTTTTCAATTTTCCATTTTTAAAACAAGAAACATCTTTCCTTCCCTTTCCCTTTTCTTTTTTTTTTTTTTTTATTTTGAATAAACCCGCAGAGCAGTTCTGTCATTGCTATTCCAGCTTTCTCTTCAGCAATGTAACCACCAGAACTGAGGATAGAGTACTGGGAAAACAGAAAATGCCAAGGTTTTGCCTCCTAGAACATTTCCCTTTTCCAAGCAGCTCTGGCCACCTCCTGCCAATGGGACCCTCCTGGGGAACTGGGCCCTGGTGTGACCTSCAGGACACGCCCCAGCCCTGAGCAGGGACTGGGAGGGGCTGGGGGTGTCACAAGGTCACTCAGGCCATGTATTRTTTTACCATCCCTGTCTCCAAAGGCACTTCAGAGCTCCACAACAGCCTGCTCCTTTGGAATTCCCTCCAACCTGGCCAAGGAAATCTGTTTCGAGTGGATGATGYGAAGACCCTTCCAGCTGCTATTTCTGCACACAGGACCTCAGCCACCCCTCACTGRCACCCCAGTTAAGCCATTTGTGCCCTCCTCTCACTCAGGTGCTCAAAGCTCCCYGTTTTTCCATGGGAAGATGGGAAGTGTCTGGCATTGCTGGGATAAGCTGAAATAAGCCAGCCCCAAAGCAGGCCTGGTCCTTGTCTCCAAGAGGCAAGGGAGGCTGAAAAAGCTTTTTCTCCCTGATAAGGCTGGATTTACACCTCAAGGAGAGCTGATAGGCTGCTCCATGGGAGTGCCCAGGGCTGGAACTGTGTTTCCTCAAGGAATAGATAAAGCAAGGAAAGGCATCTTGGCTAAACACAGGCCAAAGGTTAAGCAGAAGAGAATTTCCTAAAGCTGAGTTCATTTTTAGTCCCAGCTCGTGGCAGCTCCTGAGCTGTGCGTGGGGAGAAGTCCTGGCTTGATCCCACCCTGCTTCCCTGCAGGAGCTTGGGCATCCTCAGGGCGTCGGCCTTGGAATACGTGGAAAAAAACACCTGCAATTCCTTGGAACCACAGGCGCAAGGCTTGGGGCCACRGCAGAAAACTCAACCTCAGCACACCAAAGCACAGCACTGGCCCCACAGATCCTAAGCGAGTGGGGGAGGATGGACAGGGGGAGCTTCCTGCTCATTCTGGGTCAAGAATCTGGGGAAATCAGTGCGTAACTGAATAAATTTGGGATGTGGAGGGCGCCAGGGAARAGCACCAGACGGCTCCTTCCGAGCTCACCACGCTCCACCAGCACCATTCCACAGGCCGGCTATTCCCCCCTTTCCTTTTCAAACCCAGTCAATCGCCCTGCCCGGAGCTCATCCTTGGCTTGTTCCAGCAAAATCCAGGAGAACCGAGGCACCCGGCGGGGGAGGAATGAGAGCCCCAGGGAGCAGGGACGGGGCTGGGCAGTGGGGGAAGGAGCAGMGCTCAGGGGGTCACCAGCCCATTCATCTTTGTCCCATTAGCAGCACTGGGGGATCCCCCGCGCTCGCACTCGTGAAGAGCAGCCAGGAGCAYAAACCTCGTTAGCGACATTCCCGGGCAATTGACCTCATCCCTCAGCGCCAGACAATGAAATGGGCTAATTTAGCCTGCCATAAAAAGCCCCACTCTCCGAGGTTCACAAAAGCTGCACAAAGCTCTGCTGTCGAGAGCCCCGTTTCTTTGATTTAAAGAGCAGGCGCTGAACGCAGCGAGCCGTGCCGCGAGGTGCGGGGGCCTTTCGTGCGCTCTCGAGTGTGGTGCCGCTAACAAACCGCGCCCAGGGATCCCGGGATCGCTGCTCCAGCCCCGGCTGGCATGGAGAGCCAGCTCTGCTCCCGTTCCTCTCTCCAGTGTCCATTTGTTCTGGGGGCACAAACCACCCAGAGCCCCACTCCTTCCCGGGGCGGCGCCGCCGACGATCCCGTTAATCCACAACCACCTCCGTGTGGGACAGGGTTTTCCACGGAGCCTTTGCAGGAGAAAGAACTGACAGTTGCCCCAATAAAGTGAGTTAAAGACTTGACCAGCCAAATAATTTAGGTTTCTACGAGTTATTTGGAAGCAATGAGGTGTTTCAGTCAGGGAGCACATCGGTGATGCTCTGGTGTTGCTTTGTACAAGTCACCAGTGCAGTGTCCTCCAACCACTCACAYGGTGGGTAAAGTTCTTTTTTATGAGGTGGGCACAAGGTTCAAGAAAGTTTTCCAGTGGCTGAGGCACTTGGTAGCATCCCCAGGCAGARCTCAGCCGTGCTTTGCTTGTTTAACAAAAAAATTTGAAGCGGAGAATGAAAAGGTCAATTTTTTTTGCCTGAAAATAACCACATTTGCATCCATCAGAAGAGCCAGTGTTTAAAAAAAGGGGAGTAAATCACATCTTGGCTTTCATTCCTAGAGCTTCCCRTGAAGAGGAAGAGGCAGGACAGCACATTTGTGAAAAGGGCTGTGAGCTGTGAGGGTTTGATTTGCTCCACCAAACAGATGGAAGTGCTGACTGTCAGGAGCAGTCAGGATCTGTCTGACATTTATGGTAAAGCCATTTATGCCTGATGACTCATTTGCTTTATGGATTAAGTTCCATCAAGCCAGTTTAATTCAACTCCCCAGCCAGCTCCCAGACACGGCTGGAAAAGCTCTTCCAGGAGCATTTTTTAACACTTATTCTATAGGCGTGCAAAAAATGTCACATCACTTCCAATGACATCAACTCCAGTAACTCGGAGAAATCGCTGTGGTTCAACAGAAAAAACCAGCTGGGGAGGATAATCAGTGACTTCATCTGGCACTGGCAGCAGCTCCCTAAATCCTGGGATTCTTCAGGGCTCCCGCTRATAATTAACTGGACTCTTGGTTTAGGGCATTACCCCAAAAGTCTGAGAGGCTCAGCATCCCTAAGAATAAATAGTGCTTGATGTGCTTTTATAAACTCCTGCATTTAAACTGGAAAAACACTGGCCCAGGCTGAACAACTGTGACATAAAAACCCTTCAGAATTATTGGGACTCATTGAGATGCTGCTGGTTTTATTCCGACCTGGTTCCATAACCCCAAACCCAGCTGGGAGGCTGAGGAGTGGCAGAGGCTCAGTGCAGCTCCAGGATGAAGCAGAAGCTCAGAGATCCCAGCCACCAGCGAGCTCCCAAAACACCTAATCCCTGTCCTGGAGACAGCCTGCCAGCCCTCGGATGTTCCACTTGATAAATCCTGTCACCAGCACTTCCCATGGATCCTCACTGCTGTGGACACAGCAGCTGCCCTGCTCCARTGGGGTTGGAGACATCCATAAAGAAGGGAAGCAAGGGGGGACTCRACTCATCGTGCCCCCGTTCTGTCAGCATGGACACCCCAAAAACCAGAGGTGCTGTGAATGCTCAGAGCATCCTCTGCTGTCCTGGCAGCATCCCAGAGCCCCTGCTTTAAACACAGCTCCAGGAAAGCAGGAAAACTGCAGCAACGGGGTCAGACGAAGCCTCCTCATCCCTGCCAGTCCCTATCTGTGTGTCCTGAGCCCTCTCCTGGCCAGCCACAGACAGGAGTGACCTCACCAGCCAGGCCTGAGCAGCATCCCTTGGGCTCCCAGAGCTTCTGCACTGTGAAATGGGAAGGCAGTGGTTGAAACTCTGCCTAAATAATAATAATTAAAAAAAAAAAACAAAAAAGGCTGGACTCGCACGCAGCCATGACTCAGCTACGAATTCCTGGTGGTTTGGATAAATCCAGCCAGATGTTTGTGTCCCCATCCTGCACGGAGGGGCTGCAGGGCTGGATGGGGCAGCTTTGCTGGGAGAGCTCTGCTGTTCCCCCTCTGGGGCTCCCGTTCCCACAAGAATGGCTCCTGCTGCCTTTGGCACTCGGAGAGGAGCCTCTGCCGAGCCCTCCTTGGGAAAAACAGGTTTAATTAAGCAGAACAGGAAGAGAGGTTTCACTAGAACTAAATACGGCTTCAAACCCCCTCAAGGGCTGATCAGAGTCTCTCTTTCTCACGGCATCTCCRTGTGGGGACCCCAAAAAGCCCCTCTCGGGACCCATGAGCCCAGTCCTGCATCCCCAGCCCCGGCTCAGCCGGGAGCGTCTCTGATACTGAACCCACAGAACACGAACCCAGCAGTGGTTGGAGAGCCCACGAGCCTCTTCCCCTGGCCACAGCAACGAGCAKCAGACCAGCCCTTTGGCTCGAGGTGATTAACCTCGCTGCTAATTACTCAACCTTTCCGTTTTACAATCCCAGCGAGGAACCCAATTCCCCATCGTGCGAGGATCCATTCACTCGCTGCCAGTCCCGGCTGCTGGCTTTGGAGGGACAGGGCAGGGAGGCACAATCCCTTCCTCATCCTCTTCCCTGAACCCTGGGACTTGTCCCTGCTGTCCCCAACGCCCAGCCCTGCTCCCGGGCCACCCCGCCTCGTGTTTCCTCCACCCACAACTGCTGGATCCTTGGAGCAGCAGCCTCATGGCTGATTCTTCAAATTAAATTAAGATTATGCCTTAAAACTGAGAAGCTTTTTGGAGCAAAGGACTGTTTCCCACACGCTTGTGGGGACCGCAGGATGCTTTAGGGCTGTCCGTGTGATATCCCAAATCCAACCGCGGAGCAGTTTAGCAAGGACTCCTTACTGGAAGGGAAGGACAAGCAATTCCCTGCAGGAGAACAAAAGCCAGATGGCCTTGCTAATTCTGGAAAGCTCTCCTGGAGAAGCTGTCGCTGTGCCAGCACCCAAATACCAGTCAAGGACTGCAGTCGCTGGCACGGCAGGAGACACCAATCCAAGGATTATTTCCAGGTGGACACAGGAGACACCAATCCAAGGGTCATTCCAGGTGGATACTTCCCGCCCCAGCCCAACCCCAGATAACCCCCCCAGTGTGAATAACCCCCTGCCCTAAAGCAAACACTCCCCGGCAGGCACAACCCCGAGCACCCTCCGAGCAACCGGGAAGGCAGAGCTTATGCCAAAGGCCTTTTTAGTGAACACTGAGCTAATTCCCAAAGACAACACCCCCAGTGCTCCCCAGCAGTATGGATTATTCACACAGCAGTGCTTTCCAGGATCCAGCCACCTTCCAGCTTCCCATCCGCAACGGGGGAAAGATTTTCCTGCCTTTCCGAGCGGCTGGGTTTGTCAAACCCGTTAATCATGGCTGACTTCTTCCTGCCACTCTCCCTGGAATCCCCACCAAATCCTGACAGCCCAGAGCCCCTTTGCCCTCTCCAGTGCCCTGTAAGAGCTCCGAATTCCCCTTTTTCTCAGCCCTCCGTTCCCTGCTCCACTCAGTGTCACCTCCTGCCCCGCCGCTTCTCAGGGAGGGAGCAGAGATGCCCTGAAGAGGRCAGAAAAGAGAACATGCAAAAGCCTGACCGAGCTCAAATGGACATTTCACGATGGGGCAAGAGCCCAGGCCAAGCCCCAGATTCCCCACACATCCCCCCTGCCCCAGGTCCCCACCCCTGCCCTGCTCCATCCCCAGGCACGTMCCCTAATTGGCACCTCCATCCTTTCAGAGGGACATCCAATTATCCCTCTAAAGACCTCCAAAAACTCTGGGGCTGCTTTGGGCTTTGTATTTCCTCTCACTCCACCTTGGCCCTGCCCTGCCATGCACTGTGCCATAGGCAATCCATCTTTCCTACCTCTATGCCAGTGCCCAGGCCTTGGAGAACGGTTTTTGTTGGAAAATTTACCAAATGAGCGTAAAAAAACCACCCAGCTAAGGCAAATTAGCAACGTGTCATTTAATTAGGATCCAGGAACTTTGGGGACACAGGGCAGGGAGCAAAATGATCCTGGAGGCAGCTCAGAACACAGGAGGTGCTGGCAGGAGCACGGAAAGCATCAAACCCACAAAGTGTTTACTGCAAGGCCATCCCAGCAATGCATTTCTCCAGGTTTTCATATTCCAAGGTGGAAAAGGCACTGTGGGAAGGGCACAGCATCCYTCAGCCAGGGAAAAGCAGCCAAGGAGTGGGGACTTTGCAGGAAAGGCAAAAGGCAGCCAAGGTGCCTTAAAAAAATAAAGCCAACGCAAAGAGCTGCTAAAAACGCCCAGAGATATCCTTAAATCAACACCCCTGGTGCTCAGACACTCTGCTGGCTATTTTCATGTGTTTATGTCTGTTAAACAAACCACAATCTATCCACCAGGATTTTTGGGTGCAAAACAATGAGTTCTGGCCGTGGAAAGCAGGATGGCACCGAATGGCTTCTCCAGTCCCGGTCTGGAAGGACGGATGGGCTGGGAGAGGGGATGCTAGGACAAAAGGCTGCTTTATATTCACTCCTTCTCCACACCCTGGCCAAGCACTGACACAGGCAAAAATAATATGAGAGGGTTCTGCAGCTCTTTTGCAGAGAGGGGGAAAAKAGAATAGCACAGTTCAGGCTTTTAAAGGGAAAAAAATAGAAAGAAAGGAAGAAAAGAAGAAGCCCCTGACAGCCTCACCTCTCTCCATCCCAACAAAGAGAGAACATCACAATAGGAAAATGAAACCTGAGAGTAAAGTCAGTCTTTCTATTTGCAAAACCAGCATTTTTCAATTTTTTCCTTTTTTTTAATTGTGTGTTCTGAGCAGATGGGCTGAGCCCCACCCCCAGCAGACCAGGAGCACACGTGAGGAACAAGGACCTGCCTGCTGATAAACCTGGGAGAGCTCAGGGACATCAGGAGGCTCATTTGGGGTATCCGAGCTCGGATATTTGTACATGTGACACCCACAGATGCTGACTTCAACCAGCTCCTCCAYGGAGAGAGGGAAAAACACCCAAATTTGGGTACTTCTGGAAGAGTTCTATGCAGGAACAGCTTCCCCAAGAGCAGAACAGGGGACAGGACTTGGGACTGAGTCTCCAGAGGTTCTCACAGCCATGGCATGGAAACCTTGCCATGGATTAATTAACTCATGCTCCAAACTGGGCTTGACTGGAAGAAATCACTCCTGGGCAAGGGTGTCCCTTCTATTTCAGGGGAAAATGAGGGAAAAAAGGTGAAAAAACCCCTGCCTGCCTGCAGAACCCTCCCAAAGCGACTCACTTTCCTGTGGCTKCTCCCAAGCTCCCACGAACACGGCAAATAGTCTGACTTGCTTCCCCCCCATCCCAGTTTTGACTGAAAAGGRGGAAACTCGATTCTGAGATGAGCTGGAAGGAGAGAAAAGCAGGTCTGGAGTCCTCCTGCAGGGCCAGCTTGGCAGGAGGACTTGGCACACTCAAATCACAGCCCAGGGAGTGTGGGATGTTCAGGTCAGAACTGTAGGGCCATAGCACACCTGCCCCGTGTGGGGTCTCCATGGGGCCTCCAGTTCATTTTTAGGCAGCACAAGGAGCTCAGGCAGGACTGGATCTCCCCCTGCAAGGATCCTACTCGGAGGAAACACTTGGAGTAGAGCTGTAGCAGGCATTTACTAGAGGGAAACACCTTCACCAAAGAATCAACCCAACCTCTGTGTTCACAGCTGTTTGTTCCTAAATATTCCCCTGGTGGACAGCAGAAACCACGTGGAGTTATTTGATTTGGAGGTTTAAACCAACACATGAGGGAGCACTCTCCTCTAAGGAATCCATTAGGACAGCACTGCATTTTTTGGGGCTGTTTTTCCCCCAAAAGCAAGCCCTGGGTGATCCCTTTGCGCAGGTGCGCCCGTCTATCCCSATAACTTTTCCCATCCGACGGCTGATTCCAATCACTCCTGACAGGGAAAAAAAAAGGGCTCAGGATAATTGAAGTGCTATAAATGCCATGGAAACAGACAGCTCAGGAAAAGAAATCATCCCAGAGCACTGGCTGGGGGAGGCTCCGTGGTGAGGCCTCGTCTGATCAGATACAGGCACGCACAGAACCCCTCTCTGATGTCCCCACCAGCCCTTTAATGTCCCCACCAGCCCTTTAATGTCCCCACCAGAAGCTGAAGCAACCACGAGACACAAATTAGAAGGAGCCTAGGCCTGACTTGATCCCAGAGCATCTCTGAGCTTCCCAATCCCCGCGGCAGCTGGAAAAAGAGGAGCTGGAGCACCACAAAATGAGCGGTTTTCCTTGCAGTTGTGCCTATGCATGGAAAACACCCTGTTCCCCTCCATTTGCCAGACCCGAGAAAAACGGAGGAGGGAAGGGAGCGTGTCCAGGTCGCAGCTCCCAGTGGGGTTTCCTGGGACACAGCAGAGCCCGGGGGTTTGGGGATACCTGTCACCAAATCCTGGCCACGCTCAGGCTGGCACTGCTGGGGTGACCTCACATGAGCCTTTACAGGGGCTGATCCACGTGCACGACACGCTTGGAATCCATCCCTGCCTCTCCCGACACGCCAGGATCAAACCCTTGGGGTTATTTTTTCCCCTGCGACCGCACAGCCAGCCTGGCTCTCTGTGATTTCTGCCTTCAAACTCCTCATTTGGGAGCTTCAAATCAGCATTTCTGTCCCGCTGCACACAAATTACAGCCCTGGGCCCTAAGAATAGAGGCCCCACCGTCCCCACGTGCTGTGTTGTCACTGCTTTTCCAGCCAAGCCTTTATGGTGTGGTCGCTGAGCAGCTGGTCCTTTTCTCCCCTTCCACATGGTAAATTCCKGGTGGAAATCTAGAGGATAGCTTGGAAGGGAATGCTCGAAAAGCTGCTCTAAGCTGAGTTTGCAGGTATTTTTTAATCAAGGCACCCTCCATCTGTTTATGACATTAATCCCACCCGCTGAGGGTGACTTCATAGCGAGAGATCCCTCAAAGCCCCCGAATCTCCCTGAGATACCTCTCCAGAATCCAAACATGGTTTTCTTTTTGCCTTTKCCTTAAGTTATTCTCTATTCCAAGGCATTCACAAAACCACCAGTGTGAACCACCCCCCAGCAGCAGTTTTTCCAGCAGTTCTTTCCYGCTGTTTTCCAAGAGGAGCTGGTTTGGCTCAGGTACATTCACACGGAGTGGTTTCGTTCCCTAATTGAGGCATCGACTCAGATTCTGCTTCTGAACCCTCACAAGCAGCAAACGAGACTATTCACAAAAAAAAKCTCTTTATCCTTGCTCCAAACGTTTGCTTCCCTGGATATGCTTAAGCAGGATAACCCAGGGACCACCTGGAAATGGGATTTTGCAATTTCAGCCTCATCTTGACAGTAAAGAATAGAAATTTCCATGCAAGGACAAAGCAGTGGGACGGGGTGACACGGTGGTGCTGTCCCCGAGAGCCACCCCGAGTGTCCCCTGTGCCAGCCGGGCTCGGTCCCAGGGACAGCATCCCACGACCCTCAGTGAGGCCCTCTGGAAAGCTGCACCAAACCCACGGCCTGCCCATTGTGGGAGGCATTTCCATAAAGGAGGAGACGGTCAGCCTGACCCTCGGCGTCCAGCGTGGACGTTCCGAAATAAAAAAGGAAAAGAAAAATCCCACAAAAGCCCAGCCCAGGCCTCTGAGAAGTGAATGGGACAAAATGAATGGSTGCCATTGTGTGCCCTGCTGTGCCAGCCCCGTGCCTGGCAGTTAATAATGCCGGGAGAGGGGGAAGATGGGACCAGGAGCGATTTTGGAATAATCCCCTCATTTTGTGTGCGGGGGATCCCGAATAACGCTGCCTTTCTGCAGCTCAATGCCCTGCGCTCCACGGGACAGGCTCAACAAGAGGTTTTCTCCATTTTCCTCATCCCATTCATTAGGAACCCCTGGAAGAAACCCAAGGCCCTGTTTCCCCTTGTCCTCCTGTGCTCCCRGAGCCCCAGGTAGCCCAGGGCTGTCCCCAGGCGGGGCCATCACCCTCCAGGTCCCAGGCGTCACCTTCCACGGGGACATCCCCACTGCAGCAGGGCTCAGCCAGCCCCACAGCCTGCTGGCCCCATCCCTAGCCCAGGATCTGAGCAGTGCCCTGTTTTCCAGGCTCCCTTTTCCGTAGGAAACTGCAGAGTTTTCCTTGGAGAGGAGTCGCAGCCTCCRAAAACTCCACACAGTCCCAAATTARAGGCTGCCAGAGGCTGCCAAAGGCTGCCCAGCCTTAACTCTCCTCCTTGTGGCCGTGCAGACCTGACCACACACCCCCATTCCCTATTTCCTTTGCCGTTCCCTGCAGAGCTGCCTCCCTGCATCCCCTGATGTCACCGCCTCGCCCAGGGCTGCTCACGCCGTTCCAAGTTTCCCCTCTCCCTCCAAACCAAATAATCCCCTCATAACCCAGAGCTCCAGGGCCGGCTTTCTCCTGGAGAAGCGATTTCTCGATGACATATGTGTGAACCATCMGGGGCAGTTTGAGAACAGATTCCCCCTCGTCGCAGAGCCGCTCCTCTGCGCCCTCCCCCCGCGCACCGAGCGGTGCCGTTCCCCGGCTCCGCTTTCACCTTGATTTATTCCCCTTTCATCTCTGGAAAACGAGGAACGAGAGCAGCTCCTGCTGCCTGCGCCGCCCACACGAGGATGGATGCGCCAGTGGATGGTGGGGGGGACCTTCTCACCGTGGAAAATACGGAATGAAGCAAAGCTCCTGGCTTGACCGCTAGCCCAGGTTGTTCCAAGTCCTGTCCAACCTGGCCTTGGACGCTKYCAGGGATGGGGCAGCCACAGCTTCTCTGGGCAACCTGTGCCAGGGCCTCRCCACCCTCACAGAGAGGAATTTCTTCCCAATATCCCATCTAACCCTACTCTCTATCAGTGGGAAGCCATTCCCCCTTGTCCTGGCACTCCAGGCCCCTGTAAATAGTCTCTGTCCATCTTTCCTGTGGGCTCCCTTCAGGCACTGGAAGGCCACAGTGAAGTCAATTCCCTCAGCCTTTCCTCCCAGCAGAGCTGCTCCATCCCTCTCATSACCTTGGTTCCTCCTCTGGACTCATTCCAACAGCTCCATGTCCTTCCTGTGCTGGAGACCTCAGGTCTCCATCCAATTTCTTGCCGTGACCAAAGAGCAGATGGATTTCCCAGCTCCATCAGATACCCCACAGCTCTGCTGCAGGGCAGGGATTGCGGCCAGGGCCAGCCCCACGCTGCTGCTCCGGGGCATTCCCATCCTCCCCCTTCCTTACTCCCTAAACACTTCCCAAACCATTGCCAAAGGGTGGCTCTTGGGTTCCAGCAGCACCTCGGGGCCTCCTGCTCCCACCCCACAGCACCTTCTGAGCACTGGGGTACCCCAAAACTTGCTTTTACTCCATTATTTTTCCTCATAGCCAAATTAATCTGGAAGTGGAGCTGCCTCAGCCCCACAGTCAGGATTTGCACACCCTAGATGCACCCCGAGGTCTCCTCCTCAGCCCTCCACCCCGAGGTGGCTCGGGATCAAGGGGTTTGTGTGCACAGAGGCTTTTAATCGGCACTTGGAACGYTTCCTGCCCCAGGAGGCGAACACGGGATCCAGGTTTTCTGGATTAAAGGTGATGGGGGGAAAACAGACCTGGCTGCCAAAGTTACCTCGGGATGTGAGSGGGATTACAGGCTTGGGCTCGGGGATATCTGCTGACACGCTCAGAATTCCACTTAACACCAAATTTTGGTTGGAAAAGCATTTTCCTGCCTTTGCCTGGCGACAATCACCCAGGCATGGAACACTGACCTGCTGGGACCACCCCAGGAGGAGCTTTTGTGCAGGTTCCCATTGCTGATTCTCACCCTGGCTGGAAATTTGGCTGCCCAGGAAAGAGCTGAGAGTGGAAAGCTGAGCTGGTGTGCAAATATAGGTGTGACACCTCTCATCCACACACCTTTCTCCCTCTTTTCCCAGGAAACCCGAATGTGTCCTTTGATGACATTCACACCCCAAAGTATTTTTTCAATTAGGTTTTTATGTGTCCATTAAAAATTATTTGGGTTTTATTTATTCCTGCAAGACAGTGCCCACTCAGCACCTGCCACCTCAAATCCAGCATTCCAAAAACCCAAAAATCTTGCCTTGGACTTGGACTTTGGTGATCCTTGGTGGGTCCCTTCCAGCTCAGGGTATTCYGTGATCCTTTAAGGACAAAATCTGAATAATTCCATGAAATAGTGCCCCAAATTTTCATCCCGAGGAAGGCAGCTGGGTTTGTAACYGCTGTGGCCTGAAAAATCAGGTGTGAAACTCATCCCAGAAACGTRGTTCTCCAAACCCAACCCATGCRGGAGCAGGGATGGATGCAGCCCGCGGAGTYGGGATTTCACCGCGCTGGGAGAAGGGCGCACAAAACCCGCAGGGAAATTTGCTCCTGGGAGGCATCAAAGCCTCGGGAAAACCTTGTTTGCAGACATTCCAGAGGGGAGAAGGGCGCACAAAAGTCATGTTGAACACCARTTTTCCCCACAGTGGCCACAGCTCCGTTCGTCCAAGCGGCTCCGACCCCTGAGCCCCAGACGCGTGCGGAACGACCAGCCCACGCTCAGGGACTCTTTTCCATGTTCTTGCAGGGAATAGAAAACACACAAACGCTCCGAGCCCATCCAACCTCCTGCACAACTCATTAGGAATGCCCTCTTCCAGCTCCCGGCCCCGGGGGGGATGGATTTACGGGGAACGTTTCCACCCGAGCCCGCTCGGCTCCGTCGGAGCGAGCGCTACACCTGCGCGCTGGGGATGTCTGGAGTGGGCTTGGATTTTCCTTTGGGCTCTGGCAGGCAGCCCGGGCTGCCTCCAAAAAAAAAAAAAGGGAAAAGGAGCAGAAAGGCCTCACCGTGTGYGAGGAACATGTGTTTCGTTTGTTCGTGCCTGAGTGACAAGGGAAAGGGTTGAACGCGGAGTCAGCCGGGAGGTTTTGAGGCTGGGATGGGTTTGCCGTGTCCTGGCTGCAGGGAGAGGTGTGGAAAAGCCTCCCTCGGGGAAGGGACAGACTGCAAAAGGCAGGAAAACAGCAATAAAGATGGAAAGTTCAGAGAAACAGCAGCTTGAGCACGGCCGGGTCGACAAGGACACAGACCCTGAGCAGCTTCACAGAGCTTCGTGCTCATCAGCCTCTTCCTCCAGCTCCCAGAGTTTGGCTCAGAAGAGCCTTTATTTCCTATAAATTCACTGCAACAACATAAATCAATCCAGCTTTTTGCATAAGGAAGAGGATCTTTTCTTATTCTGCTGCTAAAAATTCACTTTTATGCAAATAAGGCTAATTGGTGAGTCAACCTCCCACGCAGAACGAGGTTCCCAAGTGAGCGGGGAAGGGAAACATGCCCCAGTTTGGGCCAGGGCACCCTGTCACACTCTGCTCCCACTAATCCCTTTTCCATGTCGCACAGGGATGCTGCCAAAAACACTCGGCTGGAAACTTCTCCCCCAAAGCACAAGGATTTGGCTTCCCCCCCCCCCGCTCAAACGGAGGAAAATCGTCTTTCCCGAACACATCTCCCTTCCCAGCACACCCCAAATCCCTTTGTGGGGCCTGTCCTGCTCCTGCAGCCCCCGCTGTCCCCCCCAGCACCGCAAAGCTCGGGATGATGTCACTGGAGAGGGGAGCATTTCCAGCATTACCTCAGCCTGTCTGGGCTCAGCAACCGGCCCGTGCTCCTCAGACTTTCCATGGAAGAAACCCAGCCCCCTCCTCCTTCCTCCCACCATCCARAGGGGGGGAAGCAAACTCCAAGCTCGGCTGGAAGAGTAATGACCCCGCACCTTGGAGCATCCATCACCCACAACGAGCCCGGGGCCAGCRACTGAACACGAAACCCTTCCAGGGGAACGGCAGGAACAGCCAGACACRGCCCCCCAAGCCCCCCAGAGTCCCTGTGGGGGATGGAAATCGCTCCCAAGGATGAGCTTTGCCTTCCAGAGGTCGCTCAGTTTTCCTGGGATTTTTTTTGAAGTGATTACCGCGCTCTGCAGGAGGGACCCCAGGCTGGGGAAAGGGGACACATTTGCCTGGGCCAGGAAAAGGGGACACAACTGCCTGGGCCAGGGAAAGGGGACACAACTGCCTGGGCCAGGAAAAGGGGACACAACTGCTTGTCCCCTCCAGGACAGCAGGGATGGGGAGCCCTGCAGCATTCCTACCCGTGGCAGCTCCCAATTTCCCCTCAGCATCCTTGCCGGTTCCCTCCAGCATGGCAAACACTCCCCCAAACCAACTCTCCTGCCCCTGGTGCTCCACCCTCAGGCTACAAACTGCTTATTTGAGAAATAATAACAAAAAATGTGCAGATTGTCCTCTGGCACATCCCAGCTCCAGTGACCACGGCCCAGGAGCAGCAGGAATTCAGCGGTTCCTCACACAGGGATGAGGAACCCTGGCGTTCCCAGAGGGCATCAATCCTGGATTTTCCAACCTAAGTGCCCCATACCCTCAGCATTTCCCATCCTTTGCCAACGAACCCCTCAACAGCGCCATCCTGGGCCCAAACCTGCCTAAATCCAGGAATCCCAGACTGGTTTGGGTTGGGAAGGCACCTTAAATGCCATCTTTTCCACCYCTGCCCTGGGCAGGGACACCTCCCGCTAGACCAGAGTCCTCCTAAAACTGGGTTTTAAATCCGGACAAACCCTMAGAAGCTGTGAGACCACGCAGCCTCCCGGGCTGCTGTTTAACTTGGCACTGGGAGAAGATAAATGATAGACTGCAGGAGTGTTTTAAGCATCAATAAAAGCACTTTTATGATCTGTCTGAACAATAAAGTGCTTTGTAAGCCATCAGAGGCCTGGAGGCATTTGATACCAGCAAAACTGCACTAATTATCTCCGCTTGCCAACGCAGTCGCCTTTACAGTTTATGGAATGGAATTCACCACTGACCAAACAAACAAACACAAACAACTCACAGRAAAACCMMCCCCCCCCCCCCAAAAAAAAAATAAAATTACAGTTAGAAACGTTAAAAAAAAACCCGTGCGTTTTGTAATCACGACTAACAAGGCTCCGTGATTACAGGCAGCCCTGACCCAGCGGCAGGTTTGAGCGCGGGCCAGATGGCTGAACCTGCAATTACCCTGCACATCTGATGGAAAACAAGGCTTTCGGCAGAGTGTGTGCAAACAATCCCACTGATGGCCCCACCCAGGCTCTCGCTTTCCCCGMTGGCACCTGCCAGGGAGGGGGCACGGCCAGTTCAGGGGGGGGGGAATGAAAGCCGCTGGGGCACAGAGTGACTGTGACAAGCTGGTTTGTAATTCTCACTGTGGAGCAGGTCCTGCCCCTCCCTCCCTGATAAGAGCAGATGACGTCCCCGGGCACCTGTAAGGTGATGCCGTGGGGAGGAGCTGCCAAAATGGGGCCAAATCTCCCGTTTGGGGTTGGATCAGCTGGACTGCACCGCTCGGACTCTGGCACAAAACCCTCCCCGGTAATTGCAAACCCATCCAGAGGAGTATTCCTCAATAACTGCAGACGTTTTCTAGGCAGCGCTGCTCTCCTGGAAGAGCCCAGGGCTGTGATTTAATCCATGTGTCTCCAGTGAACCATTTTAAAGAGGATCCTTTGGAAAAAAAAAAAAAAAAAAAAAAGCAAAGCAGAAGAAATGACGAGAAAACCAGCGAGCAAATGGAGAGTTATTGGGAGGCTGGGGAAAGCTGCAGACATGTCCAATAAAGAGCCCCAAACGCTGGCTCGGGGGGGTTTATTTTCCATCCCCTCACGCCGTGCGGATGGTGGTGGTGTGAAACRCGGGCTGTGCGCTCCCTGCAAGGCTCTGCAGCACAGGAGGTGAACTCAGCTCTGGCAGGGCAGCCAGCTCTGAGAATTACCTCCTCTCAGCAGGCTGCCGGGGCAGGGGGGAAAGTGGGAACGTGGATGTGTGGAGCGTCCTGACAGAGAAAGCCAAGTTAGTAAAAAAACCCCTAATTTTTAAAAGTGCTTTTTGGAGGTTGACAAAAGCTTCGTAAATCTGAGCTTTCCCCAGCTCCTCCCTGAGCCTCTGGGCTGAGCCCAGACCTTGCAGGACGTGAGGGGTCCAACCCTGAGCTCAAAGGAGCTGGTGGGATGCTGCTGGTTTGAAGATCACAGAATTCCAGGATTATTTAGGTTGGAAAAGACCTCCAAGATCATCGAGTCCAACCTGTGCCACATCCCCACCTCGTCACCTCCCCAGAGCACCGAGTGCCACGTCCAGGGATGGCAAACTCCTCCAGGGATGGGGACTCCAAACCTCCCTGGCAGCCCCTTCCCAATGCTTGGCCACCCTTTCCTTGAGGAAATTCCTCCTGAATTGGGGATCTTCTTCCTTCTCCTCTATCCAAGCGTTCCMGTGCACCTTTCCACCACCATTTAGGTTTGCACAAGAGCCTTCTCCCTCCAGGAACAGCCAAGACAGAGGAGCTGAGGCAAAATCGGGTCTAAATGTGAATTAGGCACGGATTCAGACCTGAGGCTCCCACGGCTTGTCCCTGGGAGCTGAGAAAGTCTCTAATTTAAATTATCACAAATTTGGCTTTCTCCAGRTTCACTGCACCCCAGCACATCAGTCCTTGGAGCAGAGAGAGAGAAGATCTCATCCTGTAGCAGACAGAGGCTGTTTGATGTGGCAACAGCAGAGGCTCCTACACAGCAAAAAATACCCTAAAAAGCCCCCAACGTATAAAAAATGTACTTTCATTTCTACCCCTTTCACTAAAGCAAAACAATCTGACCTCACAAGCTCAGAGGTGTCCGAGACAAACAACCCACAAGACCTGAAAAATCAGAGCACTTCCCAGAGATGAAAACCCCCCAGCCAAGAGCACGGGAAGGGAAGGAGGGAAACCCTGAGGAGAGTGAAATGAGACCTGGGATTATCCACCACGRGGATAATTGAGTTTTTTCAGTGTAAACCACTGGGTTTCGCAGCAGCAAGCAGAGCAGTGGGGCACAGTTGTGGCACTCGGTGGGGCTAAATAAGCTCCTCTCATCTCTAGAGGGGCCAAAAGTGAAGGACATAAACCCTAAAAAGCAATGTACACGTGCCCTGAGCTGTTCCACTCATCCACTCCAGACACTGCTGCAAGCCAAGGGTGTTTCCAGAGGGTCAGAACACCACTTGTGGGACAGCACTGCCAGATTTTACACAGATGACCCCAAAATAATTGGCATCAAAGGTGCTCGCTTGTTCCTGGGGTGTCCTCAGCAGTTTTGCCCAAACCCACTCCATTTYTCACCCGTGTCCACACCACAATTCAACGATGCCAAGCCCAGCTCTGGAGCCAGGGGCTGTACAGTCTTTTTATCAGCACACAACAGTCTCATCCTGGCACATCAGAGGGCAAAATGGAATCTCCATCAGAAACAGGAAACAGCAAGGYCTGAACAAAGCTCGTTTTGCTCCTCAGGCCATCCCTGAAGGGCTGGTCTGGAGTAAGAGTGAGCAGTGAAACAGGGCTGGGCCCTCAGCACTGCCCAGACCAAACTCCTCCATCACACGAGGTGCTCCCAAACATCCCCACAAAGGGGTTAAATCCACCTAATCCAGCCCAGAAATGGTGACATTTCCCTGCCACGGACTTTGTGCAGCACTTCCCACGCAGAGCTCCTCCAGCTGTGGGACTGCCCTGTTCCCTGCTGGGATCCAGCACTGAAAGGTGAGTCCTGTGACAGACCATGGGCACAAAATGGGCATCACCAGGATGTGTYGGAAAGTCTCCCTGGGTTCCAGGCTGGAGATGCTTTGCTTTCTGTCCAAAAGCCTTTGCCAAGCTTCCTCCTCCCTTTATTCCTGCACTAACCCACCAGGACTGCTGGGACTTGGTTCCTAATTAATATTTAAAAGAAGAGCACGCCAAAAGCAGCAGTTCATCCCTCTAAGGCTGAGACCCATCCCCATGCCTTGCCCTCCTCCCAGCGCTCTGCAGCCACAGGAACACCTCTGCCTGCAGAGAAATCGTTTCTCCTCCACCTCGGGCTGGATTTTTGTCCTTCCCTCTCTCCCTGCAAAAAATCCCTTTGCAGCCTCACCCCAGCATCTCCTCAGGCACAGCTGGAGACTTCCCAGCCCTGCGAGAGCCTGTCCTGACATCTGTAAACTCCTGTTTCGAACAAGAACCCGGCACAGAGCTCGGCTTGTACAACCTGGGCTCGGGGCTTGGCCCCTGCTCCAGCCTCCCCGGCGCTCCCCGAGCCGTGCAGAGACCCACAGAGCCTCCCAGCTAATTGAATTTTAATGAGAGGAAGTCATTTTTCCACTGGAGGAATGTTTTGCTAGAGAAATATTTTGAAATTCCTCGAACCTTTCCTGCCAGGCTTTTTTTTTTTTTTTTTTTTTTTTTGTAGCAAAACACGAGTGAGGAGTTCCCATCCGGGCTCTGGAGCTGCTCCCCTCCCAATCCCAACCCCAACCGGGGCCAGCCCCTTCAATAATCACAACTTGCAAAAACAGAAAGGGTTTGGGGTTGGTTTGATTTCGGTCCTGCCAGGGAGGATGTGAATTCCCACTGCTTGTGCTGAGACAGGGCCAATCCCAGCCCTCCCCAGTCCCACTCCCACCTAACTGGGCTATTTTAATTCCCAAAAGTGACAACCACAGAGGAGCCAGGCAAGCCCAGGGATGCAGAAAACCCTGGGGAATATCTTGTGAGCTGGGGTTTGCAGATCAGGTGCCTATGGGGCGGCAGCAGCTCCATCTCCTGCATGAGGTGCAGAATACCTCAGCTTTCCAGGAATACATCAATTTAACAGCTTACACCCTTTTCCCGTTGTTCTGAGCCACAGCTCTCCCTGCACRGTTCCTGCTTAGCCTTGCAGAAAGAAGCAAGGAGGGGCCAAAGGAAATGAAGTCGCTGAGATATGAAGGAAATTAGGTTATAGTCCACTGCCTTCAGGAAACCTGTTCCACCCCAGCTAAAGCTGCTGGTGTCTGGAGCAGTGTGTGATGAGAGTGACCAAAAAAATGGATAAATACCAGAGCTAGAGGGGGTTTATACACATGTTGTGTAATAGCAGTGCATGTAAGACAGAGGAAAAGAGTATTTTCTAATTATCCAGCTCTCAGTRAGTGCCAGCAAGATCCTGTAGCTGCAGCTCACACCCGGAACAGGCAGGAGGCTCCTTTCTATCCCCCTCCCAGCTCTGAGGAGGATCCACAGCCCCTCTGAGCTTATACCCCTGGATAAGACCTTTTCAGCAAGGCAGCCGTGGGAAGGGCTAAAGGAGGAGCTGGGAGAGCCCTTCCACCCATCCACACGTGGATTCCATTCCCTTCCTGACAGAGGAATCCACTGTCCCTAAATCCACGGTGAGCCCTAAAAGCCACCYGGGAATGCCCTGAGTTTCGGGGGCAGCTATGGAAATTCTGTTATTTTACAACATGAAAGAGCCCRAAGGGCAGGATTCTCACCCAGCCTGGGCGTGATACCAGGTTCTTCCAGTGGATCTACTGGATCTGAGCTGGAGAAGGACTCACCACTTTATGTAACAACTCCCTAAAAACACGGCATCCAGTGCTGAATATTCGGCAGAACGTCCAACACCTGCCAAAGACACTCCAGTGCCCACTGAGCCCAGCTTTTACTTTCCATTTTCATTGCTAAACTTCCCAGGGAACGTCTCTTGATTCCATACAATTTAGAGATCCAGCTCTGTAGCTGGGGTTTTGGCAGCAGAGTCCAGTCCGTGCATTCCTGCTCTGTTTGYGGCAGAGCAGCTCCCAGATGTTGGTAATACTAAACAGACTGGAACCTTCCCTTGGAGTGACAGCAAAGTGCAGGCAAGAACTGGTTTTCTATGGCTCTCATTATCCATGGATAGGAGATATTCCCCCATCGCTCTGCTGGGCTGGGGAGGCCCAGGAGGTGTAGCTCTTCCTCCACATAAATTCAATAAAAATAAGGAGATAGAGTTCAATAGGGTTTAGTTTCCACTCCACTGCGCTGGTGCTGATTCCAGGGAAGCGGTTCTAGCTCACAAGAAAGATCAGGAAGAGGATTCCTGTCCACACAAAGCCTCCCAAGAGCAGCAGAGCACAGGAGTGGAGATTGCCAGGG
The DNA here is from genome assembly GCA_018881555.1 of Amblyornis subalaris. NCBI lineage: Eukaryota > Metazoa > Chordata > Aves > Passeriformes > Ptilonorhynchidae > Amblyornis > Amblyornis subalaris. The sequence continues at coordinate 3,232,803 of JACAXG010000076.1, forward strand.
AAATGCACACATGAACCGAGCTGCTGAACTATGGGAAAGACTTCTCCCATCTGTACCTGGTCTATAAATAATCCTCTGTCTCCCTGCTTCCATCAGAGGGGCTCCTGGGAACGTTCCACCCCTCAGGATGTCGCTTTGCTTTGGGAAGCAGTCGCTGTGTGGGAGGTGGCAGGGCTGCCAAACAAACCGTCAGGGAGAGTCCCCTCCTGCCACGGTGCAACAGGACCAAGAATCCGTGGAAAAAGAGCAAATTCCTACAGCCCCAGAGCGAACTGTGGCTCGCGGGGGAGCTGCTTTGCTCAGCCTCCGTTCGGTGCCCCTGCAGCTCTAAATCCCAACAYGGGCATGAATGAAAACCATGTTAGACGTGCCCAGAGCTACACATCTACAAAACCCCAGGGCAGAGATGGTCTGGAATCCCAGCAAGAGCGTGAAAGCAGAGGAGCTCAGTCCAGCAGGTCACCTGGCCCCCCAGTTTCATCATTGCTACAGAAAGTATTTACCTAATCAAAATAAAAACTTAAATATTACAGTGTTCTACTATGTAAAAATCCAATATAAGCTTCAAAAACGCCCTGGAAATCTCCCACCATCCAGAACCCGTCTCCCTGCACCCGTGGAACGCCCCCGGGCCGCGGCTCACCTCGAAGACCTCCTCGTCCAGGATCCTGGTGCCGAAGACGATGATGCCGTTGACGTCGACGATGGGATGCTCGCTGCGGTCCAGGAACTTGGTGATCTTCTTCTTGCAGTCCAACACCAGGGTGACGTTTTTCCTCTGCACGCTCAGAGCCACCCGGTGCCACCTGCGAAGGCACAGCCCGCGCGCGGGTCAGGCGGGGCCCCCGGGCCTCGCGCCACAAGCCAACGACCGAGCCACRAAGAAGCTTCTGGAAACCCTCCCCGGGCACAGCCTGAAGGGTTTCACCGGGAAGAGRAACGCCCATTGACAGGCGCTGCCAATCCGCTTTTCATCCCTCCGAACCGCGGAGGAGAGCGCCAGGCGTGGCCGCGACAAGAAGCAGGGATAAAAACCACGTGGATGACTCCCTTGTCCACCCTCTCGTTACGCCCCGCACGGTTTTGCAAGGCAAACTGATTATTTTTTTAAGGCCCTTTGCGGCAAAATCAGTGCTCCTATCCCCGTGAGCGCCAGCCAGCGGCGCTGACTGCTCGTTTACAATTCTTACAACGTACAATTAATTCACCCAAGGCCAAAATGACAGGCTGGGGCACTTGTCAGCGGCCAGGGGCGAGTAAATACATTTATACTGCGATTTCCCACAAGGTTCAACATGCTGGCATTGAGATAAACAATGAACTGTTTTTTCCTGGGTGCACAAAATGTCACTTACTTGCCATCTGCTAGGTTAATGCCTCTAAAGAGAGGATAGTCTTCTGGGCCTGGCTTTCCTGTATGGTCTTCATACAGGAATACAGGAGATCTACCCAACTCCACACCAATTTGCTGGATCCCTTGCTCATTGTAAATTGAGATCAAGAAGGACTGACCTCCTTTCTTCGCTTTTACAGTGGTTAGAATGGAGAAGTCCTCTGGGAATGGGGAAGCTGGAGTGGAAAAGCAGAGAGGTTAGTGAGGTTTCCCCGAACACGAGTCCCTACGCAAACAGTCCTGTTGGCTAAGAACCCGTGGGGAGGCGTCTGGGTTATCTCCAGATGTGTGCCCATCAGCGGCCCTAAAAATTTATATGGGGCCAGGTGAAGGTCTGGCTTTTTCCCAAATGTTTTGGGGAAACAGAGGCTCCACAAAAGTTGTCACCTTAAATTTGTATTATTTGCACCCAACCCTTCCTCGAGAAGCTCCCCTAAAGCTTTTTAGGAGACGAGGCAAAAACTTTCTGGTTTTTGTACATCGTGGGGGTCTCCAAATTAACCTAAGATATCAAAGGGTTTTAGAGTAGGAATTACATCAGGATTTTTCTCTCCCAGAAGACAACAGAGGATTTTGTGGTTTTGGATTTCAGGGTTGCTGCAGATACACGCACACACAAAAATCAGAAAACAGAAATAAATCTGGCAATCAGTTTGAGATGCTAATTTGTCTGCTTATTAAACAGCACCCAATTTCCTGGCTTTTCCACCACTCAGGGAAGAATTGGGTCTGATCATGGGTGAYTCCTGTCTTGATTTCTGCAAGGTTTGGAGGATTAGAGCCGTTAAAGCCCTGGCAGTGCAGGGGCAAAGCTCTGCACAGGAGAAGGGTCCATSTGCAAGGCTGGACAAACACATTTAAACTTCCACCCTGGGCAGGGCACGACTCCTCCCTTTGGGTTTCTCTGCCATTCGGACCGAAAAAGGGAACCCAAACTGACAATCCTGGATGCACATCCCAAACAGGGCAGCTTCAAACCCACCAGAGGCGTTAATAAAGGAGATTTCTCGATCAAATTATTACAGGAGGTGGCACCTATTGGCACAGAGGGCACCTGCAGGGCACACACAACTGCAGCGTGTGGGGCTTGCAGGGGATGTCCCCTTCGAGGGCCAGGCTTTCCAAAACAAGGATTGCTTTGGACCTCTGGATATCTGCCCGGGAAAGCTTCAACCCCAGCAGGGCAGAGCCAAGTGGGGCAGCCCCACCATGGGGTTTGGGGCACCGGTGGCACCCAGGGAAGGGAACGCAAGGGGTGCCTTTGAAACTGAGGATGTGCAGCCATATAAACCACAGAAAACATCCAGCTCCGTGCCCATAAGCTTCAAATGGATTTTCTTCACCCCTTTGGACTTTTCCCAGATGGTATTCCAGGGGGGTTTGACCCAGAGAGGGGATGAGGGACAGGGMAGTGAGGAATTCTTGCAACCACAGCAAAATTAGGGTTCAAACTCAGAGGCCACGAGCTCATCCTCTTCCTCTTCTGCCTGGGAGTTGCTTTAATTTTTAAGAACAAAGTGTTTTAAATGCATTTAGCTGCCTGCAACAGGGAAGGGAATGAAGCAGGAGCTGCATCAAAACCTGCACTGCTGCAGAGCAAAGAGACAATTCCAAGGGGGATAACTGAGGACACCTATGGAGAAATACCCCTCACCTTGGGTACATGACACTTGGGGAGCAGCAGACAGCAGCACTCTGCAGAGAGGCCTCTCAGTCAGCAATTAAATGCCCCTACAGGCTGATTTCCCCCAGGACACAGGCCCAGCACCCGATTTCTGTGCCTCCCACGAGGTGCCCTGAGCTTCCTCTCCCTGCCCCGTGCACAAACCCTCCTGGAGGACACAGTCCATGCGCCCTCCTGGTTCCAATTACAGCCTACGGTTTTGGGCCTTTTATGTAAAATAGTTCACGTCCCAAATTTCATTATGAACCCACAATACAGTACCTTTCAACTTGGCCAGGCTGCCAACTCATTAAAAAGCTGCTTTTAATTTTTTTTTCGTTATTATTAAACTGTCTCCATGGCAACGTGCGTTTCTCAACCCAAATAATCATAATGGATGAATTATAGCTGACATTACTCTGTTACTGCTCTGCTGTCCTGGCAAAATAACAATGCCTGCACTGTCAGGGCTGGAAACGACCCGGGCTGCCGAGCGAGGGATGCGAACACATCCACGCAGACACCGATACGAATAAATRCATCACCAGAAACACAGCAAGCAGGGAGAAACTGACCCAAATCCCTCCCAAACAATGCAGACACCCCTCCGACAAAGGCTTTGGGATGGAGCCCTCCTCTTTGATTCACTCTCCAAATGATCTCCCGCTGGGAGATGCTGCACACCCATTGCTGAGCGCCAGCGCCGAGCCTGGCCGGGCACCCTCCTCCCAGCCCTGGGTGGCCAAAYCCTGCCCAGCTCTCCCCCTGGGACCTCCTGCCAAGCAGCAGCGAGGGGTGCAGACCCCGATCCTGCAGGTGGAGCCGTGGGTAAGGCTGAAGGAGGTGCGGGGTGGGCGCCGTTGGATCCGTGGGATGCTCCGATATGGAGTCCGGCTGAGCCTCTTCCTCCTGGAGCACCACGAGCAGGGGTTAAAGGCTCTTGTGCAATCTCATGGTCTTCAAAATAGGGGCACCCGTGGCCTTCTTCCTAATCCAGGTGTATCCAAACACAGCCTAAGACAGAGCCCTGCTCCTCAGCTGGGAAGGGCAGGAAAGCTCGAGCTGCTCAATAGCAAAAATCARGAAGAGCAATGAGCTGGTCCAGCTCCTGGTGGAAACACAAAGGGAGAAGGTGGCATTTCCAGMGCCTTTACAGTTTTCCTCTTCCCAGGAAAACAGCTTTCCAGTGGTGTCACYGGCTTCTGGCCTTTTCCTACATCTGGGAACACTCAGCTGTGCCATGACTTGTTTTTCCCAGGGATGGCTGCTSGAGCTCTAACAGAGATTTCTGAGCGGGCAAATGACAATTGCAAATTTGATGGAAGAACACGAATGGCATTTTGCTGGCTGCCCCTGGAACCCTTGCCTTTCTTGCACGGATCTTGCTGGCAAGCAGGGCTTATTTAGGGAGCAAGGACAAAAAGCAGCTCAGCAGATTTTTCTCACTCTTGTCAGCTTGAAAAAAACAAGTTTTATATGTATATATATATATATATACACACATACATCTTGCTTTGCTGGCTGTGGCAGCAGAATGCAAAGCCCATAAAATTACATCCTAGAAAAGCACCAACTTCTAATTAGCACAAAATATTCTGGACAGAGCACGTTWGCCAAGGGTGCTCCAGAGCAGAGAGGGCAAGTTCTGCTCCAACCCACCCTCCACAAGAAAATCCCTAAAACCACATTCCCTGCTACAYTGCCCTGCAATTCCTTGGTTATGTTCATCTCCTCTCTCATTTGCTGGTGGGAGCTGAAGTCACCTCTTGTCATGGAGATGAGGAGACATCTGTGGATCTGATGGAAAACACTGGGAGTTCTTCTCTTGGCTCTTCCCTATTTCCTCAGCAGGCAGCAGAGAAGCCTCCATGACTTTGGAAGTTTCCAGAAAGGGACTGAGCTGCTTCAATCACCCMATGGCTGTCCAGAGGATGAAAAGTTGCTCCGTAACTCCATCCAGATCACCTCACCCAAGGAAGATGCAAACTCAGCGAGGATGAGGATATAAAAGTAGCAAAATAAGAGAAAACCAAGAAAATCTCCTACAAAGCTGAGTTCTCTGCTGTGACCAAGAGCCAGTTCTCTGCTGTCTTGTGTTCATCTGGGGCAGAACTGCTGTGATCCAATCTCCTTGTTGAATAATCAGCCAGAATATTCCAGCCTTGTTTCCACACCTTCAGTTCCCCACCACTTGCCGGTTTCTGTCCCACAAAGATGATCRGGCCGGACTTCACGGTGGCTACAGGAACGACTGGCAAGCTCTCAAATCCACTCCAGTTGTGTATTCCAGAGYGGAACCATTTCCTTCAAACACTTTGGAGCTTGCAGACACCAGCTGGGCTGAGTTTGAGGTCATTTCAGGCACGAGGGGACGGGAAGGGACAGGAAGGCACAACGCGTGCGGTTGGGCACACAGCGGTGCTGTCTGTGATCAGGGAGAGCTGCCCTGCCCTGGGCAGCACTAAAGACAAGCACAGGCTCTGGTTTGCCCTTCTGCAGACATTTAGACCCAGCTTTAGGCCAAGCTGAGCAGCTCCTGCGCCAAGGGCTGGAGGCACATCCCCAGCCCAGAGCATTCCTCTGTGCCTCCGSCGGGCTGGGGCTGCTGGATTCCCTGGCTGATTGAAGAGCATGGATGGTGGCACAGCCCATCAGCTGTGATTCAGCCAATCCATTCCTTCTCTCCCCACGCTGAGGGGGGATGTGTGTGCCTGCTCTGCTGAAATCCCCTCCTGCCCCCCAGACCCAGCACACGCAGCCTCTTTCTGCCAGTCCTGCCAAGCAAAGGCACCTTCCTCACCAAACTCAGTCCTGCCACGCCTGATTCCAGCAGCCCAGCACTGCCCCGTGGGAAACAGGGACCCCTGGATGGCTTGGGAAGGAAGAATTCTGGTGGTGATTACGTGTTCAGGACTGAAGCTCTCGGGCAGGGAGGAGTTTGGTCCATAACGTGCCCACTCTTCTTACAAACACATTTGGCTCTGCAGTGATTATSCCTTGGCCCGAAAAACTCAGCTCCGGTGCATCCCCAGGCAGAGTCAGTGCTCTTCAAGGGCTTTGTGACCTCCTGCATCTCAGTGCCTTCCTCTAACGAGCCTCCCCTTCCTCCAAACAGCTTTCCCTGGGACATCTGTTCCTGKGGGACAGTCTGTTATTTTTATATGGTGATTATTTGTGTTAGGAGAGGCACCGCGGCCACAGGACCAGCCCCCACTGTGCTTGGCACTCCACAGGCACGGAACAAAACCCAGCCCGTGCTCCTTTGCCTGCTCCAAGCCTCTGTCCCCTGCTGGGTGTCACCCTGGGATGACGAGAGAGGAGGAACTTCCCGCGCCGGGAGGGAGCAGATGTGACATTGGCCACGCCTTCTGCAGTGACAGCCACCACCATGTGCAAATACAGGGACAAAACAACAASCCCTGCAATGTTGTTTGATGGTTGGAAGCCTGGAACGGCAGAACCGCTGCAAACACACCGGGAAAATTARGGAATTTACACAGTGCCTTGTGTGTGCCCGAGGCAAGGATCAGACAGTTCCACGGGACAAGCAAAAAGCTGGACTCACCAGGGTACAGCTGCTTTGTGGGTGCACTGAGCTGAGCATCTTTTGTTACTCTGTAAGCAACATCTGCTTCTTTCGAAGATCTTCTGCTTGTGCAAAACCCTGTGGTTTTTGTTATCCCATCGGGCAAATTGTGGAAATCTAACACCTTCAACAGGTCTGCGGGCTCAGCTGCCAAGAGAAAAGGAGAAAGCGGGAATTAGGGGACGGCAGGAGTGACGCTCGCTCGGCTCCACACGAACTCACGCGTGCTGGGATGGTGGGAAAACCCCCAAGGAATGTTTTGGGATATGCAGCCATGGCAGAGGAGCATCCCAACATGACGGGAAAACCCTCAAGGAATGTTCTGGGATATGCAGCCATGGCAGAGGAGCATCCCAACATGAYGGGAAAACCCCCAAGGAATGTTCTGGGATATGCAGCCATGGCAGAGGAGCATCCCAGCACGATGCCCTGGGGATCTGCTGTAGCTCTGCCTGGACCCCGCCCAGAGCGAAGCAGAGTGGGAGGCAAAGATGCTGCACAATTCCTCCTCAGGCAGCCAAATCCAGGCAATTCCCATCAAATTGTTCCTCAGGTTTTCTCCCCCCGACACCAGGATTCCTGCACAACCACCCGTGCAGCTGGATGGCCAAAACCCCACCTGTGCTTCCCAGGAGAGGAGAAAAATCTGAATTTTGGCTAATGGCGTGCAGCAAAAGGCTCCTTTCCTCACCCACGTCCCATCAGGCTCAGATCCCGAGGCTCTAATTAACGAGGAGACCTTGTCTGACATCCCACCCCAGGCAGGGCAGCTTCACCTCCAGATGTTGGGGGCTCTGGGACGTCAATTAAGTCATGCGAGTGATCCACCCCATTAACTCCCTAACCTGGCCTTGCTCACGCCAGGACAGATGGAACCTCCAGAAGTGACTGTGAACTGTTAAAAGGAATTATTTTGAATTTTGACTCGGGGTCAGAAGTATGAACCACCCACCCCAAACCCCAGCGGGGCCCAAAGCAAGCAGGGCTGTSCTGGTTCGGGCTGGGCTAGGGTTCAGTTTCACCCCAGCGGCTGATATGGGGCTGCATTTGGGATTTGTGCTGCAAACAGGGCTGCTAACACGGGGATGTTTCCATCGCTGCTGGGCAGGCCTTGCACAGAGCCCGAGGCTTYTMTTCTCCTCCTTTTTCATCAGGCTGGGGGTGCCCAAGGAGYTGGGAGGGGACACAGCCAGGACAACCRGCCCCAGGGATATTCCCRGCCATATGGAATCATGCCSAGCATGGGGGGGAAGAGGGAGAAAGGGGGRGACATTTGAAGTGATGCTGTTTGCCTTCCCAAAATCCCTTATCTGTGATGAAGCCCTGCTTTCCACACCCATGGGGAGCGGGGAAGGATTCCTTGCTTTATTTTCCTTGCTTTACCTATTAAACCACCTTTATCTCAACCCCCAGTTATTTTTTCCCCACTTTTCCTGATTCCCTGCCCCATCCCAACCGGCTGCATCCACAGGGAAGGGCTGCACCGTGTCCATCAGCACCGAGCACAGACAGCAGTGCAGASGGGCAGCACCAACAGACCTCTTACAATAGCAAAAGCTTCGGTTACCAAGAAGATCAGCCTAATATTTGCACGGAAAATTGATGTACGTTGTCRGGCAGCTCTGCAAAGTTTCCACAGTCCTGAGAAACCGGGCCCTCGGCGGGAGATTGCAAACATATGGCAAACCCGAGGGAACGCTGCAGATAAAGAAGGAGCTGAGGGAGCCTGGCCTGAGCAGCAAACAGCTGGAATATTTCCTCATCCCTCATCCTCATCAGACACTGCGTGGATGACACATCTGTCTGAGCTTGGATCTCCCCCCTGCCTTCCGCCGTTTTATTTCACACGGAATATCTGCACTTCCACAGCCCAAGCTGGGTTTAAACAGCTAAAATACAATAAAACTCCATCTGCGCTTCCAGCCACATCCCCCTGCTCCAAGAGCTTCGGAGCAGCCAGCTCCTGAGCTGCCTCCAACATTTATTTAGGGAGGGGAGAGGGGGAAAAGGCGAAGGCAAGGGGGGAGGGATGTGAATTCCAGACTCCTGACATCAGCTGGCTCCCCGTGCCAGGGGCTGGGGGGGTTGGAGCTCTGTGTGCACATCAGCCCTGCAGAGGTGTCTGCAGGAACGGGAACATCTGCACAGGAATCCACCCTCTGGAAGCTCAGCTGCTGCGAGGGCAAAACAGCTCCTGCAGTGGTTGCAGGGAGGGGATGGACGTTCAGGGGGGCTGGACCCCCTCCAGGAGCCACCAGCCACAGGTCTGGAGCTCCAGCTGCTGCCTGGAGCCCTCTGAGCGACCCCAGCCCATCCCCAGTGCCCTGGTGCAGCACTCCTCACCCCTAAAGGATGGTCCAAGCAGCTGCTGCCTCCCTGCGCTGCCTCCAAACGCTGCCATTCGTCTCCATTTCCAAGGAACATCCCTAACGATGATGAATTAGGTCAAAGCGAGGTGTTAAAGCAGAAGAACAGGCTGGCGCTGCACAAACAAAGCGTAAAGCAGGCAGGGAACCAGCAGGAGAGGGAATCACCTCTGTTCTTTCACCTCTGCTTGCTCCTGGAAATCAAGGAGGAGGTGAAAAGCCCCACAGAGCCCTCGTCACTGAGAGCATCCTCTGAGCGGGGCTTCAGCAGCAGGAAACCCCCCGGCTCTGCCCAGAAGGATGAGCTGCACACAGGAGCAGCTCTCATTCCTGCACTTTGGCCGTTTCCTCCGGATTTCTCAGCCAAATCTCAGCTCAGCAATCTCCTGGAGCAGCCGGGAGGGCACCGTGCACCGAAGGACAGAGACCTGACTGACCGAGCTGCAGGGGATTTCTGACAAGTTTGCTCTGGGCTTGGCCTCCAGCCGAGAGCTGAAGGAGCTGCTGCTTTCTGAAAGCTTCCTTGTCACTCCCTGTTCCATGAATAACATCCCTGTGCAGTGAACATTCCCCACTCGAGGGGCACAGGGCTCCCCAAAGGGACCAGCTCAGTCCCTGCTGGCTCAATATGCCAGAGGGGCAAACCCCAAAGGCCCAAATTAGACCAAAATCAGTCCAGAGGCTGCCCCAAAAGCCTGCAAAGCCCTTGAATAAGGCCAAAAAGGAGCTTTACTTCCCATTTCAACACAGCAGAGATGGCAGAGCCCCAACRTGCTCTGTAAGGCCCAGGGATGGAATAGTGGTGCAGGGCATTGGAGGAAGGGACAGGGAGATAAAAATCAGTGCCAGAAGTTTGGCTTTTCTCTAGTTCCAGGGAAATTGTGGGACAAAGTGGTTGTCCCGTCCCTGGGAGTGTCCAAGTGCAGGTTGGACAGGGCTTGGAGCTGGTCCTGCCCATGCAACATTCACCACTCTGGGATTCAGTGATTCCATGAATGACTTGCTGCAGAACCAACTGGCAAAAGAAGGAATTAAATCCCCAATTCCTCTGTTACCACAATCTGTCTGTGATTATCTGATTCCTGATTCTTTAAGTACCTGTGAAAACCTGGAGCAGGGGCTGCTGGCATTAAGTTTACAGCTCCAACCCAAGCCAGCAGTGGCCAACAGAGACTTTTCCTTTCTCCCACTTCAATACTGGAGCAAATCAAGCAGGATTCTGAGACAAACCCCTGGCTCTGGGCTGGGCACAGGCTCCTGCCAGCACCACTGCAGCCAAACCACCCTCTTGGACTCGGCCAGGGGATGCAGGAGCAGAAATATCCCCACGGAGCTCCAAAGGAAGCCAGAGCATCATCAACGTCCAGCAGTGAATATCAGAGCACACCAAACCCCCCCTGCCTGGGGGCAACCCCCCTTCCCAACCTTCCTTCTCTAAGACACATTTTTAGAGGAAAAGAGGTCTTAAACCCTCCTGATCCTTCAGGATGTGTGCAACAATAAACAGGGATTTTATTTCGATGCCGTTCCACTTGTCAGTCCCAGAGCATGGGACAACCAGCCCTGGTTCAGCCACTGCACTGAGGGTCAGGGAAACACTTCCTCCACACATCAACAACCACAAGGCCATTATCCAAAGGTTAAACAGTTTCATTTCCCCRTCCTGACATCCTAATTTTTGGTTTCCCCTCTTAATTCCATCTTCCCTGGCCCAGGCATCCCGCAGGGAATGCTGTCCTGTCCTGGCTGCGCTCCTGCAAGGAGGGCACACGCCAGTTCCCAGCTCCCTTGGTTCTTCCCCAGCTTCAGGCTCTTAAAASGGGAATGGACCAGCAGGAAAATAAGGAAAATAATTAAATATTATCCTCCCCTCAAAAAAAAACATGACATAAAACCAAACCAAAAAACCCAAACCAAACAAAAKWAAAAAAAAAAAACAAACAACAAAACAAAACAAAAAACCCCAAAACCTAATGGAAATGTTGCTATTGAAATTCAGGGCAAGCTGGAGCTCCAGCTCCTGCAGACCACACTGCAAATCCCAGCATCAGCCAGAAGTCATTAATCTAAGCCATATTTATGCCTGTAATAATAATTTTTAACACCTGAAGCAGAGCTGGTGAATTGGCCCCCAAGCACTTCGGGATGCATAAGTCACTTATGTGTTACTTGTGCATATCCACGCTTCCAGCGTCTGAAAAATTACCAAATTACAAACAGCAAACCTCAAAACAAATCTCGTTTTCCGAGGTCTTTAATTAAATCCTTCTCCCCAAGGGAAGCTGCAGTATTTAAASTTGTCACTGGGCTGAAGGCTGGAGCTGTGGAGGCTTTGTGGTGCCGGGGACAGACATTCCCTGGGATCCCCCTGCTCTCCCAGTGCAGCCCAGCACGGGGAACTGGGCAGAACTGGGGAAAGGCAGAGCCAGGCCTTCAAACAGAGCAGGTCTGGAGTGCAGGGAGTTCAAAAGCTGAGCTCTGCCCAGCCTGGGATGGTGGAAGGTGTCCCTACCCAYGGCAGCTTTAAGGTCCCTTCCAACCCAAACCGTGCTGGGATCATCCCTGAACACATTCCTGGAACTCAGACTCCAGGAAATCCCCTTTCTTCAACTGTTTGCATCATACCACCCTTCAAAGCGGAAAAAAACTCCTTATCAGCATCTCGAGACACAAATTTCCTGTGCCCAGCTGCCCTGTGGCTGCATTAACACCTTAACCGAGACATCTGGGTGGCTGCAGGAGGGGGCACCAGCCTGGAACGGGAAAACCTTTCTTCCATATTAGGTTTGGGAACAGCTCAAGGACACCCAGAGASCTTCGGGATTTGATGCTGCAGCTTTAGTCTGGCCGTGGTTGATGTGCAGTTGTGGCCACGGATCTGAGGTCGGGAGGTGAAGGATGAATAAGTGTTCCCAGCTCATTCCGGGTCCTCCTCGTTTGACACGCATCCCAGCAGCGGGGGTGTTTGCATCCAGGAGTCACAGCAGCAGGGATGCAGGTTTGCTGGGAAGCAAAGCCTTCCCACGTGARCAAGCAACATAAAATTGTCATCTTATCTCACAGAGATAAGGATAATTTCAAGAGCAACATCTCCTTGAAAAGAGCTTCAAGACACCTTCCCCTATCCCAGGTTGCTCCAAGCCGAGTCCAACCTGGCCTTGGACACTTCCAGGGATGGGGAATCAACAATTTCTCTGGACAACCTGTGCCAGGGCCTCCCCACCCTCACAGAGAGGCTGTTCCACGTTTTTAGCGCAAAAAGTGTTTTCCAACAAAAGCCCAAACCATGAGGGGTCAGAGCAGCTGSGGTCTCAGGTCCTGACAGCTCAGGTCGGGAGCCCCACAGCACCCCAAGGCTTTAATCCCAASCTGGAAAGCCCATCCAAGGCCGGGGTCCCCGCAGGAGGGGACAGAGGGGCTGCCAGGGGCTGGGTGCTGCGCTGCCCCCCGTGAAAACCAGCAAGGGAAAATCACATTGCTCCAAAGAAACCCTTCCCCTTCCAGCTCTGCCAGCCTCTGCTGCTGGAAGTGCYGTTCCAGGGTGGTTTATTCTTAGCCCTAAATAAACACCCAATTATTGCCCAGCTCCGGGCAGGGCAGAGCCCTCTCCCTGGGCTCCGGRGTTCTCACTCCCCAGGCAGCTGCCCAGAGGTTGACACGAACATCTGGGCTTAGATTGGGAATTCAAACCAAGAGGTGACGTTCCTGAGTCAGATCCATAAGAAATAAAGGCACGTGAGGACTGGAAGCTGCTCCCCTTGGTGATGCTTCTTTATGGAGCTGGGAGTCTCCGTTTCATGTGGGATTTCAGCAATTCCTGCTCCTTATCTAAACAGTTTTCCCCAGAGCTGACCCGGCTGCAGCCCTGGGATAACTGACTGAAACAAGATGGCAGAGAATAAAATAAAACAGGGCCCAAAATAAGAATATCGAGCTCCAGCTGCCAGCGCTGCAGCATCCTTTGGACAGGCTTAACACGGCCTCTTAAATTCCTCAGCATCCCAGCAGCCCAATAAAACACAATTATTTCTCTGGACAAAGAGAAAAGGCACTTGAAGGAGGAGGATCGAGGAATATGAGCTGCAGGATTGAAGATATTCCAGTTTGTTCCCTAGGAAGGGGCAGAATTCAGGGGGGGAAAAAAAAAAAGGCAGCAACGGAAGGGGTCAGGGATCAACTGCTCCTCCCAGGAGCTGCCCCAGAGCTGTGGCAATTCACACTGCTCCACATTGCTGGATATTTCACCAATGACTCATGACATCCCCTGATTTATTTATTTTATTTTTTTTAAAAAGCCCAAAGAGTCCCAACTGGGAACAAAGGAAACCATTCTGCAGAGTCACATTCGGAAGGTCCGACGTATAATCCCAAAAGGAAAAGAAAGAAACCCAGGAGTGATACTGGAGCAGCTCAGAGACTACATTAAATTCAAAGGATCAAACAATCTTTGCTCCTTTGAGCAGAAATCCTTTTTTTTTTTCCTTTAATAACCAATCATTTGGRTTTCTGACAAAGCCTGGTGTGAGCAGCGAGCAAAGAGCAAGTCTTTCCCTCATGGAATATAAYGAAACACTCTGCTGGGAATGCCGGGCAGCACTTACAGATCCAACGCCCAGGAATCAGGCAAATGTTTAGGATTTGGGGGGATATCCCGGCCCCTGTTCCAGAGCAGTGAACATCCCTCTCGTTTCAAAGAGCTGAGGGTTTGGGATTCTCCCCTGGGAGGGGAAAGAAKAATCCATCAGTACAGGGATGGCTCGGAGGAGGAGGATGGGCTCTCTGCAGACGTCAGAGCACATCCAGCCGGGACAATCCCTGTCCCACGCCAGCGTGGGAGCCAGGGCATGGCCCTGCACAGCCAGAGGGGCCAGGGGACAAATCCACGGCTGGACACTCGGGGACAGCCTGCTGCTCCAGGACTGCGGCACCCACACGGGGGTTCTGCCCCTCCCAAGGAGGTGCTGACCCCTGTCACCACAAATCCTGGGAAAAAGCGATGAAAAAACCCAGGGAACAGGGAAAGGGGGTGGGGGGGTCCCTAAAAGGGCGGGTCTGGGGGTGCAGAGCCAATGCACAGCATTTCCCTTTCCCTGCTCGTGGGCAGCCTCCACATCCCAGCAGGGATCAGTGGGATCCTCCCTGGCTTTCACCAGTTGTCCCCAGGACACATCCATGGCGCAACTTCCTCCTTCCACCCCCTCCTTGCTGAAGGAAAACCCTGTCCACGGGGCAAAAAGCAGGAATCCTTTTAGGACAGAGCCCAAGGGAAGCCCTGTCAGCCCCTGACCCACACCAGCGTGACCGTTCCATGCCCAGGGAATTTTTAGGAGCTCATCCTCACAGCAGGATCAGGGAACGAGGTGAACCACCACCAGCCCCAGGGGCTGTCCTGGCCCTGATCACACAGAAGCCTCACACCCCACTCTGCCTTGTCCCATCCCATCCCAGCCAGCCCCGATCCAGCAGAGCTTTCCAATCCACCCCACCCCCGGCACGGAGCAAGCGTTCCTGGGTCACGGTGACATTTTGGGAACGTTCCAGCGGGAGTTGCACTGCTGGCAGGAGCCCTGCCCTGGGAGCGGCTGGGGGTGAGCGGGGGCTGAGACTTTGGGAGCTGTTGGAGCTCCAGACTCACACTCAGCACATCCATGAAGGAAACGGTGGCAGGGCAGGGCTCCATCTTCGGGATGAGTCATGGAGAGCTCTTCCAGGGAGCTAGGTTTGGGAGCAGTGGCTAAATCCTGCCATAAAGGGCTGCAGGTTCTGTGTGCCAAGGATCAGGCTCTCCTCTCCCCCCTCCTGCCCCCAGGCTCTGCTTTTTTCACTCAAAAAAGCCACTTTAAAATCTTCACAAGGACCCTGGATTGCCTCAGCCCCCAGTAGGCACGTGGAGATGGACCAGTAAAAGATGGGAATCACATCCAAGGGGTTTCTCGTTCTTCCCAAGGAAAACCWTGGCACATCCTTTTGGAAAGGAGCTCTGCAGGTGGAGCACTGAGGTTTTCCAGGAGAGGGACTTGAGACGAGGGGGAATGGCTTTGAACCCAAAGAGGGCAGGTTTAGATGGGATTTTAGGAATTAATCCTTCCCTGGGAGGGTRGCGAGGCCTTTCCCAGTTTCCCTGCGCTGCCACGGGGGTCATTCCCAAGCCAGCAGCACGGGGACTCCTGTGCCTCTCCCAGAGGTGCGCTGGGAGGTGGAAAAGGAAATTTCAGCCTTTCCTCTTTGCTCTGAAGAGTCCCACGTGTCTCCAGATGCTCTGGCACTCGGACAGCAGGGACATTTTCAAAGCAATTTGGAATAATCAASCCCTTAAAGCTCTGCAAGGCTCAATTAGGGCCTGAGCTTGCAGCACACGGGAGCCAAGAGCAGCTTTGCAGCCAGGTTTAATGGGGTGCAGAACTGCCATTCCTGCATGGAAGCATCTCCGAAACAATTCACGGAGCACACACGGGAGCATCCCCCGTCCTTATAGGATGAGCAGCACCACATCTCTCGATGCTTCAGGGTTATCAAAAAGGATCAGAAAGTCAACTTTTCCAAATGGAAGTTTTATATGGAAAATGTGGCTGCCTTCATGCGATGGCAAAGGATTCTATTCCCTTCTTGGCAGCTTCCAGCAGTGCTCAGGGAAAGTGGGAGATGCTGAAGAGTTAAAATGGGATGTCCACCAACCAYGGCTGGAGCTGCTGTGGTGTGAGGACGCAGGGGACAAGAGGGCCAAGCAGAGCCTCGCCAAACACACCAATAAATCTGGAAAAAGCAGCCAAAACAGCCAAGTTTTGGGGGAACATGAGCCAGGCTGGAATAACACTCCAGCCTTCCCAGCCCTTCCATCTCTGTGGCGCTGCGAGCGGATGGGCCAGCCCCGAGCTGAAGGAACCCCACTAACAGCAGCACCTGCAGGACGAGCGTCACTTCCACCCCACCAAACCCTGCCCGGCCAGGCTGGGGCTCAGCCTCGCCCCTCACATCCCATCCCCACTCCAAAGGGAGCCCAGCCCCGCCCAGGCAGCCCGGCTGGGGTGCTCCCAAAAGGCAGGAGTTCGCCAGCTAGAGGCTCGTTTCCACGCACCGCGGGTTTTTCGGTTGTCTGTAAAGTTAACGGGAGCGGGCAGAAGTAATTTCGGTTTTAAATATTTCACTGGGCGAGTTAAAAAGGCCCAGCAGTGAATTATTTCCAGTCCTGCTCTGTAACTTCGATACTTCGACACGGGGGAGAGAAATGTAAAACCAATTATTTCCCTCAGAYGCTTACGCCAACCAGCTCTGAGCGTTCAGCTCGTATCTGATGCTCCTCGAAAATACAGCCAGCAGGCAAATTTCAAATTAATACCTGCTCGACTTCATGAAAAGTGTTTCYGGAGCTTGTCTCCCAAAGTTTGCTCGGCAGCACTAACTCCTGGGTTTATRCAACCCCCGGGTGCTGCTTTCAAGGGAAGAGCAGGAGGAAGAAGCAGCCCAGAGTTAACTCCAGCCCCGAGTTTCATCCATCCTCAGCCATCAAGGAGCTGAGATGCCCTCAAGGGACAGCAGGGAGAAATTCCCCACTTAAATTCCCCAACCCCAGCGATTTTCTGAGCTCTAATCCACATTTATCCAGCAGATCTTGTTCCCAATTAGGTGTTGAAATGGATTTCTTTGCGAACATCACCAGGGAATGTTATTTTACTTTAGGCCAGTTGGGGTTTTTTTATGGAGCAGCTAGAAAAATATAGGATCTGGTGATTCCAAACACGCAGAGGAGGCTCATCCAAACACAACACTCCAGCTCCCATTCCTTCCCCATTTCCAGTCCCATTATAAACAGAACACAGGGACAGGGTGTAGTTCCCTTCTGCCCAAGTTCAGACATGGCACATTTGGGAGGTTTCCTGGCTTTGCAGTAAAATCCCAGGATTCCACACCCTGGTCCAGGCAGCACCAAGGGGTGGAGAGGGTTTGTTCCCAGGAACCCAGCACATCAAGAGGCATCAGGACAACACCAGGACACTCCTGCTCAGCCCTGACAGAGCTTTGTGATCTCTGCTCCTCGGTCATTAGGGGAGAAATCCAAGCCATGAACCCCTGGGACACAAACCTGCCCAGGGATACAAACATCTCCAGGGACACAAACCTGTCCATGGGACACAAACTTCCCCATGGACACAAACCTCTCCAGGGACACAAACCTCCTCATGGGACACAAACCTCTCCAGGGACACAAACCTGCCCATGGGGCACAAACCTGTCCATGGAACACAAACATCCCCCTGAGACACAAACATCCCCATGGGATACAAACCTGTCCATGGGACACAAACCTCCCCAGGGACACAATCCTGTCCAGGGACACAAACCTGTCCATGGGACACAAACATCCCCATGGGACACAAACATCTCCGTGGGACACGAACATTTCCATGGGACACAAACCTCCTCATGGGACACAAACCTCTGCACGGGACACAAACCTCTCCACGGGACACAAACCTGTCCATGGAACACAAACATCCCCATGGGACACAAACATCCCCATGGGATACAAACCTGTCCATGGGACACAAACCTTCCCATGGGACACAAACCT
>JACAXG010000076.1:3250579-3266445 GCA_018881555.1 Amblyornis subalaris
AAACCTGTCCATGGGATACAAACCTCCTCATGGGATAGGAACCTCCCTATGGCAAACCAACCCCCCCCAGGGACACAAACCTCCCCAGGCAGCAAAGCCACCCCAAACCCCATCTCCCACTCCACTCCCAGGAGCTGATGGATCTTTCCTCACCATGTACCAACATTCCTATAAAATCCTGGCTTCACCTGCCTGGATCCCACTGCTGCCACAATGGTTTTTTTCAGCAGTCAGGCAGGGACAAGGGCTGATTTTAGGAAATTTGGGTCACAGCTGCTGCACGTTCTTTTTTCCACCCCTTTCAGATATTTCCCATTGAGCTGGTCACAAGGTGACTGGAACATTGGAAATATCTGCTGCCTTTAAGAGCTGAGATGTCATTTCAGGTCTCGCATTATCCACGCAGGAGAGCTCAAACCCAAAGATAGCATCTGAAAATTGAAATGCGCTGCTATAAAAGCTAACAAGAAATATCCAAGATACTCATCCAAAAAGCTTTCCCAGGACTCAGCCCAAGCCTGGCCCAGACAAATATTTACATAATTATTCACATGGGTTTGTTTGAAATAAAGAGCCTTTTATTATCATTACTTTGGCATCAAACATCTAATTAGGGGCCAATGACAGCTATAAAAATCGCCGCGTTCTCCTCGTCAGTGCTGCTGGGAGAAGTGGCACTGGAGTGATGGGCARCGCTGGGGCTGGGAAAATCGGGAGGGGGCTGGAAGAGAGGGGATTGGGATGAGGGGATGGAGCAGGGATGGCTCTGCCTCCTCTGGGAAAGGGAAAATTGATGGGCAAAGGGTAAGAAATGCCCACTCACGGGCTATGACCCCGAAATAGTCATCTTTATGTCTCTCTGCTCCACACTTCAGCTTTTGGGATGAGCCTTTCCCTGAATTCCTGCAGGTTACCCAAAGCAGACCTCGACTCTCAGGTCCTAAACAAAACATGACTACAAGTAATAGCATGGAAAAAGCAAGGAAAATGCACAGCAAAGTCCTTGAGGKGGTCTTTACCGAGAATAAAAACGTGCACAACCCAGTTTTAAGGTGAGGTTTGGAGTAAACTGATAAAGGGGAAGATAAGAAACCCCACTCCTGGCCTCCCCACACCCCATCACTGCTTCAGGTGCTGGTTCCTAAACCCCTTCCAATCTCATCAAATGTGTTAAAAAAGAGATAAAACACAATATTCCCATCACTGTTTCATGTGCTGGCTCCTAAACCCCTTCCAATCTCGTCAAATGTGCTAAAAAAGAGATAAAACACAATATTCCCATCACTGCCTCGCAGGGAGGGCCCAGTGGCCACGTTTGCTCCCTGAATTTGCAGATGTAGCTCAGGATGATCCACCTCACTCCCCACATTATTCCATGAGCTGGTGGAATGTCCACCACTGGATGACTGAAATACATCATCACGCACGAAATAACCTTTTTCCTTCTCTTTTCCCGGATTTCTTTGTGCTCCTGAGGCCTTTTGGGGTGGGATTCATGGGACTGAAAGCCAGAGAGTCCCTCAGAGCACGGCTGGGGATGGAGAGAAATGGAGATATCCGGGGTTATAAAGCTAAGGCAGAACAGCAGAAAAATTCCTCACCCCTCCAGTGGATGTTTCCAGCCCCAGGATGGATGTGGGGAGAGGAAGATGGCACAAGAGCTGAGTTGGAAGCTGCTCCTTTCCCGAGAAGGAGCCCTGGCACCTCATCACTTGGTCAAGCACAGGTCCCTGTGCCAGATTCCCGAAGTTCCCCGGAGCCTGATGGAAAAAGGGACCCTCTATTTGCATTCCCAGGGAAACCTTGAATCACTGCAAAGCCACTTAACCCCAGCAAAAAGCAATTAGTGCTCCCTCCCAGGGAAGGGGCAGGCCATAAATATCAGGTAGCCTCCCCATGAACCAGTCCTGAGGCAGAAATAAATATATAGGAAAATATATTTTCATCCACTCATCCCTTTCCAGCTGAGGCATGGAATTCACTGAGGATTCCCTCAGCCCCACTGGTGACCAGTGTCCCATTTTTCTGTAGGTAAGGAAAGGACTTTGTATTTCACTCCCCAGGGCATCTTTTTTGTATCCTAATACAAACAAACCCCAAGTGCTCCCGGCAAATTCCACTTCTGCCTTCCTGTCTGCAAGCAGAGAACTTGGAACCTCTCCTGATGTGCCCCAACATAAAATAGTGCCAAATGTGAAAGGGGATTTGGGATTTTATGCGAGGAAAAAGTTCTCAAACTGTCCTCAGTTTCCAGGGCACAAATCACAGACAACTACAGAGATGCTTCACTTAAAGCCAGTGAAGAGCACAAGAGCAACACCTTCATCTATTGGCCACTAAAAYCTGGGTATTTTTGATTTTGTTTTGCTTTTTGCTGACACTGAGGAACCAGTTTGCCACCAGACAACTGAATTCCCTAAAGGGAGACAACTCAACCCCAGCTTTGCAAATAAAGCTGTTTTTAGAGGGGAGGTTTTGTGCAGAAAGGAGCCCAGCAGAGCCAGGTGCTCCCCACAGAACTYTTCCAGGCCCTAACCCCACCGAGAAAGGATATATGACTTTTTTTTCCAACAATCCCAATTTGTTCAGGGGCGATTTCCTGAATAAGGCTGGCAGAACCTGCCCCTAAGAGCTGGGCTATAAAAAAATGCATTTCTATAGGAACACAGCACAGCAAACATTCATTTACAGAGGGCTGAGCACTGAAACCACAGCACAGAGACACAAACAGGATCTAAYACGGCAACCTGGGGCACCTCCAGCAGCAAAATCAGCGTCCCACGCTCCCAGGCTGAGAGATTTCCCTCCTGCACTGAAACCTGCAGCCCTACAGGAGCTTTTTGGCCCCAAAGGATCCATCCCACGTGGCTGGACTGGGCGGGTTGGTGTTGATCTGGGCTCTACCTGTGTCTGAACCGCAGCACAGGCAGAGCCCACATCGTTCTCACCTTCCGAGAGGTGCAAAAATGCAGCAGGTTAAACACAGAGGAGTAAAACTCAGCGGAGAAATCAATACCCTGACACAGTGAGCACTTCTTGAACTGCTCTCCACAGCACAGGACGTTCACCTCGACCCAGTATTTGCTTTAAAAGCTCCCAACATTTCCTGCTAAATTTATTTTCTCCAGGCATCATAAGCAGGATGATAACAGCAGTGGCCTTGAGCGGGGTCACAGGAGTCCCAGAGGGTGAGGAGAGAGTTCCTGTGCAGCTCTGAGCCTCAGCCATGCTGGCCTGACAGCCAATAAAGTTCTCCTTAATCACCTATATTAGACATCAAGTGTTAATTAAGCATATGTTTAATAAGCCTTAAGCTGGAAGCTTTTTCAGCCACTGCTYTTCAGCCCCAAAAGCATCATAAC
The DNA here is from genome assembly GCA_018881555.1 of Amblyornis subalaris. Classification (NCBI taxonomy): domain Eukaryota; kingdom Metazoa; phylum Chordata; class Aves; order Passeriformes; family Ptilonorhynchidae; genus Amblyornis; species Amblyornis subalaris. The sequence continues at coordinate 3,253,942 of JACAXG010000076.1, forward strand.
TTTCCCCCAAGCACCAGAACCTGCCCCAGCCTCCAGCAGAACCCTGGAATGAGTGTCAGTCATTCCCTGGGGATGGCCACCAACCTCCCCCCCAGCCCCAGGCTGCTCTGAGCAGGGAAGGGACAGRAATGTGCTCACAAAATCTCCACCGAGCTGTTGGCCACCTCCATCCAGAGCTGTCTGTGCCAAAATCACCTCCAGGTTTGCTGCTGGCAGCTGTTCAGCCCCTCAGAGTGGGTTTAGGCTTTGGAAAACGCCGTGGTTTAACAGGATATGATGCTGTTCTCAAGGCCAGGCACAACCTGACACACAAACAAATARAGCATCACCCAGGCAAAGGCACTGGGATGAGGAAACCCTTCCCAATGCMCAGGGATTTAGGATGCTCTGGAAGGACAGAGCACTTTGGGACATGGTTCGGGGGTGGCCTTGGGAGGTCTTTTCCAGCCTGAATGATTCCATGACAGCTGACTCCCAAGAGAATTTGGAATTCTCTCTGYAGCCAGCGCAGGACACCCCCAGCGTGGGGCAGGAGCCACCAGGTACCAGCCCAAGGCAGCAGCACAGGCAGGCAGAGGGAGGAGGAGGAGGCTGGAATTCTGGCAGGGGATGAAGCTGGACCAAGAGATGCTCCAAGGAAGTTGGCTGGAGGGACAAGCAGAGCAKGGAAGGCATGACAAAGCACTCGGGCTGAGGGATGCTGCTCCAACCTGCACCCCAGGGTGGTCACTGGAAACAGAGCTGGGAATGCTTTCCCACCCAAATCCGTGCCTGGGCGAGGGCCAGGGCTTTGAGCAACGGCAGGGGAGGGATTTTGAGYGCTGAGATGTTGATGAGGGGGGAAAACAGCTCGGCTGGGCACAGCCAGGCACCACAGAGCTGCTCCCCAGCGAGTAAATCAGCACCAATGCCCTGGAATCCCAGCAGGAGCAGGGAAAGCTCCTTCACCTGGAGAAGGGTGTCAGCACATGGCAGTGGGTGCAGGAGGAGCTGCCAGGCCCTTGGTTTGGAAAAGCACCAAAAGGTGCCACCGGGATGAGTATTCTGCTTTCCGTGGTGACAGCAGCACGAACACACCCAGGGAGCCAAGAATTTGGGGGAGCCGCACACCAGGAGCTGCCAGCTTTAGGAAAAAGCTCATGGAAAGACAACCTGAACTCCGAGGGGGCAATCCCACAAACAGGAAATATTTGGGAGAGTGTGGAGTCCCACAAACAGGAAATATTTGGGAGAGCTTGGAGCCTTGCGATTAAAGCTCCAACCTAACCCAAAAGGGAGAGGACTCGTGTGAGCCAGCGCAGGTAGGAAGGGAGCGGACAAACTTCTCCCAGACTTCCCTCCCTGCAGGAAAAAGCAGGGTCRAAGGGAAAAAAAGAAAAATACAAGCAGGATCAAGTCTAATTAAAGGAGCGAGGAGAAGTGACAGCTACAAAAAGGCAGGGGCCGTTCTCCTCCGGAGCAAAGGGTCGCTGGCTCGGCTGYGCGGAGCCCCAAACCCCCAGAAGGCCGGGAGAAAAGAGGGCCTTTGTGAGAGGGATGGGAAGCATGGGAACCACGGAGCCCTGGGGTGGCTCAGAGGCATTACTGTACTTAGCACAAAAGAGAGGAACAATAGAGGGCGAAAGGAGATGGGCCTGCTTATTTTTCTGGGGACGGTAAAGCGAGGCAGGGCCCGGATCATCTCGGTACAAAATAAAAATGGCCACCGGGGAAGGGGGAAGGATCGGCCCGGAGAACGTTGGGAACGGGAGGTTAAAAAGGGAGAATCCTAAACGAGGCACAGGAATTCTCKGCCAACAGCTGCTTCCCCAAGGTGGGTGGCAAACTGGTGATCTCCTGCAAGGTGCCAASAGGAAAGGGGAATAAATGTCTGAGAGTGCAAGGATTATATGAAGGAATTATCCAGAAAAGCCCTGACAAGAACTTGCTCTTTTTGAATGAAGCAAAACTCAGGGTGAAGAATAAACACACGGAAGCATAGGCAGGGTTATTGTTCCTGGGCAGCCTCTCAGCTCTGCCTCTGGCCCAGGGACTGCCCAAAATGCCAAGCAATTCCCTGGAGCTCCGCAGAGTTCCCAGAACCGGGAGAGCCCCGACGCGAACGGAGCCCAGGAGTGAGACAGCAGCAGCCAGGAATTCTCTGTGACTGCTTCCACTGCCGCAGGAGACCCTCCCACCCCAAATTCCGGATGTGCCACAGCTCAGAGCTCTCATCCAGAGCTGTTCAAGCTGGAATTCGGTCCTCCCTGCCCTGACTCGGGCACCCAAACCCAGCGTTTATCCCTGGAGCTTTGCCAGCTTCAGGCCAGAGCAGCTTCTCCACAACCCTGCCCAGCTTCTGCAATCATGGAATTATCACAGAGAATTATGGAATATCAGGTTGGGAGGGACCTCAAGGATCACCTGATGATGATTTTTTGGATGATTCCTGTCCCCAAAGAGCCTGAGAATTTATCAGGGTAATTCATCATTAGCACAAATTAAAAGACCCCACAACACCATTTTCCTGCAGATAAGGAAGGGCAAAGGATTTAGGGTGGACACGGAGCTCCCTGGAGCGCAATGGGATGGCAGGGAACAAGCAGGACACCAGCAAGGCCCTTCCCAGGGCAGCTGCTGCATCCCTGCCCTGTGGAGCTGGGCAGAAATCCAAGACAAAATCCATCCGTGACTCCCCAGTCCATGCCTCCCCCACAGACATTCCCTCAACCAGCCCAAACCCCCTTTTCCCCACGGAACCAACGAACAGCTTGGCCCATCCTGCTGCAAATCCCGACCTTTCCACCGCTCGGGGTCCCAGGCTGGTGGTTGCATTTCAGCTCCTGCTCCGGATCGTGCAGCTCCAGTGGCGAAACCCAGACAAGAATCCCTCTGCCTCCCTCCCTTCGGGTCTGGGAGCAATTAATGTCATTGGGCTTGACATTTGGGATAAACAGAGGAAGGAACATGCTTCCACCCTCTGGAAAAGTGTGAGCTGACACTTCCAATCATTTGTGCATCCACTCGTGAGCGGGGAGCAGAAATATTTGGTATTTTTACATCCGGAGAGGGGAGGGGAATGACACCTCCAGGCATCAATCCCTGCGGCCAAGTGAGCAGAGCAAGGAGACAAATGAGGGAAGAAAATATTTGGGATCCTGGAGACCAGGTAAATGCTGAGTTATCAGGATATTTCAGGAAGATTGATTTCCRCATGGAGCATGTTTGGTGTTCTCCTCATCACTAAATAAGCAATTTATAAAGGACTTGGTACTGGGGGATACCAACAGATTGAAAGTGATCTGTGCATGTTTTCCTGTGCCCTCATTTCCAACTCAGAGGGAAAACAGACTCTCCACAGCTACAGGAAAACAAATTTTGTCCTTACAACGCAAAGAGGTTTGTCCCTCTTCCCTTCAGTAGCACGCTGAGATCTATTCCAGAGCGAGGAGAAGGGAGGAGACATCCCAGGAAATACATCAGCTGCATGCAGGACTCCAGCCTGGGGGAGTTTGGAAAGGACTCTGCCCTTTTCCAGGGCCATCCCTGGAAGTTCCTCCTGCCCATTCCTGCCCAAAACCATCGGGACACGGATCCAGTTGCAAAYCCATCACTGCCATGCACCAATAATAGAACAATKTGGTATAAAACCCAATCAAATTCCCCACTGTGGAAGCTCAAAGCAGTTCCTGCCCCACATCCATCCCTTCCTTCCCTCTGGAAGCCCCCCCAGGTGAGGAGGCACAGGAGCAGAGCTGTCGCCTGTCCTGCAGGATGCTCTGGGACCCAGGTCACCCCTGCCACTGCCTCCCACCTGCTGACCCACCCCTGGGATGGACCCATCCCTTCCAGGGCACGGATGAGCACTGGGAGCAGGTTATTCCACTCCTGAGTTCCCCAATCATTATTCCCACTGGGCTTTACTTCCCAGGAGAATTTTCCACGTGCCTTATTTCATCCTGTGTCCGCAGACACTGCACCAGCACCCCCTCCACTGGCACTCCTGGCCCAATAAAACAGGAAGGAAAGCRTGGAAAGTTCCCCCAAAGACATTTCTTGGGGCACTTTTGTTTCTCAGCTTCAGAGAACTCATGGAAGCTCCCTCTCATCTCCCACATCTATTTTTAGCCTTTTCATTGACTAAAATTTCCTGTGACTTCRGGCACTTTGCCACCATCAGAAAAATCATCATCCTGACCCCACAAGTCCCTACAGGAGCAGACCCCAAACCCCAAACTCCGGGGTTCCTGAGCAACAGCAAAGACTGGGGCAGATTTCACTGCCCCAAAAGCAGATGTTTCCACTTAATCCATAAAAARCTGGCCCACCAAAAATGGAGCAGCTCCGCTCCACCAGCAGAGGCTCAGCTCTTCGCAGGGCCCGCGCTCCTTTGAGCAGCACGTTCAGCATTTGGGATCGGCRTCCCCGGGGCAGGGAGGGCCCCGGCGTGTCTGGCCAAGGCTGTGGAGCAGGAGCTGCAGGGAGGGCAGCGCTCCTGGGGCTCCCAGCTCCTCTCCCTGGGCAGAGCATCCGTAACTCGGGCTCTCACTCTGTTTCAGGGYACCCCGGAGTTTATTGGAGGGGGTTTTTAAGTCCCTTCCCCTGAGGAACCCGAAGCTCTTTATGGGTGTTTCCACGCCCGACACAAGCTCCGGGTTTGGCTCCGGGTCCTGTTTCATAGGAAAAATCCGAATCAGCTTGGTGTTATCCCTGCCTGCTCCCCGCTGCCATGAGAAATCCCATTTTCCTGTCCTGCCTCCCAACCAGGGCTGTAAAACGCTGCCTGAGCTGCCAAAACCCRCCAGGCCCGCGGGCAGGGACAGCAGCGAGTCCGGAGCAGCGGCGGGAAGGGATGAAGGGGAGTTTTGTGATCCGAGCTCGGCGATGCCGCGTCTGAACTCCCAAAGTCAACAGGAGCCYGCTCCCGGCCCCGGATCCACCCCCAGCTCCACGTAGACGGGCTCCCGCAACAGGGCAGTGCTGCAAGAGCCTGGGTCACATCCAAGGAGCCAAAAAAAAATCCCATTCCTGCCCAGCCACGGGGCCCCGGGCCAGGACGCGGCTCAGCGTCAGCGGGTCGGACCAAAACCCTGGCCCAGGCACAGGGATGGCTTCCACAGGATCGCTGGAGTTGGAAAAGGCCTTCAGGATCATCAGGCCCAACCCCTCGGTGCAGAATTCCCAGCGCAGAGACCACGGCTGCAGTTGGAATGTGGGGAGGAAGGGCCAGACCCAGCGTCCTTGGGCATGGCTCTGGAGCGCCTTGGCTTTGCTCTCCCATTTTGGGGGTACCAGGCTGATCCTGCCCACAGGATCACAGGGAGCATTCCACAGGCAGCCCCTGCTGTGGGAACCTCTGTGGCTGGAGAAGTGTTCCCGTTCCTGCTCTCTCCAGGCCCAAGGACAGCAGCCCTCGGTGCGTGGAGCCTCCCCAGCCTCCTGATAGAGCAGTGGGAAAAGGGAGTTTTCCAGAGCAGATATGGCCCTCATTGTCTTCCTGCTCTGCATCCTGCAGGGATTCAGGACTGAAGGGAGAAAAATAAAAAAAAAAGCTGGAGCCAGTTCGGATCTGTTGGCTCCTCCTCCCATCCCAGCTCCTGAGGTCAGCAGGGAAAGCATCCAAGAGCTGCAGAAAGCCAGATTGTTTCAATTTCAACATCGGAGCGAGGCAGAGAGAGGGACTTTCTCTCTGAAGCGTCCAGGACGTGATCCTGCCCCTCTCCCATCCCCGCGAGCCCTGCTGAGGGAACATTCCTCGCGCTTTTCCAATAGGAGAGGCACCAGCCGGGACAAACCCCGGGATAAACCCCGGGATAAAYCCMCCTCCTCCCACTCTCATGTGGCTCTCAGAGCACAGACACGGTGAGGGGACCCTCGGGGACCTGCCCTCCCTGTCCCACGGGCAGGACACGCAACGGGAATGGGGAAAACACCAGGATGAGCGTTTGGAGCCCAGGAGAGCAGTGCTCATCCTTCAAGGAATGACAGCTTTCCAGGAGGGGACACYGGGCAGCACACAGGCAGAGATGCTGTGTTTGAGGGATGGGCAGCCTCGTATTTTCCAGGGAAAATCCCCCCAGGGTCATTTCCAGGGAGGCTCCTGCCCTGCCTCAGGCTTCTCCCGTGGAATCACACTCCACACACGGAGCAGCAGCTCTGTGGTCCTGCACATCTTCTTCCCTGTCAAACACACCTCCCACCCCCTCACCCCTCCACAGAAATCCTAAACTTCCATGGAACACCAGCACAAAGGTTGTAATCCCAATGTTTCACCCCACAACCAGGCACAGCCCCCCCACAAAATCAGCTCCTGCGCTCCGTCAGCGTCGCGCTCATCCCACTCCCAGGGCCCTCCCAACCCAAACCCTTCCATGATCCTGTTGCATCACCAGCAAACGAGTCCCAGTTCCCGGTCATTTGATACCCGCCGGAATCTGGGTTGAATTTTTGGCCACCTTGGATCAAAGCTGAACTGGCAAATTCATTTGCGAGTTGTTTGTGGAAATTAGCCCGGATTAGAGGGACAAGAAAAACAGTTGGCTTTGTTTGCTGCTGGAGGTGTATTTGGATGGTGCAGAATAAATCAGGATTCTGGAGCTTCAGCCTCTTTTTCAGAGGAATATCTAAGAGTGAGTTCAGAACAGAAAAATCCTGTGGCTAGAAATCAAAAATTTAAATATTCCTATGTACTTGCAGGCTTCGAATTCTGCCAAAATCCCGGCGGAGCGCTAGACAGCGTGCAGGGGGGTCTGTGGCAGCACACCAYGATCCCGAACGCACCGGGGCTGCTTCCTTGCCAGGACAGGGAGAAGCAACGAGCCAAAACGCTGATAAGCCYGGAGGAGGCTGTTGGAGCCACGTGGAAAAGGAAACCCACAGGTACAGCAGCCCAGGACTTACAGAAAAGAGCTTTAAAACAGCATTACCAACCCCTGAGCCGCCTCCCGTGTTCTGTGCAATTACAGCAGCAATTCAAGGGAAAAGCTCTGGCCGGGTCCCCATCCCGTCCCACCCACCTGGCACGGCCCCCCCGGCTCCCCAGCCCTTCCACACGTGCGGCCCACGAGCCGCTTTTCCCTTCCCGGAGCTCTGCCAGCGCTTCCCCAGCTGCCTGGGGCGTGTTGAGTCAGGCTCTGGGCAGGAAATGAAAAAAGCTCCATTTCCAAATGGGCATTTTCACGAGGGCATGGGCCAGGCTCGGCTCCAGGTGCCCTCAGAGCCGTGGGTGCCACTGCTCCCATCCTGCCCAGGGATGGGGCAGGGGCAGAGGGGACCTCATCGCTCAAAATGCACCCATTTTCCCACCAGAATTTCAGGGATAATCACTGAATGGTTTGGACTGGAAGGGATCTTAAAGCCCATCCAGWCTCACGCCCTGCCATGGGCAGGGACACCTTCCACTGTCCCGGGTTGCTCCAAGCCCTGCCCAACCTGGCCTTGGACACTTCCAGGGATGGGGCAGCCACAGCTTCTCTGGGCAACTTGTGCCAGGGCCTCAGCACCCTCACAGGGGAGAATTCCTTCCCAATATCCCACCTAAACCTGCTCTCTTCCAGTTTAAAGCCATTCCCCCTTGGCCTTTCCCTATGCGTTTTCCCAAGTCCCTCTCCAAGAACACTGTCCCTCACCCCACCCTCACCCTAAAAGCAGGAGGAAGATGGTCTGGCCGAGTGTGAGGAGTCTCCACACGGATTTGGAGGAATTCTTTCCCTCTGGGTGCCAGTGGCTGCGTAAGAAGCTGAGAACAGGAGCTACCAACCCTCCTCGCTCCAGCCGCTTGTTTTCCAGCACAGCAGCACCGAGCCCGACCTTTCCAGAGCATCACCCTGATTTTCCAAGCAGAGCCCACTGCAGCTCCGGCTGCCAAAGCCCAGCTCCAGCCCCTCGCTGGCTTTTGAGGTGCCGGAACGCTCCGGCAGATCCCGGCCAAGATTTCCTCTTGTAATCCAGCGGAGCAGAGCAGGCTGGCACCGGCTGAAACACCTCGCTTGGAAGCTCCTTTTTTTCCACTGCTCCTGAGCAGAATGACACTCGTATTCCCAGTGACTCATCTCCTTGACCTTTCTATTCACTTTCAGCGGCGCAAGCTGGAAAGAAGGGCACGCAAACAATGCTCGCATTATTCGGCCGGCGAACCGCGGCCCTCGGACCAGAGCTCTCCCCTGCAGCACACAAGGAGTGGGTATCTCGTTCCAGCACATCTAGGATGAACCCCATTCCAAAAACAAATAATAAAAAAAAAATTTAAAATAAAAAAAATCACACAAATCTCGCTGCTTGGTTCGTGTTTGAGAGTTGAAGGAGTCGCACCCCAAAAAATCCCTGTGCAAAACCCCGCGGGAGGACGAGAGGGATCCTGGGAAACTGGCAGTGTCATCTCCAGGAATTCAGCTGCCATGAATTCCTGCTCAAGTATTGTCTTGGAAACAAAAAAAAAAAAAGGGGGTGGAGGGAGGAAAGGCAGAGGAGGAGAGGCCAGCGAGGCTCTCTGAAGACACAGGAGCTCGGGCAGGGCTCGGCTGCTCCCTGAATTTCCTTGCTCAACAGCAGCAGCTCCAGCTGACAGACAGGGACAAGAAACTCTAAATTTGGTCCTTAAATCTGAGAGTGGCCGAGCAGGGACCCCAGCAGACCCCTCAGTGACCTCAGACTCCYCTCCTCTGCCAGGGAGAGCAGAAGGGCCAGGAGAGGAAAGGGCTTTAGGCAGTTTGCTGCAAAGCTGGGCTGAGAAAACACTTTTTACTTTATTTACYCCGAGAGAATGAACACGTCCCTGGCTGCAGATGCACGGCTTGGGCCAGGCAGGGATGGCACAGAGGGATTGAGCTGTGTTTAAAGTGAAATAATCCCAGTGTTCATCGAGCTGAAGGAGAGAAAGAGGTCCCCAAACATCCATCCCATCCCTCTGCAGGCAAACAGGGTCTCTTGCTCCTGTGGGGGACACCCAGGCCAGAGCAAAGCTGATTCTGMGCACAGCAAAATTGAGGTTTGGCCTCCAAACCTTTTTCCCAGTGGCTCCAGAGCAGCAGGACTGCGGCATCAGGCACGGGAGGCTTCCCAGGAAATCCAACCTCAACCCCAGGGAGGGATGCACTCGGCCCGTGGCAGAGCAAAACACGCTGGAATTCCTTCCTTACAGCAGGAAAAGAGCTGGATGTCCCCAGCCCAGGGCAGGTGGCCTCCTGCTGCTGCCCACAGCATGGCCTTAGCCCCCAAACCCYGGTTCATCCCCATCCAGCACCTCAAAAAGGGCTTTTTCCCGGTAAACTGGAGCACRTGTGTGGCTGCCCGAGGGATGCTCTGCTTCTGATTTCTTTTATGGAGCTCGTTCTTCAAAGGGCTCTGAAAATGTCCAACAGAACAGCAGGGTGGTCTTGTACCCCGCAGTACAATCTGTGTGAAATCTGTCCGAGTCTAAAGACAAAAAATCCAAAATTCAAAACACAAATCACCTSCTGGATTTGCTGTSTGAGGCACCAGCTTTGTCCAACAGGAAAAAATTATCCCAAGGAGGAAAAGCATTTTTAAACCAAAAAGGCCAAAATCACCTACATAACCTGAGGCACAGGGATGGAAAGAGACTCTTGGAACATTTCAGTGCCTGAAAACACAAATTTCATTGGCACATCAGCAATAAATTTGTATTAAAGCAGCCYCTCCATGCCAGGTTCCACAGAGGATCAGCCCCCAGGACATGGGAAATGCAGGGATTTGCCCGAGGGCTGGGAGCAAATCCACAGCAGAGGTTGGGAATGAGCACTGAGGCAGCTTTTCCACTCACTCAATCCCCAAACTCTCCTTTTTTCTCTCAGGCTTATTACACAAACTGGAAGAAAACCTCCACCGTTGTAAAGACATTAATACCATTTTCCTCCTTTAAAAAAAAAAAAAATGACATCTCATCGTTGTGAAAGCTTCCAGATGATGTTAAGAATCCTGTTGGCTTCTGGAAAGAAAAAAAAAAAGAGAGAGCCCAGACTTGGAGCAAACCGACCTCAAAAATGCCTTTTGTGTAGTTCCTTCATTTATTTATTTTAGTTCTCCAGATTTTCCAGACACGTCCACAGAGAAACCACGACATCATTTGGATGCTTCCCTCGGTGCTAGGCTGGATTTCAAGAGCCTTGGAGCTCGCCAGCAGTAACCAGTGGTTAATTATACCACGTTGCCAGCCCCATTTTTTCCATATAACATTCGATTTCGACAAAATCTTTCCATTCTTTCATGTCTCAACCTTTTTATTCCCCCCTCCCCCCCCCCGGTTTTGCTCATTCTTCCCGTCCTCGGTTTTGCTTTGTTTCACACAAAGGTTTGTTGTGTTTGTAAGGGAAGTGTTCGGCTTGCAAACTCAGTCAGGTTTAGTGGGAAGAGTCAAATATTGGATATTGATACACGGCAAGGGCAGGCTGGAAGTGAAGGAGCCTCTCCCAAGCATCCAGGAGGGCAAAGGAGAGGGAATGCACTGCCCGGAGAAACAACAGCTGGAAGAACTGGAGGTAAAGGCAACACCAGGATGGAAAATAAAATATATTAAAGGGTCTAAAAGTTGGATTCTGCTGCTCTGGTCAAATATTTGCACCCTCAGCTGCAGCTCCAAGCACAAGAGCCCAACTCCAGCAGCCAAAGTGGTTCCTGGGGCACGGGGGAGGCTCTGCCTGCTCTGGGAAGCGCGAGACAGTGCCCACCTGGAAAGGTTTTCCTGCCAAAAAATCTCTTAAAACCACCCCAGAAAGCCACCGTGGCCTCAGCAGGGAATCCAACCCTCCCAACACCTTCAGGCTGCTGTTCCTGACATCTCCGTTCACTCCAGAGGGGTCAGAGCTGGAGGGAAATCCAAACCAAAAGGGCACTGAGCAGTCCTGATCCAGGAAAGCATCAGGAAATCCCCAAACCTCAGCAGATCCGGAGCCTGGAAGGAAGAACGGGAGGTGCCTTTGGTGGCTGCTGATCCAAGGGGGAATCCCCCTTTTGGGGATCAGCGTCCCCCACACAATTCCAGGACCGGCTCCTACTGCTCGTATCACCCAGACTTGCCATACATCCAAGAGAATGGAGACATTCCATGGGAAACAGGAGCTAAAATCCCAGGGACGCCRTGGATGGTGCAGGGAGAGCAGTGGAGATGATCCAACCCAGCTCCAGGAGCTCCCATGTGCTCGTGCCTGACACTGATTTCTCTGTGGGACGAATCCTGCAGATCTAATTTGACCCAATTCCAGCAGAGGGCTGCTCAAGGCCTCAGCATTCCCGAAATATCCTGAGCAACAGCAGTATCAGAGACCCAYAGCAGAGTCAGGGCTTTCCTAAATATGAGATGAGAAACCTACRCTGGATAAAAGCATGGAACAGAGGGGAAGAATTCTTCCTCCACAWGAAAAAAGCCTGAGGTGTTCTGTGCTTTATTCCTGGTTTGTTTCCCAGRGAATTCTTCTCACTTGAACCAGCACTTCCCATTTACCAAAATCTGGGTATTGCAAACTTAGAACCRCCTTTCCAACAGGACCCAAAAAACATTTTATACCTTTCTCTGCGAAATAATCCCTTTTATAGGACAATAGCTGCACCCCGAGGAGCAAACTCCAGCTCAAGCCACCAGGCAAGAGGAGACGTGGGCGAGCGCGTGCAGAGGGGATGAAGTGCCAGATTCCTCCTGGAAACACAGCAGGGATTTCCCCAGTCTCAGGAGCTGCTGCACTTCAAAGTCCATCCCCAGGAGAGCAGAGCACCAGCTCCAAACGGGATTGCTCTTCCCAAAGAGTCCGGGAAGACCTTAGAATGTCTAAAGGGGCTACAAGGAAATTCATGCAAGGTTTTGGACAAGGGGGRATGGCTTTAAAATGGAAGAGAGCAGGTTTAGGTGGGATATTGGGAAGGGATTCATCCCTGAGAGGGTGGGGAGGCCCTGGCACAGGTTGCCYRGAGAAGCTGTGGYTGCCCCATCCCTGGAAGTGTCCAAGGGCAGCTTGGACAGGGCCAGCAAGCCCCTAAACCCCTGTGGAAGCATTCCCAGCTCACTGYTCCCTGCAGTTTTCCCAAGTGTACACTCCCGCCTTTGCACAGGGACTGGCATCCTCCACCGCCCCTTCGGGAAGGGCATCCCCAGCACGGAGAGGGAGCAGGTCCAAGGATCAGGACATCAGACAAAAAAGTTATTATTAAAGCCATTAATGGCCCATTTGCTTTGACTCCTCAGCAGACAAACCCCTCAGCCTGGAGAGCAGTTTCCTGGAAAGCGCTCCCAGATTACTTCTGAAGTCCAGACAAAACTGGGATTATGTAAAGCACATCTATAAACGGCACTTCCCACCGGCATTTTCCACAGCAATTCCTGCTGCTCCCCGGCATCTGCTGCCTCTGTTTCATGTGGAAGATCCAATCTAACCCAAAGCAGGCGTGAGGAGGCAGATCCTGAGCCCCTGCCCCGGGGCCGGGCTGCAGGACAGGCTGGGAATTGTGGACTGGGACGGACGGACAGCCCCAGGACCAGCCCACAGGACAGGCTGGGAATTGTGGACTGGGACGGAC
>JACAXG010000076.1:3266600-3288951 GCA_018881555.1 Amblyornis subalaris
TGGACTGGGACGGACGGACAGCCCCAGGACCAGCCCACAGGACAGGCTGGGAATTGTGGACTGGGACGGACGGACAGCCCCAGGACCAGCCCACATCTTCAGGGGCAGGGGAACAGCAGCCAGGGCTGTGGGGACAGCTCTGTGCCATTAAAGGCCTCTGGGACAGTGGCAAAATGAGAGAAAAATAAAAGTTCATTCAGAATTACAGCTGTGATTTGCCATGGTTTGAGTGRCAGGGTGTGTCCAGCCAGAGGTTGAACTCAGTGATCCTGGGGGTCTTCTCCAGCCTCAGGGATTCTGTGYTGAGCAGCCCATCCAGAGCAGCTGCTGCAGCCACACACAGGGAAAAGGAACCCAAATGAACTCCCCCAGCACTCCCAGGTAAATCCAGCTCCCAGCTCCACCCCTGCATCACAGAGCTGGGAGAGCCCACAGAGATCAGCACAGCCCCTGCCCTGCCRCACTCAGCTCACCACGAGACAGACACCTACTGTTGGATTTTCCATATTTCCAAAAGGAATGAGTGCAAAAAGTCCATCTCCAACACCGCAAAAGGAGCAGGGACAGCCCCCACTTAAAACAAGGACGCACATCCCGTCCCCTTTCCAGTCCCTCCGGGTTTATCCTAGGATGGGCCATATTTGTAAGCACCAGAAGTAACACCAAGACAGCTTTTTWAAATTAAACTTGCATTAAAAAGAGGTTTGATATGTGAGGGTCAGAGCCAGCAAGGCCAGCAGGTGACTCCTCGCTGCTGGCCCTCTGTGCACACCAGAAACCAGCAACTCCTCGGCACGTTTTGCCAGGATTCCTCCCGTTCCCAAATTATTCCCAGTTAGCTGTGGAGGCAGCTGACAGAACCAGCTCCTCCCCACGAGCCTGACCCCAGCTCCCAGCTCCCAGCCCTGCAGGGAGGCCAGTCCAGGAGCAGCCTCCGGACAAGGGAATGGGCAGCTCGGAGTTTTCCTCCTGCCCCCGGCGCCCCTGGAAGAACAAGGAATGACCTCAGCCAGAGGCCTCCGTGTCCCTGGCCAGGCCCTGTCCCGCAGCTGGGAGCTTTGAACTTGCAAAATTCCCATTCCAATCTGGCAGGGAACTGACAGCATAATCCAGGTTTTACAGGGGAAATCAGATCCGCCATCAATTCCAGACGTATAAAGTCATATTCCTGCGTGTAAAACAATATCAACACTTTTGATTGGCAAAGTATTAAAAAAAGCACTCTTAACTGGCTGGATAAGGATTATTTTTTTAGCTCGTTTAGGTGGCTGGGGAAGGGCCAAGGGGAGAAGCAGCAGCTGGTAACAAGATCCTTCATCATTTCCAGCGTTTTTATTTTAAGGGCCATGCCATGTATTCTCATTACACTTTGCCACTAAAGGAAACTCCTGCATCCAAAAATTTTCACCCAGAAACCCGATTCGCTTTTATAGGGATTTGTAAAAGCAGAGACAGAGTCCAACTTCGTCTGTGGGTTAGATTTTTGTGTGACATCATCTGCTCGAATATGGGAAAATGTGAGCTGGACGGGCACTGTTCGGAGGCAGCTCAGTCCRTGTTGCCTTTGACATTGTTATTTCCCTGGTTTTGTTCTGGAAATCCTCTCTGCCAGGTGCCATCCCACAGATTACAGACAAGATTCACCTCTCCACACAGAGAGACCAACTGTAATGAAACCAAAACCCGCTCTGAGCTGAAATAAAACCCAAGACAACTTGGAAAAATTWAAAAAAAAGCCATAAAGACCATTAGTCAATGCCATCAGCAGCCCCAACCTGACTCCTCCCTCATCCAAATTATTTGATGTCCTATTAGGCGGCTCATTAGGGAAACTCAAAGCCTTTCACCACAAGAGTCATTCCTTGGAGCTGCACGCTGGCCCCACAAAGGCTTCCAGCCATTCCTCTGCTCCGGCAGCTGCCCCCAAAAGCTTTTATCCAGTTACCTGGTAACTTTAGAAAGGAGTTTGGGAGCTGTCTGAAGGATAAATACTGACAGGAAAGAGCCTAAGGATGCTCTGGAAGCATTAAAGCATCGGCACGGACAAAAAATTAAATGGAAAGTTTGTTATTTTTTCATTTGAAACAAAGCAGTCTGGTGAAAATCCAACTTTCAGCTGCTACAGAGTACCCGCGAGCGGCCTGACAAGGCAGCTCCAGAGGAGCCGGTGTCATTCCAGCGCTCTGCCGGCTGGAAAACTGCTCCAGCAGCCCCACTSTCCCGCAGGACACACTCTGCTGTTCCCACTGCCCCCAACTTTCCACGTTCGAGCCCTTTTATTCATTGACCGGCGGCCGCTTTTCCGCCGTGCTCAGCCTCCGCAGGCAGAGCTTTAGGGAAAGCATTCCTCCGACGCCCACCTCGCCTTCCCCGCGGTCCCGTCGGGAACCCAGCACCGACAATCCCGCGCGATGCCGCCGCTCCGAGCCCACAAGCCCACGGGGGTTTGTGCCGGTGACACTCGCACAACCCCGCACACGCCGGCGCTTCCCAGGAAAAACAAAACCCGGGCGGGGAGGCTGAGCCCCAGGCAGCCCCAGCTCTTCAGGGCGCTTCTCGGATTCTCCAGTTATCCCGAACAGCTCGAGTTTGGCTTTCCGGGTTGCAAAAACCCTGCTCTGGCAACACACGGCSCCGCAGCGCTTCCCAGAATTCCAACGCAGACAGGGCTCGGAGCGCCGCTGCCTCCGAGGGTTCGCCGCAAACACCCGGGAAACTTTTCCGGCAGCCCCACAAAGTCTCCCCCTGCTCTGGCACTTCCCAGCCCGCCCGGGGAAGGCGGACATTTGGGAAGCAGAGCTCTGGAAACAAACTCCGCAACCCCGAAGGGAAACAGAAGTGTTCAGTCCCTCTTCTGCGCGATTATGAAAGGGGGGGGGAAAAAATGACATTCCAGTGGTTTTCTGTGCTGCTGCACATCTGGAACTTCAGAGCTTCCTCCCGCTACGCTCGGCAGAGCCAGTTTTAGGGAGAACCCCCGGGGATTTGGGGTTGGCGAGGGGGCAGCGAGCTTTGGGGTCCCGGGAAACTCCGAAGCTTTTTGTGTCCCGAGCTTTGATGTGCTTGAGGGAGAGAGCAGATTCCTGCGGGACAAAAAAACTTTCTTCTCCTCGAGGAGGAGGAGGAACTACGCAAGCCCGGAGGTTTGCAGTGGACTAAATATATATTCACATATATATCCACACCGATATAGAAAGAACCAGAGCCTCCAGAAACTCATCCGCGCTTCTCCTCCGGGAAAAGCAGCGCGGCAAGAGGCAGCTCTTGCCCCGAGAAAGGCGAATAAAGAATTGTTTTAAGTTTTTTCCCCTTTTACGGGCCCCCTGACAAATGGCATTCAGAGACTCGGGCAGCTAAAGGAGGTTGGGTGGGTTTTGTTGGTTTTTTTTTTTTTCCTTCCTTCTCTTTCGCCGGAACGCCCGGAGGAAGGAAAGCCAAAGGTTTCGCCCCGCACAAAAGCCCCCCGAGCCCACTCCCCCACACGCCCCCCGGCCCCGCAGCATCCCCCGCCCGGCTCGGGGGGGCTCGGGGACCCCCCTTACCTGCCCGGCCGAGGGACAGGGCACCCAACAACAGCACCAGGGCGGCGGGCGCCGAGCGGCTCCGTATCCAAGTGCGCCTTTTCCACCGCGTGTGCGTATCCATGCTCCCCGAAAAGCGGGGCACCAGCTCGGGACAGCTCGAGGGGAAGGGATGGCGACGACGACCCTATACCTACAGCGCAGGGCTCAGCCCCCCCGGCACCCCCCCGGGGAGCGGCCGCTTTATAAAGCCATGGGGCGGGCGGAGGGTGCGGGGGCTCCGCCGCGCTCAGCTCCGGCCCTGCCTCGCTCCCGCCGCAGGAAAGTTTTCCTTCTCTCCCCACACCGCCCTTTTTTCCCCCTTCTTTTAAACCCGAGGCAGGAGTTTGTCAATCTCGGAGCCGCGCAGCAAATCAGGGCCGGCCGGAGCAGCCCCCCCGAGCCGGCCCAGCCCCCGCCCCGCCGCCACTTCCAGCGGGATGTCCCGGCCCCCAAAAGCGGTTTTCCTCCCTTTTTCCCCCCCGCTGGAATAGCGGCGGACGGAGTTTTCCTCCTGTTCGCCCTCCCGTCTCTTCCCGATCCCGAGGGGGGGAAAGGGCAGGGAAGCGGAGGGGCAGCGTCGATGTCCACTCTGCTGACCGGTGACAGGGGGAATGGCCGGAGCTGGGACAGGAGGGTTGGGTTGGATATCGGGAAAAGGTTTTACACCCAGAGGGTGGTCGGGCAGGGAACAGGCTCCCCAGGGAATGGTCACGGCCCCAAACCTGCTGGAATTCTACAGCTCCTCAGGCACAGGGTGGGATTGTTGGGGAGTCCTGTGCGGGGTCAGGGTTGGGCTCCATCCTTGTGGGTTCCTTCCAGCTCAGGATATTCTGATTCTATGAGATGGGGCCTGGGGCTTGTGGGGGTATGGAAAATTCATGGATTTAGCAAAAACAACAACAAAAAAAGCACATGCAAAGGGTAAAAGTGCAAACGAGGAGCGGAAAGGGAAGGTGCAGCCCTTCCCAGGATAGCTGGGGGTTGGGGTGGCAAAAYTCCTGGCAGGGAAGGGATGGAGCTGCTGGGTCTGCTCTGCACACCTGACCGGCCCCGTGTCCAGCTCCAGCTCCTGGGGCTCTTCCTCTCCCTGGGTCACTCAGTTCCCCCCTTCCCACACCAGTGACAACTGATCAATCACACTGGGAAACTTTCACTTGTTCTGGCATTGTATGGCCCCAATATCAGAACAGTGCTCGGGGCTG
The DNA here is from genome assembly GCA_018881555.1 of Amblyornis subalaris. NCBI lineage: Eukaryota > Metazoa > Chordata > Aves > Passeriformes > Ptilonorhynchidae > Amblyornis > Amblyornis subalaris. The sequence continues at coordinate 3,271,366 of JACAXG010000076.1, forward strand.
GAACCAGATCATCTTTAAGGTCCCTTCCAAGCCAAGCCTATGATTCTGTAGGAAAAACCAAAACCTCCCCCACAGCAGTTCCCCTCCTACAGCAGCCCCRTCCCCGAGGTCCCAGGAGAGGAGCAGACACCACACTGCAGGGCTGGGTGSCCCACGGTGGTGCAGACCCCTCAACAAAACCAAAATCAGAAGGAAGAACAACAAAATCCAGCCCTTTTCCTTAACCAAAAYGCTTCAAAGACACGTGCTGGTACCAATCCTGGCTTTGGCAGTGCCACCAAAGGTCTGAACATCCTTGCTGGCATCAGTGGTGTCACAGCCAGGTGACAGTCCCAGCTCCTTCAGCGGTTGAGTTGCACTGATTTTTCACAGAGCAGTGATTCCCCCTCCAGACCCAAACCCTGAGCCGCACCAGAGCATCCCAGCCCTCTCCACTCGCCCTGCTCGGCATCATCCTTAAGGCCTTCATCATCCATAGGGAATRAAAACATTGCCATGACCTGAATTCCCACTGGCTGCCTACCCTGGACTCCAATTCCTTCCTTTAGGGGTTTGATCACTCAGCACTCAAGGCCCTGGGCAGTCACCAGGTATTGTCACATGCAAGGAGGACAGCGAGGGAGTTGAGGGAGTTTGGGATCACTCATCCTGTCCACAGGAGCTTGTGGAGAACTTGAGCCAGCGTAAATCCTTGCCCGGATGGAATGCGAGTTACTCAGATGGACAACCAATATCAAACACACGAAMACCTAGAAGGACAGGAGGCCAAACCCCCCAGACGAAGCAGGGGGAAAGGGCTGCTCCCAGCCCACTCAACCTGTAGCCTGGTAAAGAATTTTTCCAGTGGTTCCATGGAGAGGAGCTGTAGGAAATCCCTCCCTTCGCCTCTGACGCTGCTGAGACACCTTCCCCTGCTCCCACCTTCCCCGTGCAACTGGGAGAGCTGGAGCAGGAGCCACACACGGGARGAGATTCCCTGCTGAAAGAGCCTTTCGGCAGGCAGAGGCGAGAGGCAGGCTGGCTGCCAGCCCCCGAGCAGGGAGGAGCGGAGCACGTGCCACGCGGGGCCTGGGGACCGTGCCAGCGGCGCTCCCGGGCAGATCCCGCGGGTGGAAAGCCCTTCCAGCTCTRCCTTTCGTGAGGAAAGGGATGGCTGCAGGCTGGCAGACGGATCGCACCCTGCTCCACGTCCAGGAGGAGCCCGGAGSCAAAGCCTGCCGGGGCAGCACCTGCACGGCCCCGCGGCCGCCCCTGCGGAGCACCCGCGGGATGGAGCAGGGATTGGCACCGCCCTCCTGCTCCAAAACATCCCAATATTCCCAGCTGGGCCTTCCCACGGGTGTGGAGCAGAGCTATTCCATAGCTCACAGGGCCTTGCTCTCCCCTCCGTGTGTTCAGGCCGTGAGGTATCCCAAGAATCTGGACATGGAATCAGGAGGGTTCAAGCACCAGCAAAACCTATGGGTTGCAAATATCCTTCCCTTCTCCCTGCCCRTGGCAGGGGGSTTGGAATTAGARGGTCTTTAAGGTTCCTTCCAACCCAAATCRTTCTATCACCCTGTGATTCCCACTAATCCCTTCTTGTTACGATACCAAAGCAATCCCTCAGTCCACAGCATTTCCCTGGATGTGATCTCACCCTGGAGAGGCACTGCAGGTGTGGGGTCCCATTTCAGCCCCACTCACACAAATGSCAGGATCCTGGGGCTTCTCATCCCGGGTTTCTGACCCTACAAACAGCTCATTGTTTGGGAATGAGCCCCTGGTTTGTCTTCTCCAGCAGCAAGTGAAAATCCCAAACAGCTCCRCACCAACCCAAGGCATTCCCAGCCCTTCCAGAGGCACAGAGCTTCGGGCAGGAGGATACCCAAAGCACCAAAAGCACTGCAGTAAAAGCAGCTCAGAGCAGCAAACTCCCACCCCACTCGTTTTCCATGGGCTCCCAGCTCCAGAATCCCACCAGATCACCCAAACCTTGGACCCACACCAGATGCAAAGCAACTTCTACGCCAGAACCTGGCCCAGGGAGCTTCTGCTGAGCAGGAAATCCGAGTTCCCRGTTGCTTCCCAGGTGATTGGGAAGCTTGCACGGACCTGTTTGCCCCTCCTCGACAACAASAAGAAAGAAAGAAAGAAATCAGCTTGTGATGGCAAACTGGAAAATTCCAGCAGCCACGTGCCAAGTTGGAGGAGCCAAGCCTAGGGGTGGGAGAGGCCCAGATCATCCTGGTGGCAGCTCCAGGAGGGTTCACACGAGCTGGGGTGGGGCCGATGCCAACCCCAAATCCCTGCAGCAGCYGGCCAGGGTCACCTCTGAGCGGCCAAAGGAATACAGCAGTGGCAGGTGGCCAAATTTCTTTAAGGAACAGCAGTTTATGGAAGTGTTTTCATGCCTCGATGCATCTTGAGCCCAGCTGGCTGTTGTTTGTGGGATGGAGGACACCGTCTGTGAGCTTCCCAGAAAAAAGGGCTTAGGAAATGTAGGTAACTTTTAAAAAAAAAAAATTGTTTATATGCTATGAAATCATCACCAGCATTCAGGCAAAAACCCCCAAAGGCCTTTGTTGTGTAGTTTGAGAGTATTGGGAGAATCAGAACAGCCCTGGGTGTTATTGACAACCTGTTACACCCCGGCCAGCTGATGGGAACAGGCTGAAAAGGAGGAATCAGAATTACCTGAGCTGTTGTATAGATAATTAGGACAGGCAGCTGCTCTCAGGAATGATTTCCAACACCATTTGTGAAGAGCACACATGGATAAAATACACAATTTTCCTCCACAATCTTAGTGTCAGCCTTTTTTCCTTTGCAAATTTATAAACACGTTTGCACCTCTAGCATTAATTTGATTTTTATCAATTGTCCAAGTGAGATCCTGAGTCACAATCCTGATTTATGACCTCACACCTGCTGGCCTGGAAATGATTCCTCCCAAATTCACCTTCAAAAATTGAGGCTTTAGCCCTAATGAGACATTTTGGATTGAGAGGCTTGGAAAACGAAACTCTCCATTTATCCACAGAGGAAATTTCACATCTGCTGCCCCAGAGCTGAGCCCTGTCCCACACTCAGCTCTGGGTGGTCTTTAATTTGAACAAGGAGTTTGGTGCCTTACCCAGGGCTGCTCACATCCATCCCCACCCTGCCCGAGAGCTGCAGAGCGGCAGCAACTTCCCCAAAGCCCTAAAACCTTCCCAAAACCACTTTTTTTTCAACAAAGGCCGTCCCAAACCCACATTTCTAGGAGATGCTGGTGGGCAGCACATCAAAACAGTGGAATACTGCAAATCCTCAGGGGATAGCAAGCAGAACAGATAATTAATGCTCTAATTAGAACCCAGGCTGGCTGGTGACATAATGAGCAGATTGAGCAGGTACCTCCAAACAGTAAAAAAAATGTAAAACTCTTGAAAGAATTAAATTTTTCTCCCAGAAGGACAAATCACAAAGCACAGAACTGCGAACTCCCACCCCTCCTGTGGCCGAGCACCTGCTTTGGCTCTGCAGGCCAAAAAACCGGGAGCTGGGCAGCCAATCCTCCCGAATCCCAGCTGCTCCAGTGGAAATCCAAACCTGCTTTTTGCCATGAGGTGGCACCAGGACGAGCCCCGTCCGTGGAAAGAGCAGCCAGCACAAGGTGGGGCTTGTTTTTTCGCATGTTTGAATGTTTCACAGTCAGGGAGCTGTGTTTAATAGAGGAAATAGCATTATAAAGGGAACAGACTTTCCACTCCTCCTCTTTTTCCAGCCTTGTCGCCTCCTCTTCAGCTCCACGTTAATGARTCCAAGATTGGATGTGTTCGGACCATCCCCATCCATGAAATGCAGGATGAATCGCTCCGTGGTGCCTGCTGGGGAGGCTGAACTCAGCTGACCTTCCCCTTCCATCTCATCCCTCTCCATCCCCACTGCCAGCCCGGAGCTCTGGGAGGAGTTCCCCATTCCCTYCCCACATCCCTGGGGTTTGTTTCCCCTCTCCCTGTGCTCTGCAGGCGGTGGCTCAGGCTAAACCCGGATAATCYGTCTGGACTGCAGGAGATAATCCCTGGGGATACACACGGTGTTGTGTTCCACCAGGAGCTGCTCGGGAACAGGGACCTGGCACTTCCCCTCTGCTCCCCATTGAAGGGGTTCCTAAACTCTCCCTGACCCCACAACGGGTTCATTCAACRCCACAAACTTCGTTTCCCGGCTCCRCTTTGTCCATCATAATCGTGACTGAAGATTAAAGGTGAGCCCAAACCATAATTTATGGACAGATCCCAACTCACCCAGCAGCATCTGGATCCAGGGATTCAGCTCGGGTGCTTGATCAGAATATTTTCCCCTCCACCCCTGGGATGTTCATTTTCATTGCCAAGAGATTTTATCAAAGTAAGTAGAAATGAGATAAGCAAGGCCAAGGTCCATCTGGAATTAAACCTGGCCAAGGATAGCAAGAAGGGCTCTTCAAATACATCAACAGCGAAAGAAAAACCCAGGAAAATGTTCATCCAAGCACACCCAAACCCAGCATCATTTATGGATTATTCTGCCCAGGTCTAGGAACTGATTAAAGCATYCCAGGACATTTTGGTTGCATCGGCCTCCAGTTGTCCTCAAAAAGAGAAATAAAGCAACCTCCTGCCCAGAGATTTCCTTCAAGCAAACAATTTTCATCCCCATTTTTCCCTCTCTAATATTCCTGTCACTTAACCACGGCACACAATTTCCACGCTGCTCTTTCCATTCCTAATTTTGTGGCATTAGCCACGGCCAAAAAAGAAAAAAAAAAAAAAAAAAAAGGCCCATTCTGTAGATTCCCCTTTGATTTCCCAAGATTACAGGTTCATTCGACCCAGGGCTCGTGGAGGGACAACCCCTTCATTTTGTTGTCTTTCCCTCCCTCTCGCTGAGGCGGTGGTTTGGGAATGGGAATTCAGGGAGCTGCATGCACCACCCACCATCAAAAGGCCACAGTCTCACCCAGCCCCAGCCACTTTCTAAGTGGAGAGGGGGAAAAAATGCGGAATGCAGCCGTTCCTGGGGATGAATCACGGGAGGAATCCGGCCCAGCTGCTGAGTGGGCTCCGCCGTGACTCATTTGCACTCCTCAGTCCAGAGTTTCCACTAAGTCACCTTCGGACACATCTCCTTGCCACCAGTCCCTGCTCCCTCCTCTYCCCACGGAGCTTTGCAGCCTGGAGAGCTCTGGGAAGAGCCAGAACGAGGCACCAGATCATGGACACTTTTATCCAGGGACACAATGCTCATCCATCCTCATTCAGCCCCAAAACAGCACCTCAGGTCACCCTGCCACTGTCAGTCCTGGCTCCTGCTCCAGCCTCTTATTCCACCTGGGATTCCAGGATGCAGCACCCACATATCCATTATTCCAGCCGGAATTCCATGATGCAGCACCCACATACCCATTATTCCAGCTGGAATTCCGGGATGCAGCACCCACATATCCATCATTCCAGCTGGGATTCCGRGATGCAGCACCCACATATCCATCGTTCCAGCTGGGATTCCAGGATGCAGCACCCACACATCCACTGAGGTCATTACCAGCCATGTGAACCCACAGATGGATTGGTCACCTCTTGCTTAACTATTTTTTGAATATAGACCTTGTTTTGYTCCCTGTTCAGCTCCAGAGCAGATCAGCATCCTAATGCCTCATCCTTACTTTTTTTTCACTTATTTTTCCATTTCTCTGAGAAGTCCAAGGAGGTTTGGCCATATATCTTCAAGACTAGCAAATTATCCACCAGCATTTCACATCCCTTTCAGTTTCCGATCCAGTGAAAAAACCAGCCCTAATTATTTTTTCCTGAGGCACTGGGACATAACAGGGACCAGAGAGACACCACGGGTTTCCCTTTTACCTGCACCCACAGGGAGTGGGAGAYCTCCAGGGGCATTTAGACTTGCTGTCTGTGTTATAACTTCTCTTTTTTGGGAGCAAAGATCTGCATCATTCACGAGTTGACCCAGGGATTCCTGTGGCCAGGAGCAGATGTGTGGGTTTGTCGCTGCTGGTGATCCCAGCACGAGGAATTTGGCCGTGGATCTCCCACAGGAGGGAGAGGCTGGGAGAGAGGCTGGGTCCTGCCCCTTCCCCAGGACGCGCACTGGTGGGAGCTTCTCTCCCAGTATCTTTAAGAGTCAAAGGAAATAACTTTCTGCTGAGTCCCTTCCACCTCTGAGCACCACAAACCCCCTCAAAATGCTCTTAGAGATTTATTCTCCTTTCAAGCCTACCCAGATTCCTACAGACAAATGCCAAGCCTGTCCCGAACCCTCCCTAAAGGGCACCAATCCAGACTCCTCAGCAGCTCCCCTTCCACAAAGCCGAGCCCCCCTGGGCCAGCAGAGCCCTTGCCAGCTCCTTCCACATCCCATCCCCGTGGTCCCACATTTCTGGGTGCCTCCACCCCCTTTTCCCGCCCCGGCGCCTTTCCTTTACCTGTCCCCCAGCTCGTTTCCCTCTGGCAAGGCTTCCCCACGGCTTTGTATCCGTGAATCCGGAGGCCAGAGGGGTTGGTGTTTCGCAGAGGCCACGGGGCTTCCACRAATTAAGTTTTGTTTGAACTGGAGTATCTTTTTTAGCAAACCAAACAAACGTCTTGACCCGACTTGTACCGCGGCRAAGCGAGCCCAGGAGGAGCCGCTGGCTGCGGCAGGAAGGTGTTTTGTTAAAGGAGTCAAATAAAACAGCTCCTCGTGGCAGTGCTGAGAGCRTGGAAGCTCTGAGGAGACACCCTGAGCCCAGACACTCTGCTGCCTCCAAACCTGAGCTATGTGAGGGCCCTTTATACAGCTCTGGCAGCCCTCGAGTTGCCAGCAGCGCCTTCTTGCAGTTTAAGATGCTTTTCTTGGTGTCGYGTTTGGTCACACTGAGCAGTTTTTCCTCCTCTTTGGGTCCCTGGCTTCAACAGCAGTAGTTATATGGATTTTTTTTTATYATATTTTAGCCAGCTGAGATGCTCGACCGATTTAATTTTATGTGGTTTCATCAAAGGCTTCACACATTTCTGCTCACGGCACCTCTGCCCCAGCCCTTCCCTTAAATTAAAAAGTCAACTATTCCTCACCAAACATGACCGATTTCWCTTCCAGGGTGACCTTAAATCCCACTGCTAACTGGACTTTCATTCCACAGCCTTCCCCAAGACCCACAGAAAATCCAATCCCTTTCCAGAAACGCTTTTCCGTTCCATTTATTCCGGGCTCATGCAGAGCTCCCACAGGACTSGAACACTCACTGGTCACTCCTCTGGGCACTTGCACAAGTGGGGCTCAACTCTTGCCAAGTCAAACCCCAAATCAGGAATTCTGGGCCCGTTTGCCCCAGTGCTGTGCCGTTCACTGCAGGGATATTGGAGCAGATATCCCACTCTGAAGGAGCTGTGTGTTTAAAAAGACAGACGAGGCTGCAGCTGAAGGATTCAATTGACAAAGGTCAGCAGCAAACATGACTAATCCATTATGCTGTTAAACAACTCAACATGCAGGGGTTAATCAATGCTAGCCCAAGGTCTAATCCCTCTTTCTGCTAAATAACTCACTGAAAACAAACTCTGCCTGCTAATGTTCTGGAGAGGAAGATAAATGCACACGGGGCTCGAGGAGGTTCAGTTTTCAGAGCTCTGCCTCCCTCCAAAGCCTCACGGCTGGCAGCCTGGCCAGATGTTATTCCCATCCTCGCAGGGACAGGGATTAGGGGAAGGTCGGCTGGCATCCTGCCAGCTTCAAAAAAAACGGCAGAACACCGAATTCTTCCCCAACCTGGGCTAGCAGGGCTGTCCTGCACAGCCAGAGCCAGTCCCTATTCCCGGGGACCGTGCCCGTTCCAGCCCCCTATTTATAGCCCCGATTTGTGCTTTTCCAGGGCGGTAATTTCACGCTGCTCGTAAATCCCTGCCTGGAAGCCGGCGTTTGTGGGTCCCGAGGAGAGGCAGCCAGCAACCACAACGGCTCAACTCCTGCAGGAGCTCTGCAGCCCAGCCACGGACACCGAAACGYGGCCGGGGAGGAATCAAAGGGCCTTGTGTTGTCTCTCCCGTTCCATGAGGATCCGCTGCCCGCCCACGGAGGAGGCTGCTGGGAAGCTGGGAGAGGGTGACARCCCCCAGGGACAGAGCTCCTGGCACCACCAAGGCAGCCAAGTTTGGACTGGCAAGTCTCATCCCTGACATTATGTCATGGAAGCAGCGACTCCTTCTGACTTTCCCTGCGTTTCTCGCACCTCTGGGATTGCGTTTTCCCTCCGAAGGGAGCAGAGACTCAGCAGAAGCTTTCCTTTGACATTTAAAGATTTTGGGAGGGGACTGATTCCAGTTTAGGCTCTCCAGGRTTGGAAAGCCCACAAACACAGGAGCTGATTCATCTTTAAGATCCTTCTGTGTCCCGCTGACTTTGGGGCAGCCTTGCAGAACTCCAGCCCTTTGGAATAAGTGGCCTCACATGGAATTCGTGCAGGTGATTCCAGCTTTTAACAAACAGGCAGTGATTCCACAAGCAGGGATCGATTCTCTGGATGCAGAGACCCAGATCCCACACTCCCTTTCTCCCTGGCAATGCTTCCAACACYATAAACCAAGGAAAGCCTCGGGGCYRTGCCCATCCTCGCATTTGTTACACCCAGTGCTGCCTCACTGAAGGAAAATGGTTTTTACTCCAAATCCCTCACTGTTACACACAAACAGGCTCTTTATGCTTAGAAATTGTGCTCAATTCCTGAGGAAAAAATGATCAAACCAAACCATTTTCTCAGTCGCATTCAGCTGCGAGGGCTCCTCCACTTCCAAATAACTTCACTTTTCATCCCGACAGTTTCTCCCGCCCCTCATCATCAATAAGTGACTCGCAGGAGGTTTGCTGCCTGACTGAGCACCCAAAACCCTCCCTGCCTTCCTAATCTGAATTTTTTTACACATCCCTGGAAATTGCCGGGTCCACGGAGCGGCTCCGTGGGGAATTTGCGAGCTGCTTCTTTCCCTCTGAGCTCTCCAGGACCATCTAAATCTGATGCACTGGACACATCCTATGAAAAATTGTGATTCCAAAGCAGAGTCTAAAACACTTAAAACCTCAAAAAAACACCAAATCTCCTCTTACAGACCCTGTGCCTGATCTCTGCTTAGCCACATCCACAGAATTCCTCCCAGCCCCAGCAATCCCGTTATCCCTGAACTTCTTTGACTTCATTGAGGTTTTTTTCCTTGCAAAAAGGTGCTGGGACAGGGCTCTGGATAAGGCCAGTCCTTCCTGGGAAGCAGAGCTGCGTTCCTGCCCRCTGCCAGCCCCATCCCRCCCCGCACATTCCGGGGTCCAGCGGCAGCCAGCGCATCCCCCATTCCCAGCGCCGCGGGATCCCGGCTGGGTGGGCCCCCCTGGATGGAGGGGGGGAGCTGGGATCCCACCCAGCAGCTCCGACAGCCCTCGGTGGAGCCAATGTGGGAAGCAGATGTGGGAAGGGAGGAAATCGGGGTCGCAGGAGCCTGCGGGAACAGCACCTGTCCCGCTGGGTCCCRTGGATTTCTCCCGGTAAAAAGCCTCTGGAGCAGGGGCAGGCACTCCAAGGCAGCAGCCCTCTCCCACATCCTCTGCTMCCGTGTCCTGGCTCAGCAGGAAGCAGTCTAGCCTGGGAGATACCAGCAGGGACAGGGCTGAGAGCTTCCAGCAGCGAGATGTGCACGATTCCCGCCTGGAGCGGGAGCTGGCCGTGGAAACCGAGGGAAAGAGCCTTTGCACTGAGTCACTGGCACGGGGAACGAACCTAAAATATTTCCCAGCTCTTCCACGCTGACTCTCAGTGAATCAGTGCCTGAAGCCGAACAGCAGTTGCTGCGCTGGCTGCAAAATTCCTTTGGAGAAAAGCGCGGAATTGGGGGATTTTGAGCTGCAGAGCCGATTCCGAGCACAGATTTACACCTGGCCCCCTCCTCCCCAGCCAGGGAAGGGAGGGGAGAACTTTCCACTAGGTTTGGTCCCAGGGAAGCAGAGCCTGCCAACCCCGAAGGAAGCAAACATGTCAAAACCGTTCCCAGACAGCTCTGAAAAAATATCCTGCAAATCTTCCACCTGTGGCTTTTCACTTGAGCTAATCCGAGGCAGGATGAAGGGAAAAACTCACAAGTGGCTTTTTTTTTCCTCGGGTACGAAGAGCTGTGGTTTAATTCGGTGCTAATTCTGGGGCACAGGAGTGTTGGGCATGGGTTGGGCTGAAATTGCTCAGTCACATCACACAAAATTTAGSGTTTTTTGCGTATTTTGTAGTAGCTGAGCTGTGCCTCAGCGCAAGGAACACCCCAGATGTGCTGGTCCAGCCCTTTCCCAATCCGTTGGCCTCTCCAGCACCTGCATTTTTGCATCCCCAACTGGATAACTAAATCCCTCTGAATCCCTGTATTCCTCAGGCCTGCAGTTCAAGCACGGATCGAGCGAATTCCTCGCACAGGTTGGAAACACATTTCCCCAAACATCAGCCTGTGGTCCCCTGTAAAATCATTATCCCACCCACAAATCCCCCGGGGTGGAAATAAAGCCAGCCCAGCCCAGCGCTGCTCTGCACCCTCCCTGCTGCAGCAGGGACACACTGAGGGGGATGCCAGCATCCCCAGGGAGCCTCTGGAATCCCAAAGCAGCTCCCCCATCCCAGCAGTGACTCGGCCTGCTGGTTTTTCCCTGTGATTCGCTGTTGGACAGCCCCGACTGTGGCTGGGGCTGTTTTATCTGCCGCCAGCTGCGCTGTCTGAGCGCTGCAGCATCTGATAAGCCGCATCCACGCCTCCCTTATCACTCCCACGAACACGGCAGGAATAATATCTTGCCGTGCACRGCATGGCCCTCAGAGCCACTGAGCACCTCAGTGCACCCCAARTGCTCAGCTTGGGGCAGCACAAGCCTTTAACAGCAGGACTGAGACCGATATTTGCTGTTAAAAACGTGAATTCGGTGTAACTAAAGCTGGTTCCCCTGCAGACYCTCCCAAAGCAGGAGGCAATTCATGCCCCAAACTGAACCTTGCACAAGAATTATGCAGGCAGCAGAGCAGAATCAGCATTTCCCACACCGGCAGCACCGTTCAGATTCAAGATGCGTCGAGGACCCAGCACAGTGATGGAGAGCGAGGCTGGGGTGAAGCTTGAGCTGTTTGCACAAAGCCCCAGGGGCAGATTATTTCCATAATTTACCCCAGGAGCTCTGGAAAAGCGCTGTGCAAGGAGAGAAACTGCTGAACAAAAGAGGGATGAGCCCAGCACCCTACAAATATTGGCCCCAAGGATGCTGCAGGGATGTGGAAGCTCCCCCTGTCCATGTTCCAGCAGGAGCTCTGCTGTGCTGGCATCAGCAGCCCCGGGGAGGAGGAAAGGAGCTGCTCTCTGCAGCATCCCTCCCATGAAATCTCGGGAATATGAACAGGAGATCATCTGGGGCCTTTGTCAGAGGCAGGAGAGGCTGCAAACTCTGTGATAATTCCAATAATTCCGTGATTATCCCTCCCCAGCAGTGCCCAGGGGCTGTCAGACAGCCCTTCTTGGGCACTCAGCATTTGTTTGTTCCCAAAACCAGGAGGGATTGCTCCAGTGTTTTCCCGCTTTTCCCAGGTCCAGCTGTCACTGCAGCAGCTTTGGGGGCCTTGGAGGGAACAATTCCCAGGCAGCAGCTCACAAACACATCTGTGCCAGCGGAACAGCAACAATCCCGACTATTCCTGCCGCAGATCCTGGAATGAATAAATCCTGACACCGTGCCATGGCTTTGCCTGGTGGCGCTGCCATCGCCCCTTCCCAGCTCGGTGTATTGAGCTGGAATCAGTCTGGAAAAATCCCCACATTCCGAGGTGAGAGACAGGGCTTCTGCTGCGCTTCGGGGGAAGGTGGAAAGATGAGGAAAGTGCCATAAAAAAATGTTTTTTCTCCGGAGATTTTTAAAACCCTGCATGAAAATTTGGAAGTTGGAGTTGCATTGCTTATGGAGAGCAGGCAGGGTGGATGGGGATAAACAACATAAATATTTCTGGTTTACATCCATGAAAGAGCCAAACACGAGCATTTCCAGGATGTTTAGGAAGGTTTAATTAAATCTCTTCCAGGGAAAAGAGCAGCACGGTACATCAGCCTCCCCCAAGAGCTGAATGGCTCCCGGCTTTTCCACCTCCATCATGGATTCTTCCAGAGGCTGGACAACAGAGCGGCTCCAGCTGACAACACACAACGTGAGGAGCCAGGGCCAGGCTCAATCCCACCCTGTGGAATACAGGCCRTCGTCTTCCCTGCCTTCCAAAACGATCCAAGCTATTTGCATCTCTCACAGCGCCGCTTGCTTTTGAGGCAAAGGAGAGAAAAAGGGAATTTTTTTCCTTGCCAAACACATCCTGCAGCTCAAAGACACCCTAATGAATCTACCAGCCCTTCAAGCTATCCTATGGAAAAAGTTCCAGCCCTCCAGGCTCTTGGACAATCCTCGCTTTTTCCCCTTGTTAGACCCGGGGTGGACACAGGGAACAGCTGGGATGTTGTTTTATTTAACACGAGCGATCCACTTAATGAAATGTGAAATTTATGAGCTGGTCAGCCTCAGGAACCGTTCAGTTCAGGGTCCTTCTGGGATCCAGAGGGRTCTCAGTCATGGAAAATCCGCCTTCCTCCAGGATCTATGGGCTGCAAGGAAGGGCCCTGGAACCCCTGATGTCCCACGAGTGGCACCACGAGACAGAAGTGAGATCCCTGCTGTGACCTGGGACAGCCAATTCCCAGCCTTCCCACCACACTCCACAKCTGGGATTTGCATTTTGTTTCCCTAACTGCCTCCAGCAACACGAGCCTGGGGTTCTGGGAATGGAAGCTGCAGCTCCCACTCCAATTTCAGCTCAAAGGTTGCAATTCCACGAGGAAAATGGCACCCACAGGAGGCAAAGCTGCCATGCTGGGCGGGCAGCATGGCTCTCCGAGGCCGTGGGAATGGGGGATGAGCGGGAGAGTGGAGGAGAGCCCTCCCTCCCTACCCCAYCAACAAAAATGATCCCACAAACCTYGGAGAAATAAATCCCACGGTAAGGCTGCAAAAACCTGGATACCTGGCAGGAGCAAGGAGCTGCCAAGACACTGACTGTGAGACAGGAACCAGCCTTCCCAGAAACCCCAGCGCAGGAAATTAATCCCAGGAGGGACCAGACGGAGCTTTTGCTACCGTAAATAGACCTTTTCATTATTCTGGAGCGTTTCRAGGCCAAAAGACTGTCCCAGCACACTGGAAAGTGTAAGTAAGTGTCTCGCTCCTCGGCAGAAGGGGAACATTAAACAAGCAGGGCAGGACAGAGGGATTGGTTCTTCCCTGGAGCTGGCAGGGGCTGTTGGTGCTGCTCTCGCTTGGATCTGGCTGRGGAGGGAGGACACACATCCCGAAATCCCCACACACGGCATGGAAAGAGCTGGGGGAACAGGGCTCCTGGACATGGGTGTCTCTCTTGGCTAAACCTGATGAGGGGACGTTTTCCAAGCTGAGATGGGAATTGGAAATGGTTTTTCAAACCCTGCTTATGCCTTTTCCCTTTATTTCCTGAGCTAGGAGGTCCATGTGGCTCCTGCCTTGCAGCAGAGGGATGGCTCAGGGTCTGTCCCGGGCAAGAAATTCTTTGGGGGARCTTTAAGGAAGAAAATGCTCCTTTTGCCTTCATTCCCAGGCAGGGAGCCCTCCCCAGCTGCTGCAGCATCCTCTGTACGAGGAGCTGCTCCCAGCATTTCCCAAACACCACCAGGCACAGGGAAAGACATTCCAGAGGAGGTCCCTGAGGACATTCTCCACCTTCAGCTCTTCCCAAAGCTTCCCAAAGATGTCAGGCATTAAAAAAACCCTGATATCCCTCAGGAGGAGCCAGAGGAAGCTGTTACCTGCTGTGTCTGTCTGTCCTTCCATCCTCCAGCTCAGCCCACCCTGATCCACCATCTCCCCGGGAACCAGAGAGGAAAATGCTCCCGATGGGCTCCTRATAAAGCTTCTCCCTCACACAAACCTGGGCTCGGCTGGGATGAAACAGTATGAAACTTCATCCACCTCCTGCTTTCYCCCTAAGCTTGGCTATTCCCAGGTGTTTCCTGCAAATCTTTCCCTCCTGGCAGAGGCAGGAACCCCGCGGGCTGCCCTTCCAGAGCCCCGACCTCTGCCAGYAGGACGGGATCACCCCCGGTGGGATCGGTCCCGGAGCAGGGAAGCAGATGCTCTGCTGCCCTTCCCGTGCCGGGAATCCCAAAAGGGTTGTGAATTCCCCAGCCCGCAGGGTCGTGTTTCATTTCCAACCAACCGATGGCAGCTTCCCCCACGTTTGAGTCATCCCGGAGGGAYAGCCCAGGGAACATCAGCCCCGGAGCCACTGCCCTGGCACAGCTTTGCAGGTTCCAGGAGTGCCTGGTCCTGGGTGCTCCTCTTCCCTCCCCAGCTCCATGATCCAGCACTCTGGATCACTCTGCCATGTCACTGTGCATCATTGAACCCCTTTTCCACTGCAGCTTGGAGGTGGCTGCACATCCCAGTGCCAAGAAAATCCCTCTGTGCGCTTGGCTCATGCTCCTTGTAAAGCCTCGGAGGGCTGGGGGGGAAAGGCACCCCCATAAATCAACGTTCAGCAGGAGATTCGGGCAGAGATTACAGAAGCAGGCCCCAGGTTCTTGGCTGCAATTATCAATGTGCTGTAATGAAACAGCAAATTGCAGAGTGGGCCATTTGCTGTTTACAGCTGTGGGGTGTCCCCTGGCATTGGGATCACAACGGGAACCAGGGATGTGGCTGGAGAGGGGTGATTTATTGATGATCGCATCTGCGTGGATCTGCTGTGTTCAGGGCCCTGTTTATGGGCTGTTTAATTCCTTGGCACAGTGAAAACAGGGATTTATGACTCTCCCTGAGCCCACCTCRCTCTCCTGCAGACCCAGCCCTTGGCACAAAGCTGCCCGTGGAGCCCGGGATTATTCACGTGGGACAGAAGCTTCTCCTTGCCTTGAATCCCATCTGGGCAACCCCAGAGCTTTGCTGCCCTGGGTCCATCAGGATTTCAGCATTTTCTAGGTCTGCACTGAGGAAATCCCAGTTTTAGGAGAGGAGGGGAGCACCCATCCCACCCCAGCACGGAGCAGGGCCCGGCTGGATCAGCTGTGGGCAGAAAGGAGGAGGATTCTTCCCTGTAAAAACATCCCTCACACCTTCCAGAGGCTCTGGCAAGAGCCGAGGGGAGGATCTGCTCCCTGGTACCCAAAGCCTGGGACAGATGAGCTCACAAACAAGCTGATGTTTGTGCTCCTTGTGCTCTGCCGCGCCCGGAGCCGAACCCGCCGCGTGTCGGCAGCGCGAGGYGTTGTTATTAATTTATTAATAAAAAAATATGGAAGGGAAAATAACCCTCCAGGGAGAGGTAGAGACTTTAATTCAGCAGCGAAAGGCTTGGCCGCTCCAGCTGGAAATTCCTGGAGTTGTGAACATGAGGTAATTCTGACGGAGGTGAGAGGTGAAGGTGGAGCTTTGTCCTCGGAGAAGGGGTCAGGGCCTCCCTGGCACCTCGGGCTGCACCTCTGATCTCCCAGTCCTGCTCCTCCAGCCCCATTTCATCCATTTTTTTCCCACTGGAGCTCAGCCCTGAGGACACCAGGAGTGACCCTGGAAGAGGAGAGCAAGGCTCAGCCCCGCAGCCACATCAAACACTGGGATCATCCCCCAGTCCTGCCCCTCCAGCCCCATTCCATCCGGTTTTTTCSCACTGGAGTTCAGCCCCAGGACACCAGGAGTGACCCTGGAAGAGGAGAGCAGGGAGGGCTCAGCCCTGCAGTCACAGGGACACTCAAAGTCCTCTCCAGGCCCGGGTCACCCATCAGCTTTGGTACTTTTCCTTGGAAACGGGCGGGAGCGATCAGGATTTGTGAGGGAGCAGCCGCTGGGTCTGGATTCCATCTCAGCTCTGCTCCGTGTTCCTCACGTGCCCCAAGGAGCCTTTAACTGCTCTGTGCCTGGGCTCTTTGGCTGYAGAGGAGCAAATGGCTCTTTCCTACCCCTCCCTTATCTCATTCCTGCGACCCCCAGCGAATTTTGCTCCAGCAGCTCCCTCAGACCACGGACGTGCAGCGCTGTGAGTCCACAGGGAATCCCCAAATATCCCAAACGTGAGCATATGGATCAGCTGCAGGGGAAGGATTGCCCCCGCTGGAGCAGTTCGGCTTGGATTTTTGTGTGACCCAAAACCAAGCCCATTCCCTAAAAACATCCCCCCCTCCCCAGCCTGTGCCCGGGGCAGGCCACTGCTGGAAGCGGAGGCTGCAGCCAGAGCTGGGGCTTGTCTGGTGCTTCCTCAGGGAAGACAGGATTTCCATTTCATGCTTTAGCAAGGAAATGCCATTCCTGTTCACTCCAATTTGGGAGCAGCTAAGTGAGAAGTAGCTCAAGTGAGGATAATTGCTGGCTGGTAGAGAGAGGAGGCAGAGCTGTTCCAGCAGACAGTGCAATTACAAACTGAGCCCTTCACGGTCATTATATGATGATTTTATGTGAACTTCCCACTTTCAGCCGGATTTCGTGTCAAAGCTTCCGCAGGAGCAGGCCCAGGCACACCCTGACTTCAAAGCAAGGCCGAGCCCAGGGCTGGGAGGTTCCGAGCAGGGACACTCCCGCCAGGAGCTCCAGGACACGGACACAGAGCCTGAGCAGCATCCCCAGGGCTGAGCCACAAAACCCTGGGGACGGTGACCGCTCCTCCGGCCTTGCTGGGCTCTGGATCAGCCCTTGCTTTGGGAGGAGGATGCTCTGGCTCCATCCAGGCTGGCATAGGGAGAGCAGCATCCCATTCTCAAGGAAATAAAACCCAAGTGAAGCTCAAACAACAGCGCTGGGACCAGGCTGGGCTTTTGTCTCCTCCTGGCTTTCCAGAGCAGCCTGGCAGCTCCGCTTCCCTGCACAACAGCCAGCCTGGGAGGTGACAGCAGGGATAACGTGGGATTCCTTGGAAGATAGCCAGTGCCAGCCTGGGAGCAGCATCCCTGAGACAGCTCCCGGAATGAGCAGGACAAATGCAGATCCCATCCCGTTCTGTGGCTGCAGCTCTGTGTGCCAGGCAGGGCTGGCACGGTGCTGGCACCTGCTGAGCACAGAGCTGGATCGGGGCTCAGCATGGGAGAATCATGTTGGAAAACAAGTTTTGTGCTGCATTATCCTCTCCTGGTCACGAGCAGCTGCAGGAAAGGAGCTGCCTGAGGTTGGATCTGACAAAGCCCCAGTGGCGCTGCTCTGGGGTGCTGGGGGAAGGGTTTGCTTTCGGCAGAGGCAGCTTGAGCTGGTGCAAGTCCCATCAGGAAATTGTGAGATTGGAACCGCTGCACAGGGTCTGCAGTGGGGTGGAAAGGTTGGATGCAGCGGKGTCACCCAGAGCAGGAATTCCTGCCCGAGGATTTGGGATTGATGGAGCCCACATTGTGTCATGGAGCATTTCCCTGTGCCAAGCTGTCCCAGTGAGGCGCTGACATGGGAGGAAGGATTCTCGTTTCCTTTATCAATTGGAATTGCATTTTAACATTTTTCCATGGTGCAGCATCCAGAGAGCACCTGCTGGTATTTTGT
>JACAXG010000076.1:3298947-3393960 GCA_018881555.1 Amblyornis subalaris
CACTTATATCCCACTCACCAGTTGCCACTTATATCCCACTCCCCAGTTGTCAGTTATCTCCCACTTCCCAATTATCAGTCATATCCCACTCCCCAGTTGTCACTTATATCCCACTCYCCAGTTGTGTCAGTTATCTCCCACTCCCAGCCCCTCAGCATTCCAGGTACCCCAGCACCAGCTGTGGAAAGCACAAAGGACCCCACGGCCATGGCAGGAGAGGTGAGGGGTCCTGGTGACCAAAGCTGTGTCAGGGTCCCTCAGCTCCCTCCACACGGAGCCTTCTCCTCCTCCTCCTCCTCCGAGCAGGCCCTGCACTTCCCAACCCCCAGCCAGCATTCCCCAGCCTCGTGGATGAATGGAAGAGGCTTTTCCAGCGTCTGTCTGCAGCCCAGATGCACTCAAGGCACGCCTGGGCTCTTCTTTCCAGGAGCTCCTTTGATCTCTGCCTGCAAACGGACRTACCATTATTATGATTATTATGATTATTTCTCTTTTTTTTTTATCGGCCTGCGTTGCCATCTCGGGGAGATGCACGAGCCGTGGGACATTTAGTTCTCCCAACGCAATGGTTTCAATCAGCTGGGCCCCCCTGCCCCCTCCTCAGATGTCCCAGATGTCGTGGTGGCGTCTGGGGCACACGTTGGGACTCTCAAGAGGTTCTGGGGAGCCTCCTCTTCCCGCTCGGAGCTGAGGCCGCTCGTGGAAAACAGGCTGGTTTCATACAGCCCAAACTCAAGTGTCACTCAATCTTCATCCTTATGGAGGGAATTTTTGGAGGCAGAAGCCAGGGGAGGGTCACAAAAAAATGGTGTTGTTTTGCTTTTTTTTTCTTCCTCCTTCTTCCTTTCTTTGTCCCTCACTGTCAGTTCCCTGTCATAAAGAAGCCGGGAGATGGTGCAAGATGGCTCCAAAAATGGAAAAACCATGAGGAACTGTAGCTGGCCATGCCATGCCCACATTCCCAAGGACAGCATGGAGCGCAGGGATGGGAGGCAGGATGCCAGGACACGCCCCATGCCATCCCCATCCAGGGTGCCCATCCCTGGAAAGCCAGCACTTGGCTGCCTTTCTCCACTGGGTATTTTTTCCTGCAGAATCCACATTTTTTCTCCCTGTATTTTGCTTGGCATTCAGGAATTTCCCTTCCCTGCCCAGGCCCACTGCTCCCCCCTGAGCAAACGCTCCTATCAGTCATCCACAAGGCAATTTCCTCTCCAAGAGCTGTTCCCTGGAAGTGAAGGCCAAGCTGCCATCCACCAACCTCCAGATGTTTCTCCTCTCCCTTCCCTTCTCCAATATTCTCCTCCACTGCAGGAATAAGCTCAGGAGCTGGCACTGAGCTCTTGGATCCCAGATCTTTTTGCTGCTGAGCCACAGTGGAAGCAGAAATGGAGAGAMAGCAAATTCCTGGAGATGCGCTTCCAGCGTTTCCCAATCCCTTGGGGAGCAGGAAACGCGTGGCAGGAAAATTTGCTGCGGGAAAAAGCGTGGATGAGGAGAGGAGGTTCCTCAGCCTCTGTTTGCAGCACCTACGTGATGCAACCACCATTCCACAGGCACATTTTTAGACCGTGAGTCAGGTTTCATGGAATTTTTGCAATCATCCCAGGAGCACGTTGGATTTACAGCTGCTTTCCCCCAGAAGACAGGGAAGGACACTCCRGCTCCGTGAAGAATATCTGGAAACTATGCAGGGAGAGATTCTCACAACAAATTAAATCGGGGGGACAGTTCTCCTGTCTGTGGAAGCTGCACATGTGACTGCACTTTGTGACTTTTTCTAATCACAAAAGTCCCAGATTCGAATTAGCATTTAGAATAAAATGGGAGRTATCTGGATCCAGGCCTAG
Organism: Amblyornis subalaris; assembly: GCA_018881555.1. Classification (NCBI taxonomy): domain Eukaryota; kingdom Metazoa; phylum Chordata; class Aves; order Passeriformes; family Ptilonorhynchidae; genus Amblyornis; species Amblyornis subalaris. Next base: position 3,300,798 of record JACAXG010000076.1, read on the forward strand.
ATTKAACCCCAGCCTGCTCCRAATGCAAACTGRATTTAATGGTATCCTTTTCTGAACCACAGACATGTGAYTCCTGCTCTAATTCCACAGGTTAGTGTTAATTTTGTGTTAATTAGAAAGTCTTAATTAGGGTCAGTGAAGTGACCCTGTCCCATTAGGTTCATTCTAGGAAGGCAAAGGTGCAGCATCGRCAGGAGCTGCTCCCTCTGGATAATTTGGCACTGGACATTTCTGTGTGCATGGAGAACACTCCGACTGTAGCTCCCAAAGAACTCCTGTATTCGGCTTTCCTTGGGAAGAATTTGTCCTGGAGACCAAGAACCTCAACACAAAGATAGGCGAAGTGGGGCCTGGCTGAGTGTTCCCGGATACGACGGGCTGGGACAGAGCCAGGAACTGATAGGGAAGTTCAAATTATTAAGGACAAGCTTGGAARTCTTGAGCAAAACTGGGAGTTAAGGGCTGCGAGAAAGATTTGGGGCCATGGGAAAACCGGGAATGGGCTGGTGGGAGAGGAGGGACAGCAGTAGTGGCAGGGTCACGGCCACGGCCTGTGCTCCCTATCCGCCTTTTTCTGGGAGAGAGCARGGGGTGGGTGGGTGACTCAGCTCAGGCCTCTGATCCACTCTGGTTGTCTCTTCCCGAGCACATCAAGAGGAGAAAACGCAGTGGATGGACCCTGGGAGTGCTCCTGGAGTCAGACCTGGATCAGGCTCTCCCCCGTTTTTCCAGCTTTGTGGRGGTTCCCATTTCCATCGTTATTCCTCCCTGCACTGAGGAACCACCACACCACCCCTGCAGGATTTTTCCCTCAAAATATATTTTTTTGAAATRTATTTMTATTTTTTGTATTTTTATATTTTGGGAAATATATTTTTGAAATACACATATATTCAAAAATCTTTTCTTTGGCATATTTTCACTTTTAGATATGTAAAAATAGTAATTTTCAATCTGTTTCACTGCTGAATCCCTAATTTCAGCAGAGTCTTCAGCATGCTCTGGGCATTCCTAAGCTGCTGGGGACAGAGGTTGATTCCTGCACATCCCAGTCAAGGAAAGCTCTTCCAAACCACCTCCCACTGTAAATTTAAACACTGAGTTTTTCTTCTGCAGGAAATAAACCACTCTGGTAGCTTCAGTCTCAATTAGGGTTGGATTTGAATATCAAGATGTATCAAACAATGCTGATTTGGCTTTAGAAATATTGGGAAAACAACCCAACTTCGCTTGGAATACTCCTCCTCAGCTGGAACACATCTGGGTTTGAACAAAGGTTTGAGTCCAAGCATTAATATTGGTCTTTTTTTAAGTAAAAATCCGAGCATAATAGATTCAATATTTTCAATTATTATATACATATTTGTTTGCTTATTCTATAGCAACATAAATCTATAGCTTGTYCCTAACAATTTGCTGTTCCAAAATAACTCGATGTGCTTATCTTTTCCCAAATGCCAGAACTGGGGGTTCAACGCTCATTTTTGAGGCACTCAGGTATTTTGGAACCCAGGCTGGAAAAGCCTCGTGAGGGAATGTCACCTCTCTGGAGCGACAATTCCAACAAATAAAATCCCACCGCGGCGCAATGGGTGTGTGTGTGTGCGTGCTGTGTCCAACCATCCCCACGCTCGGGATGTGCCGGGAATGTTTTCATAGCTGGAGAAATCGAGGGCTGTTTCTAGGAAATCGTCTCCTCCAGGCACAAAGCGTATGAAAAGCGCAGACCCCGAGCCTTTCTGACGTGGACAGCGCTGACCTGAAAAATGAAAAATTGCGCTTTAACGGAGCGGCAAAATCCGAAGTGACATCCAAGGTTTCCACGGCGAGAGAGGGAAACACCACATCCTTCAGAGGTGGGAGAGCAGCGAGGGATGACGTGTTTACAGAAACATCCCCGAGCCTGGAGCCTTTCCAGCACCTTACTCGGAGCGCAGGAATGTATTAAATGGCTTTTTGAAAATGTATGTTGAAACACACAGCTCCATATGTCCCGTGTCATCGCCCCTGGAACGCACGGCCGGCATCCCACGAGGCAGAGCCGGGCTGGGAATGTGCCCATGGCTCATCCTGCTGGGAGCTGAGCACCCCCCAGCCYCTCTCTTGCCCCGTTTTGTGGGGTTAATTGAATTTTTATCCCCAAATTTCCAGTGCAAAGCCAACTGCTCTGCTTGTGAATGCCYGGTGAAACACGGATGGGATTTGCTCTGTGCCTGAGCTCATGTGCAGGAAAACCTGCAATTCATCCACTTTGTCCTAATCCTGCTGCGGTATGGAATAATTCAGGATATTCCAACAAAACAGGGCAAGAAATGCCAGCAGACCCTGGAGGGAGCTGTGGATGCAGCCCAGGGGACAGGGTTGGGATCCTGCAGTCCCGGCATCGGGAGCTCCAGCCCCAGCACCCCGGGAACCTCGGAGTGATGGAGTAAATTCCCTTTTCCTTGCTGTTCCAACCTGTTAAATAACAAGCCCTCTGCCCTCGTGGCTCCTTTGCTTCATTGCTTCCAGGTACAGGCGGGGTCAGCTCAGGCCAAGCAAGTGGTGCTGGTTAAGAGCTGGCACCGTCCGAGCGGCCGGAGAGAAGGAGAGCCAGACCCAATTCCTGGTGGGATGTGTCTGTCTGGGGCAGGGATGGGACCTGCTCAGCCTGCCCTGCTCCGGGAGTTATTCCTCTTTCTTCTCTTCTTTTATTCCTCTTGCTCTGCACACTTTGTGCTGGCAATGTCCAGACCCAGCAAAACAACCAGGTTTGTGTCTCCCCCAAATCCATCCATGGCCAAAAAATCGGATGGGATGGGTCTGTTATGGGGAGAGGGGTCCCCCACCAGCCAGCCAGGTTTTCATCCCAAATCCTGGGGAAAATTTGGAGCTGGGGATTTGTACTCTCTGATCTTGGATGTCTTTTCCAACCTTAACAATTCTATGATGTCGCTTCCTGTTATTAAACACGAGCCTCATGTTGAGAAAGCCGGGATAAAGTCAAGGAGATGCTTATCCAGGCAGAGAGATAAAAGTCCCTGCTACACTTAGGACTTCTGAAGTTATCTGGGGCTGCTGCAGAGCTCGAGACAACTTCAAATAGATGGAATTACAGCTGCCTTTACGAGTTATTTCTCTGTTTCTTCACTGCAGAAATAAATCCCTTTGTTCTGTCAGCTAAAAATGTGCCAGAAGAGACAATCCTTAATACAAATTCGACGGCTGATTATTTCCTAAAATAAACAGAAAAGAGATGTCAGGGAAAGAAATGGAGTTTTCTAAGGATAAATGTGAACCTGGCGTGCATCTCGGGTGGCAGCCGGGGGTCGTGTCCCTTTAGGGCGCAGTCTTTGCTGGGGGTGTCCGAGTCGGTGGGAATGGGGTTGGATTGCTGACCCYCAGGGCTGGATTTGGGCTCTGATTTCCCAACTGGAGCTTTGCTGCTGCAAGGGTGGATTAATCCTGACCCGGTGCCCAGACCACAGAGCTGGGAATAGGTCGGGCTGTCTGCAGGAGCCTTTTGGCTGACGTGGCCAAAGGTCGGAGGTTGTGACATGAAAGCTGCCAGGAATTCTCCACCAGGGACTTCTCTTAGTTCTTTCTTTATTTCTCATCCCAAAGCAAAAATTCTGGCAGAAAATTTTGTCCTGTACCTTTGCTCTCTTTCTGCTTTATCATCATTGCTTTTTCCCCCTCAACATTGGAACAAAGAGCTCTTTCCACYAGGAAAGAAACAACGGAAAAATTATGGTGAGAGAAAAGCGAAGGAAATTGGGTTTCTCCCCAGTGCCATGTTGGATCTGTAGTAATTATTAAGGTGGCAATTCCCGAGGAACCTGTGGCATCTAGTGCCTGACTTTCCAAGGAATCTGAGCGCCAAATTCCCCCCAGATTCCTGAGAAAAGCAYGGCCCAGGTGCCTGTGGAAGGAGAAGGAGCCCTGAGCTTTTCCCAGCTCCCCTCCCTTTCGTGTCAGCAGCAGATCCGCTCAAGGGTTAAGGGAGYCTTTAACTTCCATCAGCCGGATTGAGCCTCAATTTTCCATTTCATCTCCATCCCCAGAACTCCTATTGATGGCAATATCCTGTCGGGGGCTTTCCCTTCCTTTTGATGTTTGATTTCCTCCTGCTGGCTGCGTGCTGGTACACGGAGGCTGATCAGAGGAGCTGACATTGATTTGAACAAGGGACCAGAGGGAATGGGATGTTTTGTCTCGCTCCACATGCCCTGCTCCAGGAGAGGAGGGAGCTGTCACCGGATTCCAGCGTGTCCCAGATGGACTACACAGTTCCTTGGCTGCTAATTGCGGGGAACGGCTCCTGCCCGGGCTGCTGAGGGAAGCCGGGAGCCAGGCTGAGGTGTGGGGAGGGCAGGGAGCCGGGGATGGGATGCAGGCCACGTTCCCTTCCAGAGGCAATCCCCAGGGATGCACACACTGCGAGCAGCTGGGGCTGCTCCCGTGGCAGGGCGCTGACAGCTGCAGACTGCCACGTTTCCCGGCTGGCTCCCGAAATCCTCCTTCCCTGAAAACACCGGCATGGGCATTCCACGTCCAGGCCGAGACAAGCAGCTGCTTCTGCTCCAAGTGTTGTTCTGATGCTCCTTGGATGAGGATGAGAAGTTGGATTGGCTACGTGCTCTTCCTACAGATCATTCCTGATAAACAAATGCCCTTTTCCCGTGGCACAGGCACAGCAAAATGCCATAAAAAACCCTCACAAAATCGGTATTGAYGTTGGAGCACCTGAAAGCCACGAGCTGTGTCCAGGCACAAAAAATGGGCCATGAAAATCTTCCCGAATTTTTTCATATTTCTTGATACAACTCTTGCCAGCTTCGGGGTTTGGAGTTCAAAATTTGTGTCCAGATTTCCTTTGGCAGCGACTTCTCCAACTTAGGATGGGCTGACACCACCGGGGAATGAAGGCTGGGATTGAAGTCTGAGACAATTTGGCCTCTGCTCAGGATCCACAAGTTCAAGCCGTGTCTTTGCAAATAATTCCCTCTGCCCAGGCTGCTCGGGCTCCTCTCCTCTGGCTGGAGCAGGAGGAAGGGCCAGTGTCTGGGAAAGGGCAATTCCAAGGAGTGCCACGCTCACACACGAGTGKGCTCGTGAGCCCGGTGGGTGTTGGGTTCGGTTTTTGGAGGAGCTGACCCAGCCTTCCCTGAGCTCAGGGTGACTGAACAACGAGCAACTGCTCTGGTTTCGGGAAGGATTMCAAGCACAGGGAGCACGGTGGTTTTCCGCGCGCTGCACCTCACCAGGAAAAAATGCAAACCCCACCAAGAACAACTGAAGTCTGCACTTTTCCCAATCCCCACGTCACTTTGCCCAGTAGCTGGAATGTTTCTGATGTGGCATTTCCTACCGGGCTGGCAGCTGGAGGAACAGGGAGCAGGGATGGTGGCACTGGGCAGGCTCTGTCCACGAGGGACTTCCCCATCCAGTGCTTCACACATGGGACACTGTCCTTGGGACAGGAGGAGGGGGGTACAACCCTTCCAGCAGCAGATGGAGGACGGATCTGTCACCTTCAGGCTGCCATTGCTTGTTTTTATAAATTTTTTAATAAATTACCAGGGTCATCACTCAATTCTAAACTTCTTCCTTGCTAAGATCACACCCTACAATCAATAAGTCAGCTCATCTACAAGGATTTGGGATTCCCCAGTGGGAAGCAGGGCAGATAAATAATAATTAGATCACTGTGGGATCAGATATTTTTCTCTCTGGACTCTGTCCTTCCACTCACAGCTGACATGAAGGAAAAGATGATGATAATGATAAATAATATTAATAACAATTGGTAATATAATAAATTGCTATGCAAAGCTGCCAGCCAGCAGGAAAGCGTTTCCCTGGCCTCTCTCCATATTATGGGGTTTAATTAATGCGATCTAGGGACAAACATGTATTTTATTTCCAGAATGGGAGTTGTAATTTCCTGAGGCTTGGAAACCCAGATGGTTTTGAGTTTAGAATATATCAGGATTTGTTTTTAAAGGGTATTTCAGTAAAGGTTGGGGGAGGGGGGGGTGTCTTTTATTTAGTTCAAAGTTTAATTTGTGTGCTTTCAGCCGAAGCTCAGAGCTTCCAATGGGATGCTTGCTGGGAGCAGGGATAGGGAAGGGCTGAAATATGCAGACAGCCACAGGACAATAGCTGTGGGAAGCCTCGTCTGCCTTTGGAATGAGTTGTCATCCGAGGGACTGGGATGGTCCCGGGCGAGCAGAAGCCCAGGATGCTGACAGGGAAAGGGAGCAGGGATCRTGGCCCTGGAAAGGCAGACACAGCTCCCAAAATAACCCTGGCCTTGTGGCACAGGCTGCCCAGCCACCAGCGTGGGGTGGCACTGGGAAGGCTCCCAAGCCGGCTCRGAATGACACCCTTGGGACGACAGTCAGAGAGTGCCTGGGGTTACTCATCCACAGGCTGCATAAAGATCCATTTCTTCTCTTTCCCTAGGTTCCTCTGCCTTGGAAGGGCTGGAATGGTGACTCACATCTCGAGCACATGAAACCCTTCTCCGTGGGCCCATGGATGGAGGAATCATTAAGGAGCTGACAACATCTCGGGCTCAGGAGTCAGCACACACTGAGTCATTCCATGTTCCTGAGCTCTGGATGAAAACCACTCTGCTGCATGTCTACCCCTTTTTCCCACCCCCTTCTGGAAGGCTTGGGATTCCCATTAAGGTTTTCCAGTCCCACCACCTCCACAGGGCTGTCAGGGAGCATTATTCCAGATGTGCAGAGCCATCCTCTTCCCGAGCTGCTTACACACCCCCAGGATGGAGCACTGCTCAAAGAGAAAGAGCCACTGAGGCCAACTGAACAGAGGATTTTAAAAAGCAAAGTTCTCATTTTTCTTCTTATCCTGTCACTTTTTTAATGCTACTGGTCAGGACAGCAATTGTAAATCAGCTTCTCTAACAGGACCAAAAGCTCTGATTTTGTCCTTCTAGCCCTCTTAGGAATTAATATAAATTTAGTTTCATCTCACTTAGTGTCTCCTTTCCTTTTCCTTTGCTTGGCTCACCAGATCAGAAAACCATTTGAAAAGCTGCTTTTGGCAGTGCTGCCCCACCAGCCCCTGCCTGGCGGAATCAGGGTCTCCTGGAGGAGAAATCGAATGTGGCAGGAGCAATTTTGTACCCAAACACTCCAGACCCTGCTTCTCTCCACATCTCCTCGCCTGCCACTTTTTGTTCTTCACCCAGTCCGAGGAGTTTCAGCAGGATTAACCCTGGAGATCGACTGCGCGTCGGAGGGGCCAATAATTGTGGAGTTTGTGAGCAAACACGGGGCTGGGAGCTGCGAAATCGCTCCCGCTGATTGCCAGGGGATGGAAAGCGCAGCCTCCACTCGGGCTCTGCTCGACAACTTTAAATAATGGGGCAATCAGGGAACTTGATTTCCCAATCACGCCGAGTGCCGGCGGGAATTGCGCCGGAGAGGTGGCCTCAAATTGTCCCCCGATCGGGGGTTTGCGCTGTCACAGCCACCTGGAGCAGGGCTGCTCGGGATCCTGATGCTTTTCCACTCCAGGCAGAGTAAATTACTCCTAGGTTGAGCCTGGAAAACGTGTCCCGCCAGCAGCAAACGTGGGATGGCTGGAATTGGAACAAGCTGGTGTCCGAGTGGAAAGGCTCGGTCGCCACATGGAGTCCCCTGGGGCATCATTCCTGTGTGACAGCGTTTCCCTTCGGAGGCTTTGGTGGATGCTGGATGAAAGACTCTGTGGGCTGCTGGCAGTTCTGGGCTCAGCACTGGGAATTTTAAGCTGCACAAATGGTCTGAGAGTTAAAAGGGTCTTCTCTGTAGGCACAGCAACCCCAAGGCTTCAAAAGTCATGAGATGGCTCAAAATATGCCATTTAATAGCACTGTTGTTCCACCTTTAAAAGGTTTTTTCCAGCTCTGAACTCCAACTATTCAATGATTAGATTCCTCCTCTATAGGTCTCATGTTCTCTGGGATCCTTTGGGGTCACCAGAAAAGCACCAAATATCCCAAGACTGCTGATGAATTGAGGACTGGCCAGGAGAACCACATCCATCAGAATGAACAGATCAGATTTTTTGGGAATGATGTAAATCCCTCCATACCTTGGGCCTCTAAATTAGGACCTAAAAATACAGGAGGCTGTCTCTGTCTAGACACATTTTAATCAAGAGCTCATTCTTCTCCCTCCTGCTATTTAGCATGGAAGTGCCACGGCTGGAATCATCTTCCAAACGCAGAGACCTCACAGAATTGCAGGGAGGAGGCACCACCATGTCATTATCCTCCCCAAAGAGCCTGGATAAAAATACACCACGAATCCCAGAGGGGCAGCAGCCACCAGCTCGAAGGGATTTTAATTTGGGATAAGGAAACAGCTGAAATACTGTTTTTAATCCGTTCTGTATTCCATGAACGAYTCCTCGTTGAGATTTGGGCTCTGGGAAATCATCTCAACACCCTTTGGATGGGGTAGGACATTCCGGGTGGAGGAGGTGATGGGTTTGCCYGGAGCATTTTGGGGTGGGAACAAGCAGCAGCCATGAAGCCACATGGAAAACAYGGCCCAGAGAAGCTGTGGCTGCCCCATCCCTGGAATTGTTCAAGGCCAGGTTGGAGCAACCTGGGATAGTGGAAGGTGTTCCTGCCCATGGCAAGGGGTGGAACTGGAKGATCTTAAGATCCCAAYCCCAACCATTCCATGATTCTGTGATTCCACATTCCATAGGTGGTTCGGGGGGCTGTTGTGGGGGTGTCCATGCCCTGAGGTGGTTTCCTGCTCCCTCCAAGTGTCCAAGGGGATGGTAAACAGCTCAATTCCTGCTCCTCTTCCCGGCCAATGTCATCTTCCTTCTGCTTGTGTTCAGCCCCGGAGCCTCAGACCATGAGCTCATTTGGCTGCTCGGAGCAGAGGCAGAAGCCAAAGAGAAAAAGGGAAAAGAAAAAAAGTTAAAAATACAGAGCAAACAAGCTCCCTGTTTTCCGAGGCGAAGGACTGGGATGGCACCAGCCCCTCTTTCCATGCAGTTCCCTGGCAACTCTCTCCTGTATTTTCTGTGCTCGCTCCCTGCTCTGAGTTGAGGCTCACCACGGGCAGGACAGGCTTCATGTGTTCCCCTCTGGAGGAGACAAAGCTCAGGAATGAGAATATTCCAGCTCTGGGAGGCCTTTTCATTCTCCAGAGGGACACTGCATTCTGAGGAGGTGGGAGGGCCTGGGAAGGTGCTCCCCTGGAGTCATAAAACCCCTCTCCAGCCCCTCTTCCACCACTTTTTCCACACACCTCATATCCAGGAGCTTCTGCCGAGTGCTCCAGCCCCCAAAGAATCCCCTGGTAAGGAAGAAGCTCCTGAGAAAATGATGCTGAAATAGWGAAACCCGGGAAGAAACAATTTTTTTGTGCTTTTTTTTGTGTGTGTGTGGCTTGTATTTGCCAAATGCTGAATAAACCCATTTCTATGGACAGAGTAGAAAAATATTTCCCCCTTTTAGCATCAATCCCAGCTCCAGCTTTTCATTCCAAATGAAACAGCAGGATGGAGGACTCTCCCAGGACAGGAAAACTGACTCTCTTCTGTTCCTTCTCCCGAAACCTGCTCAACACCTCAACGTAAAGTCGATTTTCCAATAGAAAAATAAACCCTGGAAAAGCCATTCTGAGGGATGGCTCGAAGGTGTGTGTGTGGATATTTTGAAGAAGCGATGAGGGAGATCTGTGGCCTCTCTGCAGGCCATTAGAACATRATAACTCACCGGATTTTGAGCACGCAGGATGTTCCATTCTCTCCTGGGACAACTGGGCTAAAAAACAGGGCTGAAAAGAATAATTAGTGCCAAGGGAAGCTCCTGGCATATCCCTGGACTCACCAGTGCCCTGCCAGTGTCACTTCTCTCTCTGCTGGCTCCCTCAGATGGGCAAAATATCGAATTAATGTGGGTCAGAGAGAGGAAAATATTGAGACACTCCAAAACCAGGGGTGTTTTTGTACTGTATTCACCTGGAGCRTGGGGAACACCCAGCAGAAATGTCATTTATTCCTCTCCCCAGTCCAGAGGAATGGAGCCTCTGGCCCAGAAGGGTTTCATTGACAAACAGCCCAGATCTTTGGGAATTCTCCTCAGCCCTGCACATCCAAGGGCTGTCAGCTGCCAATGCTGGGAAAGCATCAGGTTCTTGTGGGCTTTCCGTGGCTCTTTGTTGTAGGATCACTGGAGAGCCCATGGCCATTCAGGAACTCCTGGTGCTGCAACACGATCCCTTTTTTTTCCCCAGGATTATTTAAGAAAAAGAGGAGAAGGAGGGRAAAAAAAAGCAAGAAGAAAGTCTTTGAGCAGAGACATTTCAACAATTCCTTGAATGGGTGTATAAACAGGGACAAAATCAAACAGCAATTAGCTGTAATTATACTTTAGCCTAAAAAAATCCCCCCACATGCAAGACGATTTCCATGGCAATTCCTGAGGATTTCTGGGCACACTTGGCTGGCACAATTCTTCCGAGTGTGCCCCTTCAGGAGGGAGCAAATTCCTTCCCCTCCTGGTTGCTGGGTTCTCCTCCTCCCTGAGGAACTTCCATGCTCAGCCATGGCTTTTGCAGCAGCTGGAGCTGAGCAAGCCAAGTGGAGATGGCTGAAATGAGTGAGAAAACCAGGAAAAAAATAGGAAAAAATATATTTTTTAGTTTTTGCTTTAAATAAAACACTCTTTGGGTGTGCTGGTGGGAGGGGTGGTAACCAGCAGGAGCGGTGACAATTCCACTCGTCCCCGTGCAAATGGATTCTGGAGTGAGGTCAGGGCCTGTGCTGGGATTGCTGTGCCCCCAGAGCCAGCAGAGCAGCCCAGGCTGATTCCTATTCCGACCAGCACCGCTGCTTCATCTTCACTTGTGGAGGAAACATATGGAATGTATTGGGAAAAAAATATTGCTGTGCTCTCTGCAGCTCCTCTCTGCCTTTCTGTGGAGCAGGGGAGCAGAAATATGGAACATCTGGGATCCTGTAGCACAGGACTCGCCAGGGAGAGCTCTCACCCCATGGGCCACTGCTCTGTCCACCCCRCAGCTCCCGGGGAGGGGCGTGGGCAGCATTTGGCTGGGATCAGCCCCCTCCCCGGGGAATGGGATCTGCTTTCCCTAGACATGGGGGCTGCAGGTGGGGGAAGTCATGTCCAAACCTTCCTAAGGCATTTGGCTGCCCACAGCAAAGCCCACAGGTCACAGAATCCCAGRCTGGTTTGGGTTGGAAGGGACCTTAAAGCTCATCCCATTCCAAACTCGTGCCAGGAGCAGGGACACTTCCATCAGAAGGTCCTCCCATCACAGGCTGGACGGTGTCAGGGTCTCCAGTGACACCCAGTTTTCCAAAAGCCTGTCTTTAACAGGTGCAATTTTCCATAAAAAATAACAAAAAAACAATTTTTTTTTGTCGTGCAGTGAACTCAACCCCCCCGTGGCAGAGCAGCCTGTCCTGACAATCCTGACTGCCCGACGGAACCGGGTGGGATTTCAGCGCTGGGGAAAGGTTTTGCTCCACTCAGCACGGGGCTGGAGGTTACCTGGGGCTGTCAGCACTTCCACTCTGCCCTCGGAGGGGCAGGAAATCGGGTGGGTGCCCCATGCCCTGCCCAGCCCAGCCACGGGGAACCCGCACCTCCGGCAGCTGCAAGCCGGAGCAAACGGGCTCTGACTCGTCCCTCGGATCATCCAGGCTGYCGGAGGAGATCAGGAGCCAAGACCTGGATCCACCCTTTCCCCATTCCTGCCTTGCAGAGGGAAAGGAGAGCAGGGTCAGGGTCATGTGAGGACGCCRCGGTTTCGACACACACGAGCATTTGGGGCTGTCCCAGCTGGGACACAAACATTGTTGGCCCAGAGACCCTGGGCTSCAGTGTCCTTCGGGATATTTGGGAATCAGGGCTCAGCAGCACCGACTCAGCTCCTCAGGAACACCCAGGATCTCCCAGCCGGGGATGGGACCCTCTGCCAGAGGCTTCCCTGAGCGATGGAGAACACCCACGCTCCAACAGCCTCCCTTCCGTGCCAGCAGCCCCTGGGACACCAAACCCCCTCCGGTCGCTCCCTCCAAGGTGCAGAGCTCAGCTCTCTCCCCTTCCCAGCCCAGCAGATTTATGGCTTCAGCACAAAGCCTCCCATTTCTCCAACTCACCCAACAGATCTGAAGTCAACTGCACATTCTTTGGAGAGTGCCTGCTGTGTTTGTTCAGTCCAGCCACTGSTTCATTCTCCTGGAATATCTGTTTTAACCTGAGGTGAGCTCATGGCAGGTTCCCATTTCCCCGCTGCAGATCTTTGGGATAAACCCCCCACTCGAGAGCTGAGTAAATGACACCAATAAAGAGCTGTGCTTGTGGAACAGCTGAGAGAGACAGAGCAGAACTGAGCCCGGAATGTTCTTATTTATGTATTTGTTGGGCCTGCTCTGCTGTAGACCCCGTGCYTCAACTTTCCTGTGGCTTGAAGCGGTGTCAGCCTGGGGATGGGATAAAAAAAAAATAACATTTCCTAACTGTGGCTGGGATTGCTGCTGGGAAAAGTGGCTCGTTTACTTCTGAGGGCTCAGCAGGAGCTGCAAGACCCCTGGGATGTTCCTAATGGAAAACATATCTGTGCTGCCTCCCAAAAGGAGCRAGAATAAACCGCCAAGGCTGAGAGCAGGGGCTCTTTCGTGGGACCCAGAAGGATGGGATTGATTCTCTTGCACRGGCAGCTCTGGATGTTTTTCTGGATTTTAAGTCAAGGAAGAAAAAAGAGCCCAGGCTCGGTGTTCTGGGTGGATTTGCAGCCAGCACAGCCCTTCAGCTCTGTGAGGCTGCCTGAGATGCCTGCTGAGAGGTAAAACCCTGTGCTCCACGTGCAGCAAAAGGATGGCGAAACAGCCACGGAGCCTCCCGAAGGCTTCGGGAAAGGTTTGGATCCCTTCTCGCGAGCTTCCACGAGGCCCTTTATAACGGAGCTTTGTGGGTGTGGACGTGTGTTCACTCGGGGTCCGAGCCAGCTGAACTCAGCGGGAGTCCTTTGAAAGTCCTCTCCTCTGCCCCGAGCAGGCCCCGGACCGAGCTCGGACTGGGAATACTCCTGGGGAAGGATTTGCTTGCAGGAATGTCTTGTGGAAGGAGCGGTGTTGATARAAAGCCGTAACTGAAGTCATAAATAAGAGCATTGGCACCGGCAGGGGTGAATGAAGTGAGGAGTGCATYAGGAGCTCGGGTCATCCCAAGCCAAAATCCAGGGGAGAAAGCCTTTTAACTCCCAGAAAATGCTCTCAATCCTCCCAGAAACTTTGATTTACGTCGCCTGGGCGAGCTGCTCGCAGCGTGATGTGGCAGGAGGCAGCAGAGGCCGTGTGACCACYGAGGGACTGGGAGTTTTTGTGCACAGAGGGGTGAATACTGAAGCWCTGCAGGTGCTGGAGCAGCCAGGGAAGTCCCCAGTGGTGAGGAAGGGCTGGGACAGCACCCGGGAATGGAGCCCTTGTCCCGCTCYGGGCTCTGCGCTGCTCCCTCTGTGTTCGAGTGCTCTCCTGGCCTTCCCCTCGCGTCAGCGGTGCCAAACCCTGAGTGGAACCATCTGATCCAAGCTGGAAGGGTATCAAAGATGGGATTTGAGCACAGTAATCCAGGCCTCATGTGCAGGCCAGAACCACCATCTGCTCGACGTGTCCCGTCCTGGTGCTTCACGGGCARGGACCGTGCTCAGCATCCCGAGCTCCTCCAAGGAGCCCAGAAACCCCATCCTGCCCCACTCTGGGGAGGATTCCTGGGGTTTTGTGGATGTCGGGAGAGGAAAAGGAACTCACATGTCGCACACCTCGTGGAAAGAGCAGAACACGGTCGGGGCACCAGAGGGATCGGTTTATAGGGAAGAATTAGGGCTTGGATCTCCGGCTTGGCTCGGGGAGGGGAGGTGGGGAAGCGGGCAGAAAAGCAGCCTGGAAGGATTTCAAGGGTGTGAGCGCAGGGAACTGAGATGGAAGATGTGGGATGGTRCTTGGAGGTGTGACTGGGAGCACAGGAATCACAGGGAAGGGGGAATTGTGCAGCATGAGGTGAGCGAGATCAGCCCATGGCCCAGTCTCACATTGCTGCCATGAAAAACTAGAAAATAGGGATTTTTAATTTATGTAATYGCTTCATTTGTTTTGTTGAAGTGCCATTAAGCATGACTGGTTTTTTTCCAGCAGGTTTTGGCACTTCCAGAACAATCACAGAGGGTTTTTGTACATCATCCCTCTGCACAGCACCACGGATTGTGCAGTTTTAGGAGCTTAAGRGTCCTCTGTCAGTAAAAGTAAATACAGCTCTTAAACCAGGGGATATGGAAAAATGACTGGGTTTTCCACAAGAAATTGGCAAGAGATCCACRCTCTGAAAGATTTTAGTCCTCAACATGTGTGATCGTGGGATTTCATCTATATTTCATCTTTGACTTCTCAAATCTCTGCTGGCGTAAAAAAAGAACTCCCTGAGAACGGCCACACTTTATCTCAGCCCAGAGTTATTCCCTAAAAACCCTCTGCACGTTCTTACGTCATGCCCTGGGAAGCTGTCACTAATTAGGGACAGATGAATCAACCCAGATAAAATTAAATCCTGTTTCAACTTTTGCCCCAGTTTCTCCTTTCCTGTCGCCCGCAGGAGCCTGGAGTGCTTGACTTGTGTTTCGGTGGCTCTGCTTTGCCAGCTCAGGGCTGGAATCCTTTGGAAACACAGGAATGGGATGTTTTTTGTCCTATGTAAAAGCGAGCAAAAAGAAAAGTTGTGCTTGTTTCAGCAAGGAAACCTCAGCCTCAACAAGCCTCGAGGGGATGTGAATATAAACCAAAGCTTTACTTTGCTGCAAAAATTTTAAAAAAATCAATTTGCATTAATCAAAAAACCTCTTAAGAGCTTTCCAACGTGGTTTTCCCAGACTCGAGGAGCTTTGCAGGCAGAGGATTCCCACTGGCTGGGCCGGAGTCTCTGCTGGCATCCGCTTGGGGTGTCTCATCCCAGATATCCCCCACTGATATCCCCCAAAGCGCCTCTCCCGGGGGTTCCTCCATCAAACCCCATCACCTGCGGCCCGAGGAGCGTGTGCCTGTGGAATGACATCCAAGGGAAAACTTGGCTTGTCGGCAGGAGTGCGTTTAGTGCTGATTTAYGGTCGGGTGCGCGAATGGAAACTCGGATGGACACCAGCAGCTTTCCCTCAGCCAGCTGGACCCCCAGGCTTCCTGAAACCCATTCATCACCCCGCTCCCAGTCTCCTTGGGAACAAGCACAGGGTAATTCTGCGTTCCACAAACTTTCCCCACCCGCTGCCGGATCCAGGGAAAGCTCCGGTCCCTCCCCTGACCGGGGTTTGCTGTTCCACAAATCGCTCGCTAAAATACCCACAGCGACCTTCCCGTTGGGACAGGAGGTTCAGGAATTCTCATGGACACCCAGTGCAGGTGACAGTCCCGTGGCAGGTCACTTTTACAAGCTGCTTTCCACCACGTTCGTTTGCTAACACGGAAAACTTGACATTTTTCCCAGAAAAACAGATGCAAATCTCATTTCTGTGGTTTTTTTTTTTTTTTTTGTGCTAAAACATTTCTTTTGCTGCGTCATCCTCCTGGGAGCGTTTGCAGGTTGGCTGTTTTCTGGGACAGGGAGGTGAAGAGGAGGGTTCAGGAGAAGAACATTTCTCTGCTTATGTCCTGATGCACACGTGAGCCAACGCCTGTGTGCTGTTCACACCCAGGGTGCCTCACAAACTCCTATAAATGACATATTTCCTACCCAGGAATCACCCCTGCCTCAGGTTAATGGGGCAGAACCTCGGGATGGGACTCTGCTCGTTTTCGTGGGCTCTTTCCATTGAAATTCCCAGCTGAGAAAGACCTTAAATCCCCAATTTCCACCTTTCTTCCCTCTGGGCTAAGCAGAAAGGCTCTCCCCACCCTCAGAAAACGMCTCCCTCGCTCTGCCCCACAGGGTCCCGACCCCTGGCAGGGTTTGGATTCCCAGGGCACAGCCCCATTCCCAAATGGCTGTGTTCCACCTCCGGGCACCAGTGGGCATTTCCCAAGGGATGGGGAGGCTGCTCCAGGCCACAGCAGYCCTTGGGGGATCTTCCCACCAGCTTCCATGACCCCTCAGCCTATTTCTGCCACAGACACCAAGGATCCCACCCCACAGCTCCCCATTCTCCAGCATGGAAGCCAAGCAGGGCTAAAACAGTCCTTTGGCACAGAAGAACTTCCAGGATCTCCCACAAAGGGACACATCCCTGTCCGTGGCTGTTGGAGACAGGATTGGTGCCTCCAGCTCTTTTTTGGGATCAACTCTGCAAACACAAAGAGAACAAACCACAGCAGGGCTGATCCTCGTGGCGTTTGCAGCTCCACCAGCACCATCCAAAGGGAAAGTTCTGCTGGAGATGGGCAGGGCAGGAGCCAGAGGTGGTTCAGGGAATTTCTGCTCCTCTTGTTTGCAACGTGTGCTGTTCAGGTTCTGATTCCAGTCCTGGAGCTCTCCCTCCTCTCCAAGCGGGCTCTGCTTTTTGTAGGGAAAGCAAGGAGGCTTCAGCCACCATGAGCTCCTGCCAAGCCTCCAGACAAAGCAGTTTGAAGGTTCCTGGCCTGGGAGTGATTAATCCAAGGTGGAGGAGGGGAGGGAGAGAGAAATCGAGATAAGAAAACCCTTCTCGCGGGACCGTCGGGATCGTGCAATGTTTAATTGATGAACTCTGGCCCCTCTGAGCGTGTTCCTCTCGGCTCTGCCTGCGGGGAACAACGTGCCTGTCAACGAGGCGAGGAGAAACTGAAGCTTGTTTGGGGCTGTCACAAATGTTTGCGTCCTTGTGACGGCCTCAGAGACCGGCAGAAAACACCCAGTGCCCAGCCAAGAGGGAGCGAGGCTCCGTCTCCACGGACCCGAGGCATCCCGGGATTAGGCACGTTCCTGGGGACACGTCCAGCAAGGGCTCTGGCGACGAATTCGATCAATCAGAGCCTTTTCAAAACGCCCTCCACGAAATATCTTGGCTTCCCCGGCGGTGAGTCAAGGGAAGAGCACAAGGATCAGCGGGAATGTGGCCGCTGCGCAGCGCTCAGTCCCTTCTGGGGATGCTTTTTTAGCATGGAAAGCCTTCCATAGGGAGGGGAGCAGCGCCGGGACCCGCGGGCCGCGTTCCTGCCGGGGCAGGGAGCGGCTTTCGCCCGGCTGGATGGAAGGAATCCAAGCTCCGGGATCCAGCCCCGAGCGGCCACGGCTCGTTACCTGCGCCTTCCCCTCCCCGTCCCGGCCCCGGGGATGTGGGAATCGCCTCCAGCCGCCGGGAAAGCCCTCGGAGGGGACGGGTCAGCGCTGGGGCAGCTCTTCCAGCCTCCTGTCTCAGATGCTCCTAAAGCAGAGCTCAAATTTTCCATCCTTCCCTCCAAGCTCTGCTCCCTCGTTCGGGGTCTGGCGCTCCGGCTCCGCTCCGAGCCCCATTCCAGACCTCCGTTTTAAGGGATATTGAGGAGAGCTCCGGCTAGTCTCTCTTGGTTTGGAAGGATTTTGCTGCCGTGTGTTTTGTCGCCAAATCCCGGCATCCCGCGGCGATGCCATGGACAGGATGCAGATTGTTCCCGGCCGAGGACGGGATACAAGGATGAGCATCCTGTGCTCACAGCCAGCCTGGCACATTCCAGGCCTCAGGAGCTGAGCTTGGAAGGTGAAGTTCATCGGGATCCCTGCAGAGAAAGCTCCTTAAGAAGGAGGCTTTGGGGCCATCCCCATCACCTGCAGACCCTCCKGGAAAAATGTGCATGGAAAAGGAACATTCCTTTATCTCCATCACTGCTAAAGTGTTGGGAGCCCACAGGGTGGTCCAGAGAGGTGGGAATACACAGGGTTAAAAGCAGCCCTGGCTCCAGTAAAACCGATTGCAAAGCCCCCCTTGGCTCCAGTGGAGCGATTTTCCCACCACCCTCACCAGTTCTGTCTTCCCAGAAAGGTGAGGGATGTGACGGGAAGTTTCAGCCAGAGCCGTGCAGGGAATGCAGATGGCTTATTAGGAATCTGTGCCGGTGCTTCTGCAGCAGCCTCAGTCCTCCTGTGGCCCTGCCCTGCAGCTTTGTTCTTGTGAATCCTTCAGGGAGCTCATTTAAAAAGCAGGAATGTTCACCAAAAAAAAAAATGACGTCTCTGTGGCCGGTCCTGAGAGCTGGGAAGTGGAAGGAAAAAGCAGGAGACCTTTGAGAAAGGCACAGACCCATGGAGACAGGGCAAAGGGACTGTTTGCTGCAGCAAAGTCAGGATCTTACCTCTGGATTTGCTTCTGGCTCTGCCCCAGCACTCTCCAGAGARCTCCAGTTGTCCTATTTTTGGTTAAGGCTGCAGGCTCCCCCTGCAAACCTGGACTCAATTATTTGGGTACAGCAGGCTGGAAGTTGACCTGGAGGTGCAAAGAAAAATGTTAATAAACCAATTGTGTCTCTCCARCAGAGAAACAGAAACAAAACCTAAGTCAGGCACAGTTTGGCTGCGGGAAAATTGTGCAGAGCAGAGGTGTTTGCAGAAGCACTCTGAGTAATGCGAATGATTAAGAAATTCGAGTTGTCTTCRCAGAGACAACTTGGAAATAAATGCACGAACTAATGGGAGTTTGATGAGAAGTTTTTAATCATTCTCACAGACATCTGTGCACTGACAGCAGCTCCTTTGCTGTTCCTCACACCGGAGAGAGCTGCGTGAGCTCTGATGCTCACATGCCACTGGAGGGGAAGCAGGGTGTGAGAGGAAGGCTCTGGCAAGTGAGCACATTTATTCAGGATGAATAAACCCCTTGTGGCAAACAGATTTGTCTAATCCCCCTCTCTGGGGGTGGAACTCCTGCGCTGGTATCAGATCTTTGCTACAACCAGCGATTTTTCCTGCCAATTACCCACCACTTACAGCCCATCTCCCTCTGAAATAACAGGCAGGGCATTCATGTCCAATTCCAGCAGGGTGATAAGGGAATTTATTGCTGGGATGAGCGCTGGAGCCAGGGTGATGGATGGGCTCGGGAGGATTTTAGGGCATTATTCCCAGAGCTGCCCAGCCAGTCCCATCCTCTCTGTGCCCTCACTTTGCTCCCAGGGGGTTATTTCTGTGCGAGGAGCTGCGTTTTTCTCCAGGTTTTACTCCTGCTCCGGCTCTTCTTGCTCAGAAAACACGGCAAGGACAATTAAATCCATCACAGGGAGGAGGCTTTTGGTGGGGTTTGTTGTAGCTGGCGCCCTGTCAGCAGCGATGAGAGAGGTGCACGTTTAAGGTGCTTTAATCATCGCCGAGGTGCCGTGTCGTGGGTGAAAAATGAGCTGCTCTGCTTTTGGAGCTGCTRGGGAGATGCAGGTGGAAGATGAGCTCCCCACTGCTGCTCAGCTCCCAGATTTGGGTTGGTCCTCTGGATGGTTCAGGTCAGGCTTTTCCACAATCCCAAAAATCAGGAGCCCCTTTCCTTCCCCCAGCCCAGCTTAGGCCAGTGACCAGCAGCAAGAAGCAAAGCAGAGCCAGGGAAATCCCCAAAGCGCTGTCCCTGGTGGGGAGGAAAAACAATCTGACATCTCTTAGCAGCCCTACTAATCCTGAACGCCTCGAGACAGCCCCAGCTGATCTTCCCAGACAGTTTCCCTCTCCAGGCCAAACTCCTCAGTGTCCTTTTCTCGTGGAGTGTCATCTGTCGGATGGCTCTGAGGGAGCAGTGGGATGTGCAGAGCTGTCACTGCCATCCCACAGCCAGCCACTGACTGTGGTGTGTGCTTGCCGTGCTCCAGGGGAAGCAAACAGAGCTGAGGATGGAGGTTTATGGTTTGTTTGTACAAAAAAATACGTTTTTTTTAAAGATGTGGGTCTGTACCCTGCTGGTGTCCTAACAAGGAAGGGCAGGGGGCTCTTCCCAGGGTTTGTAACCAGCTGGAAGTTTTAACCCCGGCTGGTTTTCCCATTCCCAGGGATGCAGGCAGGGCTCACATGCCTTTATGTCATTATAGCCCGTGTGGATTTTCCTTCTCAGGCAGAGAAAGGCAATTTCCCAGTGGAAGTGCTGCCCCTTTCCCTTGCTCTGCCTCTGGTCACGGATGGTGCTGTTCTTGCCTGGTGCCCCGCAGAATTCTTCAAAATTATCCAGTCTTATGGTGGGAAGGAGCAGGAGTTAGATCTGGATTTTACTTTTARCTGTATTTTGTCTATTTTTGCTTCTGCCTCTGCGGGTGGGTTGGTGATAGGGCAAGGCACAATCAGTGAAAAGCCCCCCAAAATCTGCCTACAGTCAAAATTCAGGGAAAAAAAAAAGTCTATCTGGAAAATCCATCATTTCTCTACGAGTTAAACCCCTCCTGTTCCAAAGGTTAGGTCGAATGCAGGCCTTGGTGCCTGAGAGAGCAACTGCACCTCTGGAAATCTCCCTGAAAAGGCACCTCAGCATCACTTCCAGCAGAAACCCACCCCAGGGATTGCTGGAGGGAGCGACCACCCCCAAGCCCTGGTGGTTTCCACCTCCCCCCTGGCTCCTGGGTGATTTGGGATGAGTCAGTTCATCTCTTGGTGCTCCTTTTTCCCCTCTAGAGACCCTGATCTCCTCCAGCTCTACCAGAYAGTGGGAGGAGCACTGCCCTGCCAGGTTCAGCTGCCTGAGCCTCGGGATACCGAAGTTTAGGGATCATCCCTCTCATCCATCTGGGCTTCATCTCCAGTGTCTCACCCAAAGTCCAAGGTGTTTCAAAGCCAGAGCCTTTGCTAAATTTATAGGGATGCAGATTCTGCTGCATCTCAAATTGACCAGGGAGCCAATGTTTGATCTGGGCTCAGCCTTTCCCCTCTTTATTGGAAGACAGTCCTGTTTGGGGCTCYGGAGTCTGGATCTAATACACAGCACAGCATTAATGGATGTTGGAAAGGGCTGCTACAAGCTATTACCGAGGCAAAGTAAAAGAAATCAGATGTTTATGTACAATTATGCTTTTGCACAGATCCGTGGCCAGGAGAGAGCAGAGACAGTAAAAGGAAAAGTGCCTTTTTCCATTCGGGGACGGYGTCGAGATGGACGGATAAGGAGGAGGAGAGGAGGCACGAGGGGCTCGGGTTTCCCTCGCATCTCTCTGGGGGAGCAGAGCAGGGCACRAACAAATCCCAAATCTGCTGGCTGTGTCTCAGTGAAGCCAAAAGGGGTTTTCCTCTGCTGCCTCTGTGGAGTTTCGAGTCAGGAGTGGACGTGCAAGCCCATCCGTGTCGCACCCACGGCACGGGCAGCAGACCCTGCTCCGCTCCCTGTTGGCTGCAGCGGCAATAAATCCATTTTCAGCCAGTTTGCTCTGCTTCTCAATCCGTCCTCTGGCTCTATAACCCACCCTGCAGACACTGAGGTGTCCAGGGAATCAGAGAAGGTCCATCCCCACCTTGACCCTGGGGCTGGCACCCAAACCCGGGGACAGGCCCAGCCGTGACAGAGCCACTGGCGTGTCACCAGCAGAAAGGGACACGTCACCAGCAGGAAGGGATGTGTCACCAGGCAGAAAGGGACACGTCACCAGCAGAAGGGGACATGCCATGGCCTGCAGTTGCCCTCACCACAGCCACAGCTGTAAAAAAAAACCCTGCCAGCATCCCCAGGAAAGTTCCCATCGCCAGCGGCCCGGCCGTCCACRCAACCCGTGGGAGGATAAAGGCAGGGAGAGGGAGAAAGGGGAGAGAGATAAACAATTTCCTACACAGTTGTGGCTCAAGCCCATCTTACAAGAAACACATGGTCCCTGACACAATATTTAGCTCTGCTGTAACATGGTCCATTTGGAGGCTGGTGGCTGTGTGGAGAGCTGTAGTAAAACATTCTTTGCTGGTAACACACACACACAGACACCAAAACCCAACCTCGGGAGGAATAGTCGGGGTTAACTCCATAAAGGCTGGAGGAGAGGATGGCAGCGAGGTTCCTCTGGAGCAGGGATGTGCCTCGGGATCTCCTCAGGATGGGCAAAACCCATGTCCAGTGGTGYGAAACGCTCGTCCTGCTGGGTGGTGACCCCCTGGCTTCGCCCCGGCAGACCCAGAGGAGAGGAGCCAGGGTCTTTGGGGCTGGAATTTCGCCTCCAGCGYGCTGTTCTCTGCTCAGAAAACGGCTTCGGGGAGGATCGCTGTGTTACGCCAAAAAAAAAAAAAGGCCTTTTTTTATTATTTTTATTCAACTTTTGTGCTCATTAGCTCAGGAACTTACAGTTGGAGTTGTCACTGGGCTCCTCCTGCCAACATCTTGCAGGGCTTCGCGGGAGTTACATCATTTGGCCTCGGAGGAGCAGCTAAGTGGAAACACATTTGGGTTCGCTCGTGTYGCTCCGGCTCCTTTTCCCTCTCTCCCTGGATTCCCAGAGCGGAGCGGGAGGTCAGGCAGCTCTCAGTGCCCACGGAGCACAGGGAGCAGCACCCCCTGGGGTGTCACATCCCACAGGCATCGAGYTCCTCAAAACCATCCCAAATCCTCRGCGATTGGTCCGGATGTCTGCTCCAGTTCTGGGTGGCAGCGTGAAAAGCCGGGAATTTAACGCATCCTGGCTAATCCCTTCTGTCTCCTTAGGTTTTCCCTCAGATTTCTCCCGGGTCTGTGTCCTTCCCCTCCCAGCTCACCCAGAGCCAGCATGTCCCCATGGCCAGCACTCCTTGCCCTTCCCAATCCTTCACTTCTGGATGGCAGGGCCTGGTTTGCCCAGACATTTTTATTAAGGAATTAAAGACACTCCCAACACCAGCCCAGTCCTGGCATAACCAAGTGCAAATCAGATCCCATGGAAGGAATTTGCTGGTGATGGAGCCTGAATTTTTTCTGACCATGGCAGGCCTGTGAGGTGACAATTTTACCTACAATGGCTCCGTTTGCTCCTCAATTCATCCATTGACAGAATTCCAAGGGTGGCCGACACCCAGCCGTGCCTACCAGAACTCTGGATCGTGTGTGGCACTGACCCTTTTCCAACCTCAAATCCAAGGAGAAAGGGGATGATAAAGGCCACGAGGGTCCCTGCTGCAGGCTGGAGTGGGTTTTAGYGAATTTCAGCCTGTGGGCTGGCAGCCACTCTTGCTCTGCTGAGCCCCTGCCTGCCCAGGRAAGGGGACTTGGGCATTGCCGGGAGCCAGAGCGGATTTGGAGCTTCCCCACGAGCGTTGCGTGTCAGCGTGGTCCCAGCTGCTCCTCTGCCCCGTGCTGCAGCGAGCCGCTAATAAACAGCTCATTATTTATGAGAACAAAGCCAAGAAGCTGTCCCGGCAGAGGCCACCCCGTGAGCTCCCTGCCACCCAGCTCCCCAGCCGGACACAGGGAGCTCTTGGGAAGGAGCTGCTCCCGGAGCAGCCCTGGCCAACGCRCCCAGCCCCTGTCCCTGCATCTGCCCCACGCCACGACGCCCACACCAGCCTTTCCGTGGGCTGGGGAGGCGATGGCGGGTTTGGAGTAAATTTATGGTCATGGTTGCTTATTTCTGTACGTGGATGTGCAGTCACGAGGGAGCGATTCCTGCCGAGAGCGCCCCGAGCGTGCCCTGCTCCCGTGTGGGTTCGTCCCCGAGGATGTGGCACTCACGGCCGTGGGAGCCCCGTGAGAGCTGGAGGAATTTGAGGAGAGGAGCCTGATCCTTGGAAGGAGCAGCAGAGGAAGGGCAGGTTCCATGAACACCCCAGGGACTCATCCTGCAACATCCCCACCCGTCCCTCCCCCTTGGCAGCCTGGAGACAAGCGGAGGCACGGGAAGCATCTTCCTCTTGGTTGGCATCGATGGCAACCCCGCTACGGCCCCCAAGGCTCCGGCGGCACCCAGGAGCCCCCCGAGCATCCCCGCSGGTGCCCGCGGCCCGGGCGCGGCTCCGGGGCTCCGGGAGCCGGGAAAAGGCAGGCGTGAGCACCATCTAGTGATGCCGGCGGCGGGCCCGGGGCTGTSCCCTCGCTGGGGACGACAACAGGCCCCAAACACCCCGCGGGAGCCGGGCTGGGGGCCGGGAGGCAGGGSGGGGGTCGGTCCCATGGGTTGGGCATCGCTGAGTTGGGTGGGTACCACTCTGCTGGGCTGGGTCCTGGGAGTAGCATTCCACCCCCCAGGGAGGGATGACAGGAGTGCTAGCAACAGGAAAATTAGGGAATGCCATCCCGAGGTAGGTCCAAACCCCCTGGATCAGCTGACCAAGCGCTGCAGCGCTTCATCATCTCCTCCAGGCAATATCCACTCCTCCACATCAGCCCCGGGCTCAGCCCTTCCCGGGAGCTCATCCCAGAGCTTCCAGCAGCCTTTGTGCAGCAGAGGATGGTGGAATCTGCAGGATGCTGAAAATCCTTGCCTTGGAAGCACAGAGGATGCAGATGTCAGCAGGATCCTGCCTGGGCCAGTGGCCCTTGCTGGGAAGGGTTTTGGGGTAGCTGGTACTGTTCTTTTCAAGCCTCATTGGAATTTATAAGAGTCTCAGCTTTTATTCAATAGTGTTTATTTGAAACTTGTGAAAATGTGAGCTAAGAGAGTGGCAGCGCTTCAGAAACTTGAAAAGCCATRAAAGATGTTTTGCAGACATTGAGTTTTAGAGATGAGTGTGAAAAGGACAATTCCACTCAGTGAAAATTTTCAGGGTACTGAGGGAAAACGTGGCCTGTTACATATTGCAAGTAAAATGTTTAAAAGTCAGGGGTTTGCCCAAAAAAATCGACCCTGCCTGGGACAGGGATGTCTGGGACTGGGGCTTCTCCAGGTCAGTTTTGTAGAAAACCACATTTTGAGCAGTGCAGAGACACCAAAATCCTGCTTTGCTCTCTCACAAGGAGCAGGGTTGTTGGTTTATTTTGTTTTAAAGTCACGGCTTTGAACATAAACCTCCTGCTTTCTGCTACCAGACTGGAATCAGAAATGATGCATTTTGCTAACAAAGCCGTTTGACAGGCTCTGAGCTCCTAACACAAAATATTCASCACGTTCCAGCTCTTTTCCCAATTCCAGCTGAGGACATCCCATACGCCTTGTCCCACATACCTGAAGCACACCAGGGGACAGGCAGGCAATGTGTGGATCGTGGCAATAGCACGGATCACTGCAGTTATCATAACAGAAACCATTTGGGAAGGGATTTCCAGTGTCACTCTTGAGGGTTTAGGTTGATCTGTTGTTCCTAAAAGCCAGGATGAGACTCGATAGGGACAGGAACAGCAGAGCAGCAGGGTCTGGCTGCTGCAGGAGACCCACAAGGGTTTAAAGTCTCATTTAACCCGGGATTTCCTGAGCAAGGTCTGGTTGTGTCCTCAGACCTGCAGCTGAACCCCAGCCCGTTTTTAGGGTGTGTCTGATGCTCTCAGCTTCTCACCTCTGCCCCTGCAAGAGGCCAGGGCTTTGTCCCTGCCAACCGAAGGGCAACTGCAAATCCAGGGATTTCCACTTCCCAGGTGCTTTGGGGACACTGCTGGTGGGGAATGGCTCTGTCCAACCCCGTGGAGCCCCGGGAATGTGTCGGGGAGGCTCCCCCCGAGCGGGTTTGCTGCCCACACCGCCGAACCCTGAGCCGTGAGCTCGACTCCRTCTCTCCCTTTTCCTAAGGAACACACAGCCTGTTCCCAGGCTGGGCTGCCGACCAGCTCCCCCTGCATCCAGAGGACTGCTGGCCCTTTCCTAGGTGAGCTAAGCAAGCACAAATGTCCTCCCCAAACACCAGCAGAGAGGAGGCAGCTGGAGCCGACCGCGCCGTTCCTGTGCAGGCTCCGTCCCCAGTGAGTCACAGGAGTTCCTTGGCAGCCGCCCGCGCGTATCCGACTGGGATCGGGTTAGGGGCAGTGTGGGGAGCCGAG
Source organism: Amblyornis subalaris (assembly GCA_018881555.1). NCBI lineage: Eukaryota > Metazoa > Chordata > Aves > Passeriformes > Ptilonorhynchidae > Amblyornis > Amblyornis subalaris. Next base: position 3,326,591 of record JACAXG010000076.1, read on the forward strand.
CATGGAAAATATGTGTTGAATTTACTCCTCTGTCCCACTGCTGATCCCAAGGCTCGGGAAGGCTCTTGCTGGAGCCCTCTGCTGCACGCCAGCTCCGCTGGGAGCTCTCCGGGACTCGTCCTCCCTCCGTTTCCCTGTCCTTCCRTCCTCTCCTGCGTGTCCCTCTGCATTCCCCCCTGGAAGCCGAGGCAGCCAGAGTGCCACAGCAGCAGCCTCCAGGCGCTCAGCGTGACTCACATTGTCCAGGCCGCAACAACAGCGTGAGGACTGAGGCTTTTCCATCTTTTTTTTTTTCTGTCTGGGCAGCAGCAGCTGGCAAACATCCCATTCCCTGCCTGCAGCACCCTCCTGCAGGAGAGCCAGCGGAGCTGTGGCCGCTGCAGAGCGTGGTGACTGCTCCAGACCTGGGCTCTGGGGCAAACCCCTCAGCCTGGTTGGGTGCTGGACCAGGCTGGTGCTCCCACTGTGTCCTGACCCTCACCTGCTCCGTGATTCTTGCAGGAGGAATGGGATGTGCACATCTCCAGAACAGCCCAGCTGGAAACACCCAGTGGAAAATGCTCCCAGTCTTCTCCAGGCTCTGCTTGAGCTCCATAAAAGTGGCAGGGCCTGCAGGGAGCACCGTGTGGGGGCACAGCTTGGATGTGGTTCCATTCCCCCCATCCCTGATCCAGGAGTCTCCGTGCTCGCCCCAAAACACCCACGGCGAAGGGAGGAAGGATCAGCACGAAGCTCTTGGAAAGAGAATCCCAGGAAATGGAGTTACTGTGCAGTGCCTGGAATYCTGGAGGAAATGGAGCTCTTGGCAGGGACCAGAGCTGTGCTTTTTCATGGAGCTGAGTTCGGTTGGGAGGAAGAAAAGCCCCTCTAAGGAGCCTCTGCTTCCAGGGCAGGAACAGCACCCTGGGCTGAGCAGAGCCTGGAAGTGAGGAGGGAAATTCTCCCAAAAACACGAGGAGAAGCTGCCAATTCCCCTCTGCAGCCCTTCCCCTTGCCTTGTCACGGCATCTGAGCCCTCAGTCCACCACCAGCTGTCCGTGTTTGCCTCCCATCCCACCTCCCTCCTTCCAAACACCAGCCAGGATYGAAGAAACCCTGGAAAGCTCCCCCACGGCACCTACGGCACCGCCAGGCAGGTCCTCTCCAGGCCTGCAGCCTAAAAAGCCGCTCGTTCCTCTTTTCCCAGCCGTTTCTGTGTCTGAGGTGGACACTGGAAAAGGAAAAAGTGAGGAATGAGCAGAGTGCTGGGACCGCAGCCTCGCAGGGCCAGATGTGCGGGGCCTCCCTGCCAAGATCCCTGCTCGCTCCTTCCCCTGCATCCCGGCTCGGGGAACGCTTCCAGGGGCTGCTCGGGGTGGGAGGTCACATTTTCTGCTTTTTCTGCTGCAAACGGAGAAGCGTCCAAGGCCGGGTCTGGCGGGAAGTGTCCCTGCCCATGGAAYGGGATCAGCTTTGGGGTCCCSCCCAACCCAGCCCAGTCTGGGATTCTGCGTTGTGTCCCATTCCTATATTGGCCAAGAAAGGCTCATCCGGATCCTCCAGGGAATGTTTGCAGAGCGGATCCAGCGCCTGCAGTTGGCTGAGAAGTCTGAACTCGTGTGTGTTATTTTTGCAGCATCCTCCTCGTGGCGCGTGGAGCCCTCACCAGAGGAACTTTGCCCTCTCCCAGCTCACACTTTTCCCCGAGAAAATCAGTTTGGGTCTCTGCCAAAAAGCTGAAAACGGGTGAGCTCCTCTTTGGAAGTTAAAATTTTCGCCGATTTTTGGTGTTCGGGGGAAAACTTCGGATTGAAAGCGTCCCCGCAGAAATTCTAAAGTAGTATTTTAGCAGTGAAATCGGTGCTGATGAAATTTCTCCTGGAAAAAATTAATATTGAAGAACCATCCCAGCAGAGATGCTGAGCCTGGAGCACCRCAAGAGGCTCACGGGGCTTGATCAGCTCAGGATTTATTCGGGATGAGAGAATTCCACTTCCGAAAAGAAGGACTGAAACAAAAGCAGGGAGGAGCTGTGGTTCTCCGTTTTTAGGATGCTTTCTCCAATGGATGGGAACTCCTCCCAGGCAGTGGGAGGTCACTGCTGGGGCGGGATGTGGGGTAATGGGGACCTTTGATTTGATTTCAGATCTGCTCAGCAGTCGTACAAGTCCTAAATTCCTAAAATTTCACCGTGGAAATGGGTTTAGGTTCATATTGAAATGGGGAGTGATTGGCTCCATATTCTGCTAATCTGTGGGATCAGGAGTGTGGAGAACCACACCCCCATGACMTTTCCTACCCCAAAATTACCTTTCCTACCCCAAAATGACCTTTTCTCCCCCAAAACATCCCTGAGAYGAGCCAGCCCTGCCACATCCCTGCAGCCACACACTCTGTGAGGAGCCACAAGAGGGCATTAGATTTGTATTTTTTTCCCTATCCGGAGAAATCCAAGACATTTTCTGGATCATGCTCCATTTCCCAGGGCCCAGGTAGGACTGTGGGAATATTTCCCTGTGAATCCTAAAGCCTTAATAAGGCGGCTTGGCTTCTGACAGAGAGCCTGACTTCCTTCTCATTCCTGCAATTTGGCTTTTTATTGCCCCTGTGGAATGAGAGGAAGGCAGAGAGTGGGAAAAGCAGAACATTTGGGAAATAAATAAGGGAAAAAAACAAACAAACCCAAGCCACAGCATTTCCAGTGCCTGCAGAAACTGAATGGATGCGAAAGAAATGGAATAAATGTTAAATAAACRTTTGGAAACGTTGCAAAACTCCACACTGGTCACACCTCACGTGCCAAGGAGGTTTTTAGGGAAGGAAAGCAGGTTCAGGGGGGTTCATGGCATCCAGGGATTCCTTCTGAGCCCGGTTTTCATGGAGATATTTCCCACTCCGGCAGCATCTGTGCTCAGGGATGTCTGGTGTCACTCCAAGGCGTCCCACTGTCCTTACATCCCACTTCAATGACATTTCCAGGAGCAGGGCTGCGCGCTCTAAGTGCCCTACAAGCGTGTAGGGACATTTTTCAACCCTCAAGTGCCGTTAGGCCTCGACCCCTTAATTAAAAAATCATCCAGAGCAGCTGAAAGTCATCAGAAAATAAATCAGCAGAGTCCCTTCTCTTCACAGCAGTTTAGATTTGTTCAGCAGTATCAGCCCTGGAGCAGAAACAGGTAAAGAAATCGATGTAGACCRAGGTGTAGGAACACGAAGCTCAGGAGGGGAAGGTGCAGTTCAAAACGTTCCAGCTGCTCTGGCCATCCACGGGGGAGGGATAATGTTTGGGCTGCAAGGACCTAAAAAAAAAAGAGAAAAAAGMCAAAACTTGAAGCAGTTCAACGAAGATTTATTGCCTTTTTGTTCCGTGCTCTCCTGGGTGCCTGACACGTTTGGAAGGGAGTCCAGGGAGACACGTGGGCCAGGGAGAGACTTCCCAGGATATGAGGGAAACGCAGAGGGAGCCAGCCCAGGCTTTGCTTCCCCAGTGTGTGGTTGGCACTTCGTATCCCAGGTTTGCTGCTAAAACCACGGCCTAGGGAGTTGTGGCACCAAATCCGAGGCCTGGGGTTGGCTCGGGATGGTCTCCCTGTGCCACAGGACCTGGAGGCACACACAGCCCTGAGCCGGTGTCCCCGCCTGAGCCACCTTCCTCCTGGACTGGGGAAACTCGGGAGCTGGGCATTGTTCCACCGAGGAAACCTCTCAATGTCCAGCTCCAGGAAGGTGGAATATCCTCCCTGAGGCCAGGAGGAGTTCAGCCCCCAGGGGCAGCATCCCCGAGCGTGTCCGCAGGGATCTGGGACAGGAACCGCTCCAAACCCCCTCCAGCAGCAGCCCTGGAGTGGTGCGGGAGGGCTGGAGCTCCGTCCCTCCTCCCTGGGGGATTTGATGTGCTTCCAGGGCCTCTGGCAGCTGCCAGGTTCTGCAGCTCAAGGGGAAGCAGCACCGACGCCGCTCCCTAATCCGACGGGTTTGGGGCTCCTGCTGCCAGCACGTGGCTCTGACACAGCCGCACGGCCGCTTCCCGAGCCGCCAGCTGCCATCCCGGGAAAACGTGGGCACCCCAGCCCTCGTGGAGAAACAAAAACACCTCCCCCAGCGGCAAAAACACCTCCCACAACACACCCACCCCTGCACGGAGCTCATGGCTCCGGCACAGGATGGAAAACAAACACCAGCAAACCCCAGCGGGGAGGGAACATCCCCGCCCAGCCACTTCTCCTGGTCCTTTCCCTTCCCAAAGCCACCCTCATCCCTCAAAACACGTTCAGCGCTGGCACCCCTGGTGTCTCCTGTGCTGCTCTCCTCTCTAATATGATTTATTTGGAAGGCCAGATAATAAGGCCATTAATTCCTTGGCTCGTGCTGTGAGCGGTTTAATGGAACATGACAAGAAAACAGTGTTTTTTCCATGGGAGTAATTATTGGCTGGCTTGGAGTCTTTACCTACAGCAATAGCYGTGAGGAGAACAGTCCCATTAAAGGCAGGAGGAGACATTAAATCCTTGGAAATTGCCAGCGTTTTTTAACCTGAGAGACAGCAACAATGACCAGAGCTGGGCCAGGCTCCTTATTCCAGATGAAATATTTTCCCCAGGTCAGAGTTGCTGCCCTCTCCTTGGCCGAGGCAAAGGATCCGTCCTGTGCTGAAGGAGGGGTTCAGGGATATTCATTTATCCAAATTTTTCGAGGAGGAGCTTGGTTAAAGCCAACCACATGTGGGATGCACCCAGCCTGACCCCACCCCTGAGGAAAAAAAAGCACTATTAGGAAAAAAAATCTTTAATGGAGAGAGATAAACGGGGGGAGAAGGGAAATCAGGATGGAGGGGGCGTGAGAGCCACAGGCAGACACAGSCCTGACCTCGAGGCTGCACCAAATGGTTTCCCTCTGCTCTCCCTCCTCAGGATCCCGGATCCCGCTGGAAAATCCCCTTCAGGCACGCTGAGGGGATGCAGGGTKGCTGTGGGGTCGGGAGCACTGGTCCCACTGGTTTGTGGTGGTGGGGCTGCTCCCATGGCTCGGTGACACCGTGCTGCTGCTGGCCCCGGGGGTGTTGGCCCTGTCACAGCTCACATGTGCAGGGGAGGTGACTCCTGGGGTCCGGATCCAGCGTTTCGGGATTCAGCCTTCGGATTGCTGGGAAGAACATTCCCTCCTGCTGACACAGAGCCACAGCAGGGACCTGGGCACCTGCAGCACTCACGGAGCCTTGCAGGGACTGCCCATCCCTGGAAGTGCTCAAGGACAGGCTGGATGGGGTTCAGAGCCACCTGCTCTAGTGGAAGGTGTCCCTGCCYGTCAGAACAAGAGKWTCTTTAAGGTCCCTTCTCACCCCAAACCCCTGCAGCTGCAAGGTCTCACYGCAGCCCCCCTTCCAACGCTCAAAAAACACTTGCAACACCAATGGATTTCCCTGTTTCCCTGGGGATCTGTCTCTAAATATTGCCAGAAGATCCCTGAAGGAGCTGCTCTCTGTGCCCAGGCCGAGCACAGCCTTTTGCCACCGTGGTTGGTTATTTGGATGTTGCCTCCTCCAGCTCTTGGCGGCCAAAATCGTGAGGTCYGAGCACCTCCTTTGAGCAAGCCACGGGTGAAAAAGCCATCCCTGATGTCCCCGAGGACAGGCTTTCCCTGGAGCCAGGGCCAGCCCCCTGGGAAGTGTGCAGGAGTTCAGGAGTTCAGCCACGGCTGCTGTGAAACGTCTCCAATCTGCAAAACCAGCCTGGAAAAGCCACGTCCCAGCCCCTGGCTGCTCTGGAAAGCCAAAATCCCCAAAGCAGATAAAACCCTGGGATCCAACCAGCCCCTCTCCGGGAGGTCAGAGCTCCCAGCTCACAACCAGCACCCCACAGCTCCCTCCTCCTTTGCTTTAATGACGTTTTGCTCCAGAAATCAAAGGGCCACAGGGATATTTACTGCCCTACACTGACCTGAAGCCCAGGCCTGTGCACCCCRCTTCCCTGCCTTGCTCCCCAGTTTTCCACAGCTTCTGGAAGCCTTTGGAGGCACGGAGCAGCTGCAAACTGCATGGAAGGCACACAAAAGCCTGGTAGCTGCCAGTGTTGTGCCTTACCTCCTGTCCCTGTCCTTAAAAAGCCCTGGAATGTCTCTAATCAGCCCCTCATGTGCCTGCTGGATCCCTGGAGAGTAATAAATGCGGGATTCCAGCTTGCACGGATGTAACAAAAGGCGGAAGGAAAACCTGTTCCTCAAAAGTCGCCCTTTCAGGGACAGAAGTCCCAGTTTGTCCTGGCTTGGGGCGCCTTGCTGAGGGTGCTCTGCCCTGCCCTGGGCACGGGGGAGCGGACACGGGATGCGGGATGATGCCGTTTYGGGATGCAGTGCCCTCTGGGACCTGCTCTGACCCCTGGGGTTCACTCCAGGTCACGCTGAGCAGCTGTGACCAGCGGCACAGGGGCTACAGMCACCCTCTCCCTAATTCCCAGCAAATCTGCCGTGCTCAGGCCATCCCTGAATTCCTGCAAACCCAGTGCTGAGTCCACCCCTCTCTTCCAGAGCTGCCAACCCTCCTCCCAAACCTCCTTGCCAGCTCCTGCCAAACCCGGCCGGGGCCCGGAGGCGCCGGGGGGAGAGTTTCGAGGAGGTTTCACCCCAAAGCGCATCTGGAGAAAGCCGGGAGGATCCGGGAGGATCCGGGAGGATCCTGAGAGCCAGCACAGCCCCAGGGGCCGGCAGCGATGCCACACGCCGGGGCTGGGCAGGGAGATGCTCACACGCGGCCTCAAGCTGCCATCTAGTGTTTTCCTCGTGGATCCTGCCGCCAGAGCCCGCGGCGGGCCGGGAAGAGCAGCCCAGGGTTGGATTTGGCAGCTCCTCCAGCGGGACCCCGGGAGCAGCAGGGCAGGAGGGGCTGCTGGCTCCCAGCACCGGGAATCTCGGACGGGGAGGATACAGGATGGTCCGGGCAGGGTTTGAGCTCRGCTGGGTTAGTGCCATATTCCGGGGAAAACAGAGCGTCCAGCTCGGCCTCTGAGCTCGGAACTGTTTATAAAAACCAGCGATTTTAGAAATGGAAAGATTAAATTAGTCCAAACAAAAAGGGTCCGCGGTAATCAGGGCAGGGCGAGCTGGGATGAGGTCACGTAAACAGGGAAGGGGTGGCCACGGTTGCTGTCGGGAGGCAGATGGAGCTGCTGAAGAAAATAATAAGGTTATTTCTCCCTTTGGGAATTCCGGGGATTGACCCCAAGGCAGAGGGACAGCTTGGGCTTCATCCCCCATGTCCTCACACCGGTGTTCCTGCCGGGAGAAAGGAGACTGGAGGTATTGGGAAGTGGGGTCAGCTGCATCCCCAGCACATGGAGTGGGATGCACAGCGCTGGGATGGCAGCACCCCCAGCCCATGGAATGGGATGCACAGCACTGGGATGGCAGCACACCCAGCCCAAACGTGCTGCCTGCTCTCGGGGACAAGCTCTGGCCACCTTTGTCCCCATCCCCAGGGCCACAATAATGGCTGGGCTCGAGCAGCCTGGGCGAAGGGAGCTGCAAAACAAAGCAGCTTTGGGCAAAAACTCTTTCCCGTCTCTGTCTCCGCTTCCACTTGTTACAATCCCTTTCCAAATGGAGAAGGGTTCGCCACCAGGTGGTAAATTATCCCTGGCCCCTTTAGGATAACAGATGACTCGAGCTTAGGAGCCACAGTGGTTTGTTTGCTTTGCAAACCAGGGCCTCTCCCCTGCTCCAGCACAGCCTCCCTGCCCGCCTGAAATCCAAGCCCTTCCCACCGAACAGAAGCTCCATTCATTCCCCATTCATTCCCCATTCATTCCCCATTCATTCCCTGGCAGCTCAGCCCCCTTCCAGGATCCCCCCCCGCTCCCCTCGGCAGACACTGAGGTTGGTGTGGGCATCCCTGGGGTGTGCAGGGCTCACAGCTCAGGCTGGCACAGGTATTTTTGGGATGGGATGGGATGCTCTGCTCTCCACCCTGGAATGGTGTGGGATGCCTCCGTGGGCTCGGGTGCTTCCCCCTGCACCGGGTGGGGACAGAAGTGGCACAGCAGCCACCTGCATGTCACCAAAGGCTCTCCAGAATGGACGTGGGTGGGCTTGGAGCCACCTGGGCCTGAGGAGCATCAGTGTTATATGAAAATCAGGAGGTTATTCAATTATTTTTTCCAGTTCACACTTCAGCTTTCCATTGCCCTCCTAGGAATTCCCTGCAGGAGAAGGTTTGATGGGACACTCCTCCCGGCCCTGCCCACCCATCCCATCACCCTCTCCAGGCCTCACAGCATTAGACTGGCTCAGCCTCCCCGGGCCATGCCCCGGGCACCCAGCAGGGCTCAGCTAGCAGGGCTATCCCAAATCCATCCCAGAGGATGGCAGAGTGCAGCAGGGCCCAGCCCTGTGAGGCTGCCGGGGCAGCACCTCAGGATAATCCTTCACTGCATGGGAAAGTTTGAGTTTGGAGGACGTTTCTGTTTGAGACCTCTCCACGGATTTTTTGGTTAATCCTGCTCCTTGGGAAGGTACAAGACCAGCTTCTGCTATCCCAGCTTGTTCCAAGCCCTGTCCAACCTGGCCTTGAACACTTCCAGGGACGGGGCAGCCACAGCTGATGGGTGCAGCATCACCACCCAGTCAAACCCCAGACTTTGGGGCAGGCTCTTTGCAGAACAAAAAAAAAGGAAGGGACTGGCTTAAATTCAATGGCTCATCCCACTCTGCCAGACTCAACTGCAAGAACCATGTGAGCCCAGCAGAAAAATCTGCTCCCTGCACGCCACGAACACAAACAGCCCCCGGAGCAGATGGGAGCAGCTGTCTGGGAATATTGGTGCTAGTTGTTGCTTCGCTGGAGAATCCACAGCCTCGGCTCCGAGCAGCTCCTGGAGCAGGGACAGCTCCCAGGAACGAGGGGATGGGCTCTGGTTTGGGTTTTGGGAAGGAAGAGAGGCTGGGGGTGATGAGCTGAACCCTAAAGTGGCAATTCCAAGGCACAAAGGGGTGGGAGAGCCTGGAGTGCCCCAGGTCCGATGGTGCCATCAGTGCCCTGGTGCCACTGGGGGTGAGGTGTGACCAGTTTGAGCCCAGTGACGCTGGGAACCACATCTTTTCCTCCACATGTTGGACAACTTCAAACATTTCCTCCCCTGCTTTGCTCCAGAGGTAGAATGGAGACAGTCTCCTTGAATTCCATGGATCAGGCTCCACAGGGAAGTGGTCACAGGACAAACCTGTCAGGATTCAAGGAGCTCTGAGGCACAGGGAGGGATTGTTGGGATGTCCTTCCAACTCAGGACATTCCATGATTCTCTGACTCTCTGATTCAGCCTAGAGGAGCACTCAGCACTGGGCTTTGTGATCCAAGTTATCTTTAAACAGGATTAAAAGGCAATTCCAAAGTTTCTCTGTTTCGACCCCGCCAGGCTGCGAATGCTGCAGCACAGCCGAGCCCGAGCTCTGCTCCCCCTGACCACCAACCCCCGGCATTTCCAGGGAGGCTCTGCCCAAATCCAACCCTTCCCAAACCCTCATCCGGTTCTCCAAACCCAGAAATCTCTGCCCGATTTGTTTCATTATCCCCCATCCCAGCCTCAGCTTCCCGTGGGGGGAAATCCGTGAGGCAGAGGCGGTGAAATCGCCCCGGCTTCTGCCACTCCGCAGGCTGAGCCCAAAAACCTGGAGAGGTTCAGCCTCTCCAGCAGCATTTTCATGCCTAAGTGGAGTCACTGGAGCTCGGGAGAGGGAGATATTACAGCCTAATGCAAACAGCGCTGAGAAGACCGAACGTAATTAAGGCCCTAACGACAAATGTTGGCCTCGGGTTTAAGCTGCCAAAAAAAAAAAATCCCCTTCCCAACGTCCCCGCAGAGGGATGAAAGGCTGAGCAAACCCGGGAAGGAAGGGAAGATGGGGCTTTTCATYCCCCAGACTGATTTATGCTCCCCAAACAGCCTCGCACGCCGGCGCTGACAGTTCCATGCTGAGCGGGTCCTGCCTCCTCCTGCCAGAGCGGTGCCGGCAGATGGGAAGGGGATTCGGCGTGTCTAGGAAAGAGGAGGAGGAGGAATATTTCTGCCTGACAGCTTGTTTGCTTTGGTCACTGCATCGCGGGGTTGGAGTTCATTATTTCACGTCTAGGCTCGGTGCCCAGCCACCAAGGGGAGAGCTGGGGTGGGGGGGGTTAGACAGAAACCCAAATGCTTCTCCCAAATGTGCCCCAGCGAGGGATGTGCCTGGGGACGTGGAAAGGGATTAATTGCTGCAATCMGAGTGCTGGAGAACAGTTTGATTGGGTTGCAAAGGGGAATTCAGAGCTTGAAAGCGCYTTTGGAGCCAAATGCCCTGACCCACCAGGCACCCACGGGTGCTCTGCTGGGGCTGAGCCCCGAGGGAGCATCCAGGAGGAGATGCYGGTGGGGGTGGATGAGGAGCAGGATGAAGAGGAGGTGGAGGAAGCACAGGAGCAGCAACTGGGATGTGGCTGCTGGGCACTTCCAGCTCCCAGCCCTGCCAGGGCTCCTGCGCTCAGGGAGCTGAGCCAGGCCTGTTGTGCAGTGCCCTCACCTTCACCTCGCGTGCCTCACGTCCATTCGGGATTTGGGATCGGGTTTGGCTSCAAGCAGTGAGGCTGGAGCTGTAACACGAGCTGCAGTCGCACAGGGTGAGAGCCTGAGCGAAGAATGGCTCTGGAGGAATAACATTTTCTTCGTGTGGCGATCCAGAAAGCAAAGGAGGGGGTTGGGGAGGGTTTGAGAGGTTGGGTATTCCCTGCTCAACACCAGGGGATGAAAACTGCTGGGACTTAGGTCCCTAAACATCTTTCCAGTGCTGCCTGTGTGACACAAAGGATGCTTGGACGGGAGAATCTCCCCCTGAGGATTTCCAAAGCCTTTCAGGATGCTGAGAGCATCGTGGGCAGGGTGTGTTATCCAGAGGCCTGACCTGCATCTCCACAAACATGTCCAGGGATGCTCTTTGCTGTTACCACCCAAAAAACCTYGTAAGGGGTTCAGGACATCACTCCCAGGCGGTGTTAACAGCTTGGAAAGGGCAGGGCAGGGAAAACACACATTCCCAGGACAGCTGGGCTGTGCAGTGGCTCATGGATGGAATGCAGGAGCGGGACAGGTTAGCTGGAAGTCACCTGAAAGCTGGAATTCTCGTGGTTGCTGCACCAGGATCGACATCTCCTGCTCATCCCATTCAAAGAACAGCCCAGCCTGGGATGTGTCTGAGCCGGAGAAATCCATTCCCAGCGCCATCCCTGAGGATTCCAGGACTCGTGGCAGGAGCAGGCAGAGGAGCAGGTCGTTTGGGGATATCCAGGAGGCATTTCCCCTCTCCCAAGGGACCAGCGAGGCCCAACCAAGCCTAGGAAAGCAACGAAGAAAAAGTCCGTGTGGACGACGCCCTTCTTCTGATTCAGAATGTGAAACAAAACGCCAGAAAAGGATCTTTTTCTCTTCTTTTTATTTTTTTTTGAGCAGCCAGTAGGCCCTTCATATTTTCCCACTGACATCACCCAGCATGGTTTGCATCTGCAGGACTGGTAAAGCCTCAGAGGCATAATTGCAGTTGTCTTAGGAAAGTGAAATCATATGGTGCTCCCGAGATCCCCTCCCCCTCGCTTTTTTTTGCCTTTTCTTTTCTTTTTTTCCCCCCACCCCTTTTTAATGTTCCTCGCTCKGCTTCCAGATGTTTCCTGAGGAAAAAAAAAAAAGAAAGAGGACAAGAGGCGAAGCGAGGCACRGGGCAGGATGCTGCAGTGGAAAAGGCCACGTGGCAGCGGGAGCTTCCCAGCCCCGGGAGGGGAGTGGTGGAAGGGGCAGCCCAGGTTTGGAGCAGCCCCGTGGCTCCGGGATGCTGGGACACGGAGACCTTGCTGGGTGCTCCCCCTCATCCCATCCCGATCCYGCCGGGAGCTGTCCCGGCCTCTCCATGGCCCCACGGTCCAGAAGGGAGCTGAGTAAGGTGTGCTGAGCACCCACACAAGCCCCGGGCACAGCCAGGCTCCASATTTTGGGGAAATTCCAGAGCCAGGCGGGACTTTTTGCAGGCCAAGCTTCTTCCTCAGCTGCCTGTCACCCCACACTGCAGCAGTGACTCCCACAGAGCCTCGCCAGCTCCTCTCCGAGCTCCGAGCACTCTCAGGACTTCCATAAATGGAGTTTATCCCCTTTCCATGCGTTTCCAATGCCCTCGTGGAGGCCATTCCAGCTGCCCACAGCCCTTGGGGTTAGGGGATGGGTTTGTCCCTCACGYGGGGCACTTGCCTCAGTCTTAAAGCCCCTTGAGCGCTGCAGGCATCCAAAACCCCATCACCCTCCGGAGCAAAGCTCACTCCACGGCTCGGGCCAGCCCAGCCTGGGCCTGGTTTGCATTAGGGCTGTAATTCACGGAGCTGCCTGGAGCAGCAGGACACAAACCCCAAACAAGCTCTGCCTTCSCTGCACCGAGCTGCCTTTCCTTGGAGAAGGGGAAGGAGGAGCCACGCCCTGCTGGAAATGCCTCTTCCTGCCGAGCTGGGAGTGGAAAAGCTGCACTTCCAGGGGCTCGGGGATCAACGTGGGAATAAGGATACCCCTCAGGGATCAACCCGGGGCGGGCTGTGCAAACCCCACCTCCTGCCTGTCCTTGCCCTGGGATAGGAGGAGAAGTCCCAGTGCCACCCAGGAGGTGCCAAGAGGGRAGTTCAGACCCCGAGAGGGGCAGGACCCACCTTCCCTCCCCACCCAGCAGAGAATCCCCACCCTCAGTGCCCTCCTGGAGCTTTGGGGTGGCTGTGTGAAGCCAGGGGTGGCCCCGTGGTGCAGGAATGACCTTCCATCCGAGCTGGAAGAGCAAAGGATGCTCCAGAGCTCCCAGCACCATTCCCTGCCAGCCCACGGGGTGCTGCCGCCCCAGGAGGGCACCACGATGACACCAGTGGGGCCGGAACGGTTCCTAGGGAACCAGGCAGGTAGAGTTCGCCAGAAAGGAATCCAGCACTTCCCAGGAATTAGAGAGCCCGAACCAGTAGCGCGAGGGGGTGGGAAGGGATGCAGCCAGCCGAGGGCTGTGGAGAGTCTGCTTCGAAAGCACCTCTGGATCAACTTGAAGACCTCGAAATGAAGTCACATCCACTGTCTTCAGAGCTCCTCGCGGCGAGGGGGTGGTTTCCAGTCTCCTGTTGGGAGTGCAAACACAGCTCAGCCAAACCCCTTCCAGATGTTCTGCCCTTGCTGGAGAGGAGGGAGGAACCAAAACTGCGACCTCCAGGGTGCAGTGCTGAGATGTTTCAGAACAGCAGTGGGAGAGGTGTCCCAGGTGCCCGCTCGGAACAGGTGGAAGGCTGCAGGGTGGCTCAGTTGTGCAAAATCGTTGGTTTGTGGTTCCCAGAGCAGGCACAGAAAGKGTTAAATGGGATCCCCGTGGGAACACATCCTGTTTGCACAGAGCTGAGATCTGGGGGGCTCCTGCTTCATCCACAGGCAGGGTTTGAGGGGCCTTCCCTACCCTCGGCATTCCCAGCGGGACAGAAACYCAGCTCCACCCAGGGCAGGAACGAGACCTGGCTGGAGGAGCCGGAGTGAGGAGAGGGAATTTGGCCTGTGAAACGTTGCCTGGAGTTTCTCCATGGTCTGGGCTGGTGCTTCTCACCCCAGGCCRAGCAGATGTGGCTGTCACGGGTCACTGGCAGCTCCACCCCGGGGCCAGCCTGCCTGAGCCCCCGTGGGCTTCCCTGGGGAATCCCAGAATGGTTTGGGTTGGAAAGGACCTTAAAGCTCAGCTCATTCCCAACCTCCTTCCATGGGCAGGGACACCTTCCACTATCCCAGGKTGCTCCAAGCCCATCCAACCCGTCCTTGGACACTTCCAGGGATGGAGTAGCCACAGCTTCTCTGGGCAACCTGTGCCAGGGCCTCCCCACCCTCCCAGGGAACAATTCCTTCCCAATATCCCATCTAAGCCTGATTTTTTTCCCTTTACACCCATTCTTTCCTGCCCTAACACCACATATCTGTGTGTGYAGTTAGGAGTGGCAAAGTCACAGCAGCAGCACCAGCGAAGTGTGGGCCTTGCACGGCCCTCGTTGTATCGGGGGGGCTGGGTTTGGCAGCGGGGTCACCCCGGGATTGTCCCCCCTGCCGTGCCCCCACTCGGGACACAGACAGCAGTGGGGATCCCACGGGGCTGAGCGAGGGGGCAGGGAGAGCAGGGAAGGGGAAAGGGAGAGCAGGGAAGGAGGAGGAGGAGAGCAGGGAAGAGAAATGGGAGGACAGGGAAGGGGAAGGGCAGGAAAGGGGAAGGAGGAGAGCAGGGAAGGGGAAGGAGGAGGGCAGGGAAGGAAAAGGGGAGGGCGGGAATGGCAGGGAATTGGTGGGATCCCCCCCGCGAGGATCCAGGGGGCGGGATGCTGATGTGGAATGCGGGATACAGGGTGCAGGATGCGGGGAGGGGGGGATGTGGATGCGAGGGGCGGGATGCAGGATGAGGGATGCAGAGGGCGGGATACGGGATGTGGGATGAGGGATGAGGGATGAGGGATGCGGGGGGCGGTACCCGGGATGCGGGGGCGGTACCCGCGGGCCGGCGTTGCCATGGAGACGCGGGGGATGCGCGGGGCTCGGGCGCCACCCGGTGGGGGCGCGGGACCAAAGCAGCGACACCGCTGGGGCCCCCCGGCAGCCCCCAAATCCCGAACCCCCCCGCCACTGGACCCGCCGTATCCCGGGCCGAAATATCCCCACGACATCCCGGGCCGAGGCATTCCCACAGAATCCCGGGCCGAGGCATCCCCACAGAACCCTGCGCTTTGGAAGCTGGAGTTTCCCGGCAGCTGCTTCCCCATYCAACGCAGGAGCAGAGCACCAGAGTCAAGGGAGTTCTTTCCTCCTCCCGACCTTGCTGAGGCCGGCGGGAATCTGAGGAGCCAGGCTGAAAAGTGTTTCTTCCTCGCATGATCCCGACGTGACGTCAGCCAGGCACAGCCTTCCTCCCATCCGCCCCAAAATTCCCTCAACAGGGGCGAGTTCAGACTTGTTGGCACTAGGAAATGAAGCTGGTCAATGAGAACTTCCCGAGCTTCCCGAGAAACCTGTCCATGCCGTCTGATCCCGGATCCTAACGCTGGTTTCCATAAGCTTATCCTCATCAAATCATGCAAATCCTGTGAACGCAGCAGGCCCAGGGAGGTTCCCTTCCCATGTGACACCGAGTTGATGCGCTGGATTGTCCTTCCAGGTTGGATTTTTCCCGTGGGAAAAAGGAAAATGTTCTTTATTCAGCAGTGTCAGGAGTGGATATAACCCCTACAGACTCCTGGCATCRAAGGTGCTGGGACCAAAATATAATCTCAGTAGAGTAGAGAGAATTCCTGCAGTTCGGAGCTGTTGTGGGCAAAATCCACTGCTGGAATTGTGAAATCTCACAGRAGGGAGAGAACTGGATGTATATTATGGAGAGGGGAATGGCAAATTTTGGAGTTCCCAACCAGAACTCAACGTGCAAACAGAGCAGGGGAGATGTGTATTCTGACAAAATAAAAAGTGGAATATCCCAAATGATGCAGCCAAAAAAGAGCCAAGAGACAGACCCACGGATTAGGAGGCTGATCACACACTGCGATGCTGCACAGGGAGAGTTTAGATCGGGAAAAACGGGGACGAGACCAGAAAAAGGATTCCTGAACTGAAGATTTGGGTTTGGAGAGTAGAAGGGGGGTCTGTAAAGAGAGGAATTTCCTCACGGCTGGAGGAAACATCCCGGGATCGGCAAGGTCCTGGAGATGCGCGGAAGAGCTGCGGGGATGCTCCGGGAGCCGGCTGAGCGCACTRGGGGGAGCAAGCGAGCTGGAGACAGGGAATGGAGCCGGGAACAGCTCGGGAGTCCGGCAATTCCAGCACCCAGACCCGCTCCGGGCCGGCCTTTCCCTCGCCAAGCCGGTGACAAGGGACACGCCCGTGTCGCACCCCTGGGCTCTCCCCTGGGCTCCCATCCCTGCTCCAAAGCCCTGGCGCTGCTCTGCTCACCCAGGGAGGGGAGGGCTGCTCTCTCTGCCCCTTTGTCCCAGCTCTCTGCTCAGCTCCTCCACCAGGTCCTCACCTCCAGGTGGCTGCCCCAGTGTCCTTCCTGCCTGATCCCAAGGGTCCCACAGGCCGGGCACAGGGATGGAGAGCTGCTCCAGAGGGACACACACAGCAGGCTCTGCCCTGCCTGATCCCAAGGGTCCCACAGGCCAAGCACAGGGATGGAGAGCTGCTCCAGAGGGACACACACAGCAGGCTCTGCCCTGCCTGATCCCAAGGGTCCCACAGGCCRRGMACAGGGATGGAGAGCTGCTCCAGAGGGACACACACAGCAGGCTCTGCCCTGCCCTGCTCTCTGTGCCGTGACCGAGTTCCTGCAGTCACAGCCCAGCTCTCCGTGGTGATGCTCAGGCAGAAGGAGTCCCCAGCCCTTCGGGTATCTCCTTAGGACCCGGATTTCAGCTTTKAAAAGTCTCTTTTCTGAAACTCTATAAATAAATCCCATTCTGCGTGCTCGAGTTAACATTAGCCTAAAAACCACCCTCCTTGTAGCTCATGTCAGGCAAACAAGACAGGCTTGATAAGTGGAGAGAGTGATTTATAAAGGCACCATATGGGAGCTTGTCTCAGAATTATAATTGATTAGTGAGCTGCAGAAATATTGCCGTGCTGCAGAGACCGAACCCCYCCCAGGGGGGCCTGACGCTCCTTCCAACACGAGCCCTGTAAAATCACCCTCCACCCTCACCCCCGGGGCCAGCCAGCATCCTGAGGGGCTCCTCGGCCCTGTCACGCCGGAGCAGAGGCTCTGGAAACGTCCTGGGAGCTCGGGGACACGACTCATCCGAGGATGGCGGAGGTGGGTGGGAGCGCAGCCGTCCATCTGCCAACTCCTTTTATTTTCTTGGTGCTCCAGGAAGAGCTCCTGGCCTGGGATCTGTCTAGACACCGCAGGCAGGTATCAGGCCGTGGGTTTCTCATGGCAGTGGCTCCCAGCGCTGACAGACAGTCCCAGGCAGGCACGGAGGGGAGGAAAACACCCTGGCTTCCCTGTCCGGCAGGGATTTGGGGCTCGGGGAGAGCCAAGAGGATCCCTCAGTGCGCGGAGTGCTCGGGACACGTCGGATTTGTTCCCCGCCACGCTGCAGCTTGCCCAGGGCTGTCCCCAGTCCCAGCAGGAAGCTGGGGGKGTCTCTCAGTGCTGCCTGTGCATTCAGAGGGTCCTCACAGGCTTGCGGCCCCGACCGCCTCGCCGGGMGAGGAGGGAGAAATAAAACACTCCATTTCCAGCGCGTGACAAAAAATCCCCATTTCCAGCAGCAGGCAGCACCCAGCGCCCATTAGGCAAGAGTTGTCGAGTTAATTAGGAATGTACATTTGATACTGGGTCTGAGCAGGGCCCCGCGCGCCGCCGAGGTTTAATAATTGATTTGTAATTTATTTGCCCATTAATTCTCCCTCTTTCCGAGCGGAGCCAGGCGCTCGGGCAGGCTCGTCCATCATCCCGGGCAGCAGCAGCAGCAGCAGCAGCAGCAGCAGCAGCAGAGCTCCTGCTCCCCCCGGGCTGCCGGGGGTGACAGCCTGGAGCCTCGTGCAGCCTGTAATTAGTTAGCGAGTGCAGAAGCTTTTTACGGGAGCCGCGCGCGCCTCTCGAGGAAGATTAACAAAGGGCTCCTTTCCCGCGGACTCGGGCCGCGTGTCAGCGCGAGCCGGGCTCCGGGAGTTATTGATTCTCTTTCCATAAGGTTTGCATTTCCAAGGTAAGTGATTTGGCTCGTGCAGGCGGCGGGTCCCGSGGCTCCATCCATCACGGCGCGGGAGCGGGGCTGACCCGAGCGCCGGGAGCAGGTTGGGGTTTGAGCGGAGTCTGCAACACTTTCCCTCGCTGTCGCCGTGGATTATGACAGGGAAGAGGGGTTTCCGAGGAGCCCGTTCCCGGTTAATCAGGGAGAAAACATAATTACAATCCYCAAGACCCCCACTCGTTTCTCCTGTCGCGGGATCAGGGGTCCGTTCCTGTCTGCTCATTCCTTTTATTCGCCGTRTGTTTTCCGAACATTTGGGGCTGTATCTGAGTTGGAGTTTTTAGAGCAGATCAGAAGCCCCCATCACYTTCCAGARGAAAAYAGRGTTTCCCAGATGCCTGGGAGATCCYGAGGTCCTGGAAAGCAGGGATAGCCTGGATGGAGCAGCAGACACCGAGACAGCCACGGGCAGCAGGACGAGCAGGCAGAACCCCAGCAGGATGGGAAAGGGCCCTGACAACAAGAGTTGGCAAGCAGGGAAATATTTGGAGTAGTCAAGAAGAGCATTTCACCGASGTGAAAATCCTGGTTTTAATAAAGAAACTGCAGCCCACACTCTCGGTGRGAAGGAGAGCCCTGTGCCTGCCCCCTCTCATCTCAGCAATCCTCATCCTCTTYCCACTGGCCTGGAATGCTCTGGCTGTCAGATAGAGGGAATAAGGACGGGAAAAGCGGGTTGGAATGGGGTAGGAACGCCACCTCCCCACACGGGCACGGCAGAGATGAGACAAAGGCCTCCAGGAAGGCTGGGACCATTCTGGCAGGAGTGAGGCCACGGAACAGGCCAAGCTTGGTGTGTGAAATCTCACCAAGAGCTGCTGCTATAAATAAGGCTGATGGATTGATTGCCATAAATCATAACCCTGCCGACACCCCAGAGCTCTTGCAAGCAGCAGGGGTGCTCGTGGGGCTGGTTCCTGCCCCTTGGCAGAGGCAGCAGGGAGATTACTCATTCCTTGTGTTTCCTGAAACCGCCTCCTCCCTCCCCCACGGGACGAGGGCTTGGAGAGAAGGATGGATGGAATCTCCTTGGGAAGAGTCTGTGCCGCCTCTTAATCAGGGGCTTCCCCAGACTGGCAGAATGAAGTCCTTGTCATCTCAGGGAAAGTGATGCTTTCAGCAAGGTTACTGCTTGTTTGGGGCAGAGTGAAATAAGAATCCGAATCATCTTTTTAGGTTAAACCCCTTATTTCTCCTGTGTTTACACGGAGCTGGCGGGGAGCCCTGAGCTCTGGATCAGATCAGAGGGGACACGTCTGCTCCCACCGCAGCCACCTGATCCAGAAATGCTCCAGAATAAAAACCCTGGAGCAGGATCAGCCCTGAGCTCTGCCCACTCCCATCTGCCTGGGGATGATCCCCCTGGGAGCACAGACCCACCCGGGGGTCTCCATGGAACCTGGGTTGGTGCTTACAGTCTGGGGCAGCACAAAAGCACCTGGGTTGATCTGTCTGTGCCTTCCCTGGCTCCAGCACTGCTCTTGATTTACATCCCTGGGAAGATGTGAGAGCATTCCCTGGATAAGGSCCCTCAGCAAAACCCAACACCCCAAAACCCCCATCCCACACCAGCCCGGGGCCTGCTCCCTTCCTGCAATCCCTTTAAACTCTTTCCCACAAACACACTTTCTTTAAAGTTCAGAACGTTCTGGGCATAAATCCCCTCCCTTCCCTGCTGCTGGAAGTTTGCTACGGGCTATATATTTTTAGATTTTAAAAATGTCACCCTCAACTGCTCGGAGCACATATAAGTGCTGTAAGAAACAAACCCATCCAGCCCTGCTGTCAATAACCYCAGCCTCAGATGGACTCCCCGCAGCCCTGGCACAGTAAATTACAGCCTTTCCCCCCCAAAATGACGGCTGCCTGCTTATTATTGGCTTTCATCTTTATTGCCTCGTCAGGTGGAACGGTTGGAGTGACAACAGCAAATAGCCAGCCGCAAATTGTCTCTCCTGCCAGCCTTGCTCGTGCTTCTCAGGGGGCTGAGGCGCTCAGAGAGCCTCCAGAACGCAGCAAGGATGCTGGAGTGGGTGTGCACACCCTACCAAGCCATCCAGGGGGAATTCCTAAATCCCACCAAGCCCTTTTCCCACTGATGTGAGGCTGCCCCGGRCAGCTGGCCCTAATTCCCATCTCACACCAGTACAAATTTTAGCTTTCTGGGAGCATCCCATATCAGACCCCAGTGAACCCACAGCCAGCTCTGRAAGTGGGGAATGTTTCATGGGGCTGATCCTTGGCTTGCTACCACGAATTGCCCCCCAAGACCAACCCCAGTGTGTGTGCTGCCACCAGAACAGTCTGATCCGTGCCTGGGGATCCGGGGCCGTGTAAGGTCAGAGCTAAAAACTGCCTGCACTGAGCTGCTCTGGCTTTGAAACTCGTGGTGAGCACTTCCACGGGCTGGAAGGAATCTCCTCTCAAGGATCCTCTTCCAAGGGGGCAAGGCAGGGAGCTTGGGGCAGAAGGGGTGGGAATTTCCAGCGGAGAAAGGCGGCACAGGGGGTCGGTCCCCTAAAAAGAAGCAGGAACATTTATCAGCAGGCCCTTCCAGGCAGGGGTTAATCCACGGGGTCTTTGGGGAGCCACCTCCACCCCGCAGACTGCAGGGAATTGTGCACAGCACGTTCCCTGCCGTGAGGAGGGAAGCAGTTCTGGAGCAGGAACAGACAGGCCGGAGCAAGCTCTTCCCATCCAGCCGGAGCCTGGCGGGAGGATCCAGTTTCAGAGGATTAGGTAACGTCTTGGGATCGCCCCGGAGCCCACGGGCCGAGGTGCCTGCTCAGGCAGCAGCGGGAGGGGAGGGAGATGTTGGTGGCCATGGACACACGGGAACAGCCCTCCCACCCCGGCCCCGCCAGCCTCCCGGAGCACCTGGAGTGCGTGGGCAGGAATGGGACAGGGATGGGATGGGGATGGGACAGGGATGGGATGGGGATGGGGCAGGGCTGGGACAGGGATGGGACAGGGTTGGGACAAGGATGGGACAAGGATGGGACAAGGATCAGGCAGGGTTGGAGCAGGGTTGGGACAGGGATGGAATGGGGATGGGACAGGGAGGGGGCAGGGGTGAGACAGGGATGTGGCAGTGCTGGAGCAGGGTTGGGACAAGGACGAAGCAGGGTTGGGGGAGGAATGGAACAAGGATGGGACAGGGAGAGGGCAGGGATGGAGCAGAGATGCAACAGTGATGGAACAGGGATCGGGCAGGGTTGGAGCAGTGTTGGGACAAGGATTGGGCAGGGTTGGGGMAGGGATGGGACAGACACGTGGCAGGGATGGAGCAGGGTTGATGGACTCTGGCCGGYGGCACTGGGGCAGCAGGACAGGCCATTCCCCTCTGCTCATCCTGTGGCATTTTGGGATCAGAGCTCATTTCACTGCCAGGCCAGGGCTGAGGAAAGGCTTTTCCCTCTCGCTGGGCTGGGGGGACATTGCAGGGTCAAAGGTTTCCCCTGTCTGCAGTGTGGTGTCACCCACCACCCAGGCTCTTCCAGGACATTGGAACCACTTCCCTGCCATGGAGATAAAGCTGCAGCTCCTCCAGCCCCTCCTGGTGACAGAGTCCTGAGGGCCACACCGCTCCCCAGGGATGTGCTACCTCCCTTCCCCTCTCCCACCACAACCAGGACAAGTGGAAAGCAACCCCCTGAGGGAGCAGGGAGCCCCAGGAAGAGACTCCAGCCTGCRAAGTTCGCCAGCAGCCGAGCAGGAGCACCCTCAGAGTCACGGAGTCACACGGAACCATCTAGGCTGGACAAGACCTTGGAGATCATCAAGCTCAACCCTCCCCGCTCCAGTCCTGACTCTCTGGCCAGCCTCGAGCCAGGCAATTCCCTCTCCATCCCCTCATCTCCCTCTCCGGTGAACTCACACGAGGTGGCTCCCGCCCAGGGAAGGGTGGGCTGCTCTTGTTGCAAGCAGGAGGCTTTTATGCTATGAATTAAAAGGTCCAGACAAAATGAACCCCGAGAGTCAAGTCCTCAGGAATCACAAGGACTCAAACACCAGCTTTTCATGAGAAAATAAATTCAATGACCCGGCTGCTTTGCTCATCAGGCTTTTCCACCTTTACCAGCATCCCAGCCGACACTTGTGCCTTCATTTAATGCTCTTCAGCCCATCCCCACCACAAAAGGAACCCAGCAGCAAGSCTGGCCGATAACTCCAGCGAATTTCCATCCCACCCTCCCCTTGGGTTTCGGGCTGAGTGTTGAGTGAATGAGCTTGAAAAGCATCTTTTCATTTAGCCTTCCACGGCAGAGGCTCGGCGAGCCAAGAATCATACCTCACTCTGGCAGAAGGAAAACAAGATGTGGGCTTAGTGGGATTGAGCCGCGTTGGAGCGCGGCGTGGAAAATCCTGCCTGCGGAGCCAAACGAGGTTTCGCTGCCAGCGTTGGGAGGGAGAGGGAGACGCAAGGTTTTTGTGGCTGAGGTTTCTCGCCCGTGCCTTGGGATGTGGGGCTCTTTGGAAGTGAAMGGCCCTCGGTTTAGGCAGGGCTTTGCTGGGGAATTTGTTAACCCCTTGGTGGGACTGCAAGGAAAGGGCGGCCTTTGAGGGAAAAAAATGGGTTAAAATGTATAAAACACAGTGTTTGGGCTGTTGAGCTCAGCTCAGCAGGAAATTTCAGTCAGGACAGAAATCCCAGAGTTGGGGCAAGGAGGAGGGAAGGAGATGGAAGTGACTGACAGGGAAGCACCTTTCAGGGAAAGAAAACGGCTCGGGAGGACCTGTTTTTGGGCACCATGGAGTGTGTGAGAGGCAGAGCTTCGCTTCCTCGTCTTTGCAGCCTCGCAGGGTGATGGAAAAAGAGAATAAACAAAAAAAAAAAAAAAAATCCCAAAAAAATCAAAACCAAACCCACAATTTCGTTTTTCTACAGTTCGTTTCATTCCAGACCCAGGGCTGCTCTGGGCAGGGGAGCGGGACCTGGGCAGGGGGAGAGGGAATCGGGCAGGGGACTGAGCATCCCGAAAAGGGGAGCAGGATCCCAGGCAGGGAAAGGGCATCCCGAAAAGGGGAGCGGGATCCCAGGCAGGGAAAGGGCATCCCGAAAAGGGGAGCGGGATCCCAGGCAGGGAAAGGTCATCCCGAAAAGTGGAGCGGGATCCCGGGCCGGGAAAGGGCATCCCGGGCAGGGCTCGCTGCGGTCGGGAGATGGCAGCAGCACTTTGCTCTTTGCTCGGACGGGCCACGCCGGCCCCCGGGGGCTCCCCGAGGCGCTGCCCCCAATCCCGGGGGATCAGCCCCGCTCCGGGAGCCGCAGCCACCTCCATCCGCAGCCTCCAGCCCGGCTCATCCGCGCTCGCTCCCAGAAAATGAACAGCCCAGGACTTCCCAGCCCAAAGTCCCACCTGGAAACGCCTGGAGCGCGACTCCCACCCCGCCCTGGGGAGCTGGGGATGGAGAGCGGAGCGCTGGGGCATGGGAGAGGATCAGCTGGATCGTGGCTACTTGAACTCCTGAATTTTATTTGAAACAGAGTCTGATCCTGAAATCCAGGTCCTCYGAGCTCTCCCGGTGCTCCCATCCGCTCCCGTTCCCGCCCACGCAGGGGCGAGGCGGCGGGGGCAGCCCGGGACGTGCCTGGGGGTGGGCGGGTGCCTCTCGGGCTGGGGCTGCCGTGGGGACATCCATGGAAATGTCACTCTGGCAATGCGCTGCAGAAGGCCAAGGTGCCCTCTGTGGCCCCGGGGCGGGGGGAGGTGGCCCCGCGGGGGCGCGGCGGGACCYCGACCCCGACCCCGGCCCCGGGGCCAGCCGGGGTGAAAAGGCTCCTCGAGAGAGGTCAGGAGGGGAAAACCAACCTGCTTTTCTTTGGCAATTATGAAGTGACAAATCACCAGTGAAAGAGCTCATCTGTCTGTATTTATTTGTAGAGTCCCCTCCTCGCCGCAAACCTGAGGCACGGAGAGGGCCGGGATCACAGCCCTTCTCTTAAGGATTTCAAAACACTCTGCTGACACCTCACTCCATCTCTGTCAGCACCGGGAACGCTCAGGAATTAAGCGGTGCCTCTCCAGGGGCGAGCCCCGCGCCCCCCGAGTTGGCATCTCCATCCCCTCGAGCACCCGGAGGACCAGCAATGGCACTTTGCAGGGAAAAGCTGGAGTCCCCTCCTGATCCGTCGTCTCCCAGGGCTCAGGATTTAAGGAATTGTGGTGTGAGGAGGCTCCCGATAAAGCAGAGAGCCCCGGAGCCCTTTGTGTGYGCCGTCCCTGAGCTCCGATGTCTCCGCGCTGCTCCCAGGGCAAGGGTGAACCCAGCCCGGAGACACAACAAAAACCCCAAGCCACGGCATGGGCGAGAGCTTTAATTGCATTACAATCATCTCCCGGTATCAAGGAATCAGGAGAGGAGTCAAAACAGGCACTTTGATCCCCGCAGAAGCTGGAAAAACAGCAACGACTTGGCCAAGGTGCAAACCTCCTCCTCGTCCTCCCTCCCCGGCAGCAGAGGAGGGAGAGCAGAGCCCTGCCCCAGAGCCGGGTTTGGGGGKCTGGGGATGCCCCCCAAGCGGCAAACACAGCAGCAACCCAAAATACCCACCAAAAACCCGCGGCCAGCTCGGCTTTGCTTTCCCTTCTGTTATTAGCATGGTTAAAAATAGAAGCAAAGCCGATTTTCAAAGCAAAACGCGGTTTTTCCAGCCAGCGGGCGGCAGCGACCCGGGCGGCCCGCGGAGCATCCCGGCGCTGCCCCACGGAGCCCAGCCCGCTCCACCCGGGAGAAGGGGGACAGGAACCCTCCGGGAGGGAGGTAAATATTGACTCTGCAAACACAAAGCGCTGCCCCGGGGGTGGACGGGACACGCAGGCACCCTCTGCGGCTGGAGACGGGAGCGCGGCCGGCCCGGCGCTCCCGGCTCCCTGGGGGCTCCCCACGCGGGGCAGGGAGTGGGAATGGGCTGGATAAACCCCTCGTGCCCTCCACAAGCCTCCTCTCGGCGCTTTCCAAATGAAAAAAAAMCCCCCCGTGGCCCAGCTGGCAGCGCAGGGATCGGCACTAACCGAATTGAGGCTYCGGTTTTCCATCTCCATTTGCCCGGCCCCGCAGCCACCGGGGGAGGATTTATCCCGGCTGTAAACCCAGGAGCGAGTTCAATCTTGTTTGTACCTGGCAGCACATCCAGGTTAAGCGGAGGCCAGCGCTAACGGCTCCTGCTCTCCCAGCCCCGCTCCCAGCGCCGCTCCTGCTGCCGGGGGGTGACTCCAGGAGGGATGGGGGCTGGAAAACTTCACCCGCACCCCAGGCTGGGAGCGCTGCCCAGGCTCCAGACCCCTGTGGCCTCCCACAGCTGAGCCCCCCACGCTGCCGGGGCACAGGGACAGTCCCTGGGATGCTCCAGTGCCACCCAGGCAGGGACAGGCTGGCACCGGGACATTGTCCCTCCGGGCTCCGGCCACGCCGGGCATCCCTGCGGGCACAGCGGGAACTTGGTCCCTCCGACGGGACGAGGAGCGGGACCAGGAGGTCTCCAGCAGGTGCAGCGGAAAGGATGGGGAAATCTCTCCTGGAAAATACCTGAGGAAAAGGGAAGGAATCTCCCTGGAGAGAGCTGGGGTTCTGCCATGGCTCCTTCCTTAGGGCCCCGCTGGGTTTCCTTGGACTGGCAGCGGCCTGGGAACGGGGACCCCGATGGGGACAGTGCCACCCCCAAGGAATAACTCAAGACACACCAGTGAAGAACAAACGAGGACTTGGACTGGGTTATATTTTAAAATGCTCATATATTTTCTTTTTTTTTTTTTTTTCTCCTTTTTTCTTTTTCTCTTTTTTTTTCCTCATTTTTTTCCCCCGCAATTCTAATACAATTGTTCTCAAAATACTGGCGTTTCCAGCAGCAGTTCTTTCTCTTTTTTCCTCTTTTTTTTTTTTAACCTTTTTTTTGTTTGTTTTGTTTTTGAAGTGAATAATAATATACGGTAGTGATTTTCACAGTAAAACAGACCTGCGGGAACGCCAGATATACGTGACAAAAGACACCCCCAGACYGGCCCTACCCCTCCCTCCCTCCCGCCCCCAACCCCCCCATCCCGAAAAAGATTTTGGAAGTGGGGGAAAAAAATAAAAAGTTCATTCAAAAAAATTATTTCAAAAGAGATTTCATATAAAGCCTTTAAAACACGGTCAGAAGTTTCTCCCTCTTCTCCACATCCCTGTGGCCGAACACTTACAGAGAGAAAGAGAGAAAAAATAGAGAGAGTTTATAACAATCTCTGTAGAAGAAACAAAACAATCCAGAAAGAAAATATCCAAGAATACGGTAAGGGATAAAATTACATTTGTACAAAAATAGATTTTAACTTTATTGATGCTTTAGATATTTTTTTCCTTATCTTTTCTCTTTTTTTTTTTTGTCATTCTAAATTTTAATGTCTTTTTTTTTTTATCTATGCATCCCATAGCCAAGGCATCCATCGCTAAGTATTGGGAATTGCTAAAGCTATTCTTTTACTCAAAACCACCTGCTTAAAAGAGAAACAAAACAAAACAAGAGGGGAAAAAAAAAAAAAAAAACAAAACAAAAAGGCATCTTAAAATAGATGCAGTTCCTTTGTCTCGAGGAATAAAGATCCAGATTTGGCATCTGCCAATTTGGAAAGGGATTCGGATACAATGGAAGCAGGGGGAAAAAAAAAAAAACAAAACACAACCAAAATAAAAAGCGAGGGGGAAAAAAAAAACAGGAAAAAGAATGGACTTAAACCACAAAAAAGCAGGAAAAGTCTGTAATTGCTACAGTTCTAATATCTGCCTATGTGAGTGAGGGTATTTATACAGTGCATATATCTACAGTACATACATGTATACACGCACAGGGATGCCACCGCCGCGCTCACGGGACRGCACCAGCTCCCCAGCCACGCTCCGGCCTTTTCCCGGGATCGGGAACACAGCCCGGGGCTCTCCCCCCGCCGTGGAGGGGTCGGCCAGGATGGGGTCGGCGTGGGCTCCCCCGCTCGCGGGTCCCTCGGCCACGGTGCCCAGGGAAGCTCGGCGTTCCCAGGGAAGGGGCCGGGATGCGCCGGATCCGGCCGATTTTGGGGATAGGGCACGGATGGAGCACGCACGGGCAGCGAGGGACGCCCCGGGCGGCGGCGGGTGGCTGAGAAGCTGATGTTTGTGCTATCTTTAGAAAATTAAAGATTGTCCCACCAACAAAAAAGGAATTTGGGGAAAAAAAAAAAAAAAAAGAAATAATAATTACAAACGGATCACCCCAATCGAAGCGCATTTTCGCCAGAGCGCCGAGATCTGCTTAAATCCGAGCCCGACCCCTCCCGAGGGAATAATGTGCCTTTCGTTTTCCTTCAGCCACGTCTCACCTCTCCGAACAAAGCTCTCCCCTCTGCCGCGGGGAGGACAACGACGGAACAGAGCCCAGAGTGGAAAGAGCACAAACGCCAAGACTCCAACTCCCGCCCAGCTCGTTGCTTTAAGGCTGCTCCGGCGGGTGATCCGACCCGCAGAAGCTTTTCCTTCCCATGGGAAGGGCTGGGATGAGGATGGAGGGGGTGGGCTGGAGGCAGGCAGCCCCAACTCCCTTTCACCTGCCGAAAACTGAAATCCCAGGACAAGGCTCAGCCTCTCCCCAAAGCTCCTCCACCACGGGCGTGGATTGAGGCACGGGGATGCACATCCTGACTGGGAGCCTGGGGCCTCTGGAGTCTCCSCCCGTGGCATTATCAGGTCAAATGCTAGTGGGAACAGGATGGGATGAAATGGGACGGCATGGGACGAGATGGGATTGCATGAGATTGGGTGACATGAGATGGGATGGAACGGGATGGGATGGGATGGAATCCAATGGCATGGCATGGCATGGCGTGGGAATAAATGGGATGAACATCATGGAACGTGACACAACGGAATGGGATGGGATGAAACAGGATGGGATGAGACTGGATGGGAGCTCCCACTGTTCAGCCCAGCACTTTGCAGCCACCACAGCCCCCAGGAGCCCCTTCCAAGCCATCCACCAGGAAAAAAGCAGCTCCTCCCAGCARAGAAGAGCAGGTTTACTCTAGTGCAATATCCAACTTTCCCAAAGCYTTTCCTCTCTGGCAAGCAAGTTCCAGGCTCCCTTCTGCTGGAAGAGCCGGGCTGGGGCCTGGGGGCTGCCTGGGAGCTGGGTGGGCTCCAGACCCAGCTCCCCTGGGAAGTGACACCTCCCTGYACCCCCCCGGGGCCGCGCCAGCCTCCCGCTGCCAGGGAACAGCCTGCTCGTGTTTCCTGGCACCCTTTCCACATTTCATTTCTCCTGCCTCGTTTTCTTGGCAAATTCTTGCAGGGTGAAGCTGTTTAATAATATTTTCAGCGGCTTGCAGGCTGCTGGGGAAACACAGCCAAGGCGCTGCGCCTGCCTCTGCCGGATTGCCACTTCGGGCCAGCCCAAGGGGAACTTATCACCTGAAATCCTCAGGATTTCGTAGCAGGGAGAAGGCCTGGAGCTGCAGGGGATGGAGCTGGGGACTAGGGCCGCCAGGCAGGATGACAGCAGGATGGTGGGAGCTGTGTCCCTCCAAAACAGAGGTGTGGGGTGGTGGGTGCTGCTCCATCCCCCTCCAGACACAAAGGAGTTTTCAACGGGCTGCAATCCATGGGGATCAAGAAAAGGATCTTTGGGACGTCATCCTTTGCTGTTTGAAAGCACAGAGGACATGGAAGTGGTGSGGAAGCCCTTGGCCACAGGCCAATGGCAGGCACCTCGTTCTCGGCTCCCAGCAGGGTGTGTTTGGGACAGTCCGTCCTGCTAAGGGGGGAAAACCTCCCCAACACCCTTCACCACTCCCTCTGCCCTGTTTTTAATCTAATTCACATTTTTGGTGGGGCACTGGAGACCCCTGATGAGGGTGAAATTGGGAGGTGAAGGGGAATCACTTCCTGGCTGACCTCAGGCCACACACTCCCTAGGGAATCCTATCCTGCGGGGTGTGGGCACGTTCCTGGGACGGTGACCCTAATCCCCAGCTCCCTGTCCAGCTCCCTGCTGTCACACCAAGACTCAAGGAAAGGGTTGTGCAAAAGCCAAGGTGCTTTTGGTGCTCTCAGGACCCCGGAGAGGCCAGGGACGGCGCTGCCACATCSCCCACCCGGCCGGGACCTCTCGGCCCTGCCCAGTCGGGGGAGACCCAGGGGAGGGGGAGCCCCGTTCTTGCCTCACCACTAATTAACAGCTGCAATTAACCTGCCTGGCCAAGCACTCCCACTAATTGTTGCCTTGCAGTGTTTTGCAGGGATGAAAACAACAAGAGCAGCCTCCTGGGTGAGCCGAAACCCCGGACTGGGGTCATGCTGGGGCAGTGCTGGGATAACTGGGGCAGTGCTGGGATGCTGTGCCGAGGGCAGGGGTCCCAGCAAGCCCCCAGGAGCTGGGGGAGGGCGATGGGGAGTCCCTGGCAGCCTTAAAGCAACTGCTCCAGCCGGCTCGTGTCCACACGGGCAGCTCCACACCCAGCACAGGCACCTTTGGGACGAGCAGCGACGCCCGGCCGCCCTCCGGGATGGCAAAGGGGATTTTCCAGGCGTTGCCATCCACGGGAGCCTCTGCACAGACGGCTCCCCGTGYCACCAGTCGCTGCGTTATTCGGGGGGGTGGGATTCAGCTCCATCCCCAATCCTCTGCTTGTGACTGGAAGGAGAAGGCTCCGTGCAGCCACGAGTGACTCATCCACGGGGCACGGCCTCTCCTTCTGCAGAGTAACTACCGACACTACTAAGAATAGTTAGAAACCAAAAATAGAATTCTTTCTTTTTTTTTGTCTTTTTTTTTTGTGTGTGTGTGTGTGTGTGTGGGTTGTCGGTTTGTTGTTTTTTTTTTTTTTTTGTCTTCTCCTTTTCTCAAAACCTCCATCCTCTGCAAACAGCCAGCTGCAATCCGGCGAGTTCAACCACTCCCCCTCGGGCTCGTCCGAAAACCCCGCTGCCCCCCGGGGCCGGGACCGTCCTCGTCCCCCGGGGGCGGCACACGCTGTGGGGGCCGGGGGGGGCCGCGGGGGTGCGATCCGAGCCCGGCCCGGTGGCTCACCCCAAACCTCGCGGCGCGGCGGGGGCGGGGGGCGGCAGAGCTCTCTCCGCTCCCACTCCTCTCTACACGTAGCACGGGGAAGCAGCGAGCAGGTCTGAGACGCGGCAGCGACAGCGAACGGACGGGGGAGGGCGGGCGGCCGGGAGGCCGGGACGGCCGGGGGGACGTCCCCGGGATCAGACGGTGCCTCCGGCGCCTGGGGAGCGGGCAGGGACGGGCTGGGGCGCGGGGAAGCGGAGGAAAGGGCCCCGCGGGCCCCCGGCCGGGCGAGGGACCGAGCCGGCACAGTTCTCTCTCTCTCTCTCTAAGTCATTTGGTGCGGCGCTTCCAGCATCTCCATCAGGAAGGTGTCGATGGGCGTGTCGCCTATTAGCTTGAAGAAGAAGAGGTGCTCCAGGCATTTCAGGCCGATGGACCGCAGCGCTGGGAGGCGGAGCAGGAGCTTGGCGAACCTGGGGRACGGGAGACGCGACACGGTCAGACAGCCCCGGCCCCCAAAGCTCGGCACGCGCAACCTCCTGCCACCGAACCGTGGGGCTACGCCCCGAGCCGGGCAGGGAAATCATTAATTCTGCCCCAGCCTTGGAGATCGGGCAGCCACGGGGGAGATTCCCAGCAAACACGTGCTGGGAATTGAGCTGGAAGAGCGAAACAAGAAAGGAAAGGCCAGCCCTGGACTTGGGGTGCACCACACTCAGCGAGCACCCCGAGATGCTCATGGGGTCCCCATGAAGAGGAGGCACCACAGGATCGGGCTTGGCCCTGGCACTGGTGCAAGCAGCCTCWGCAGCTCCATTTGTGGTCAGGGAAAAGGGCAAAGAGCCGGGAAGGGGCTGGAGGAGAYKCCCAGTGGGGTGAGCTGGCACTTGGCTCGGCGATGCCCCTTTCCTGCGGGCTCTGGGCACCTCCTGAGCAGCTCCACGAGCTTCACTGGGGCTCTGACCATCACCAGCCTCACGGGGGCTGCTGGCGAGGCACAAACCCAGCTGCTGGCCGGGCTGGAGGCACCTCGGGGCTGAGGCCGAGGGAAGGAGACCAGGGCTGCGACAAAGCTGCAAGGAGCACTGCAAACCACCCGCGACAGGGGCTGCTCCAAGGAGCCCCGGGAAAACAAAAGCCCTTCCTCCCCAGCCTGCCCTGCCTGGAGGAGATGCTTTCAGCTCCCACCTCGGTGCCAGCAGGAGCTGACAGGCAGCAGGACGGGCAGGGGAGCCAGGGGGGCTGGGGAGAGCGGGCAGCGCTGCAGGAGCCAGCTGGGATGGAGATGAGCCATCCACAGCCATCCACGCCGGGGAAAAGCTGCCGGGYGCCGGGCTCCGAGCGTGGCAAGAGGCTGCGGAGCCAGGAGGGAGCCACCAGCTCCTGCAAGGGTGCTTTGGAGCACCCCGGGGTGCCYCCACCCTGCAGGCAGCCAGCCCGGGTGCCCCTGGATGCCACCTCCTCGTGTGAGTGCTCCCAACACAGGAAAAAGCCCTGGAATAACCAGGAGCAGGGTTGTTTGCTTTTCCTGCTGCAAAATCAGGAATTGAGCATCAGGAAAGGCCCAGGGAGAAGGGGACCCTGCAGAAAACACACGCACAGAGACATGCACAAACACACAGAGATATTATACATGCATGCACAATTCCCTTTCCCTAATTTTTTTTTTTCTTTTTTTTTTTTTAATGCTGAGCTGGCGAGAACGGTGGGAGCAGAGCCAGGAAAAACAAATCAGTCCTACCATCCCATTCAGGAAGTTTCACTTTAAACCAAACCAGATGATGGCTCCGGCCCTCGGATATGTTTAACTGTGAGATAACCAGCCCCGAGCACAGCGTGCCAGGGCCGGGGCTGGGAGGGGAGAAAGCAGCCCTGATTCCCGAATCCCTGCGGCTGCTGGGTGTCACGTAGGCACCCAGCCCTCCCTGGGGAGCAGCAGGGGCTGCCAGGGGGGAGCAGGGCTGGGATTTTCCTAGGAATGCCTCTCCCTGCCTCGCTGCTGCAGAGAAATTCCCTCCTGGTGTTCACACGGTGCTTCCCGAGCTCCTGCTGGACGGGGACTCGGAGGGAGCCCTGCAACAAAGGGCACCTGAAGAGGTGGGAAGAAGCCCAGAAATCCCACAGCACGGAGCAGGGGAAGGCTCCGGTCGTGGCTGGAGCAGGAGTTTTGCTCAACCACAGGAAGAACTTGTTTCCAGCCCCAGATGGGGATCACATTGTGCCATGAGGAGGACGGAGAGAGTTCCTGAGAACTTTGTGGAGCTCTTGTGCAACTCCGGCCTCCCAGCCCACGAGTTAACCCTCCTGAGCCACCTGGGGTGATTCCACCACTGAGGAGACGGAATGAGGCCAGCAGCGCCCAGTCCTGGCTCTCAGGACATCCCTCAGCATGCAAAACCTTTCAGGCCACCAAGGACCAGGAGGTCCCCAGCCCAAGGTCACTCAAAGGCAGTGAGATGTTAAATTCCAGAGCCCCTGGCGCAGCTTCTGGACCTGAACACTCCCTCACCCATCACTGAGCACTGAGGCAGAGCCCTGGGGAACTGGGCTGGGCTGGTGGCTGTGTCTGTGCTCAGTGTCTGTGCTGGGGGTTGGGGTGTCCCTGTGCCAGCCCCTGCCCATCCCCTGCCACCCCCAGTGTGTGCAAGGGCTGCAGATCCCGGACACCGTGCAGAGCAAGAGCTCATCCCACCGAGGGGATAACCCAGGATTGCTGCCGGCMGTGATTCCCAAGGCAGCTCTCCCCGTGCCAGGAACAGCCCTTCTGCAACACCACGACRGCCAAAGCCCAGGGTCTGACTCTGGATTTGCTCTGGAAATGCAATTTAATAAAACTTTCTGGAYGAGCAGTCAGCTTGAGACTTGGCCTGGGGTGCACACAAACCCCCTGGGAGAGGAGAGGTGACAGCCCTGCCCCGTGCCCAGCCCTGCTCACCACGAGCCAAGCACACCCCAGGGCACCTTCATCCTCGCCCTCCCTGCCACAATCCAAGCAGGAACATCCCAGGAGCCCCTCAACAATGCATCTTTCTTCATCTGCCAGCGCTCTGGGACCCAAAGCAGGGAGCAAACAAACCCMACATGACTTCTGAGGGCACGAGCTGCCCACGGCAGTCGCTGCTGTGAAAGCATCCATTTTACTGAACCACCAACACACACACCGCCAGGAATGCAGGTGAGATGCAAATCCCAGTCGCCTGGGCTGTTTTTCCCAATATTCCTGCACCAGTAGCAGCTTCCAGTGCTTCGCCTGGTTTCCCAAAAAGCTGTCAGTAACTCAACTGGCAGTTGCCAGCTTCAGGCTGTAACTGGGAAAAGGCGCCCACTCAGCTCCGGAGCGGTCCAGGAAAGCATTCCTAATTCCCCCTCCCATTCCCAGCTGGATTGGGGGAGGCAGGGAGGGGAGAAAAAGAGCATCAATTGAGGCTTTCACTTCCCAGCAATGATGCTCATCTGCCACCGAAAATTAACTCCATGTGAGTCCTATTTTTGCTGTGGTTTGCTGGCCGTGGTTTCCAAAAGGGAAATGATACCCCTTCCCACATGTGCTCATCCCACTGCCGTGGCTGCGGGAGCTGGGGCTCCTCAGCTCTGCCCACCTTGCTGGATTCACTGCCACGGGAATAAAGAGCTCTCTGCCCTGCACAGGGCAATTTTTTTAGGGATGTTCACAGCCGGAGCAGGTAGAAACGAGGGGTTTATCTGCCGGGAATGTTCGTTCGGGAACGGAGAGCCCGGAAGGGAAGGGACCCGAGGACACTCTGGGACTCGCCCCGGGCTGCAGCCCCCACGGCAGGGGTCGTGCAGGGGGTRGGGCTGCAGGAGGAGGGGCCGGGGTGGCTCACCTGCCGGGCTGGTCGGGGTATTTGTGTTTGCAGTAAGCCTCTAGGGACGCGTACACCTTCTCCCGCAGCGCCTCCACCTCCGCCGGGTTCGAGAGGCCCTTCGAGTCTAAAACACAGCACCAAAACCATCAGCCAGGCACCCCCAGGCTCTCCGGGCAGGCAAAACCCTCCCTGTGCASTCCCCAGCTCCCTCCATCCCTTCCAGCCCCTGGAAGCTCTGAGCTCCGGGGATTTGGGGAGCGCTCAACCCCTCAAAGGTTTGCCCTACAGATTCTTCCTCCAACCCCAAATGTTTTGGCTCATTCCAGTGGTCCCACACCCTCACTTAAAGGGTTTAATTCTCCCTCCAGTCCTGGGCTTATGGGATTTCTCCCTCCAGCAGAAGCCCCTGCTCTGGCACGGCCCCCAGGACGCAGCCAGGATCTGTTTTTAGTAGGGTGAAAGGGACAGTGCAGAAATCGATATCCCCAAGCACATGTGCCACGGGAACCTCTCCAGATTCCCCTTCTTTGACCATATACGGCGAATCCCAAATTACAGACAATAAATTACTGCTGATTACAAGGAGCTGGGGGGTGGGAATAAAAAAAAACAGTCAAGAAGAAAAACAAACCCAAGAAACAGTAATAAACCCTGCTGGAACAGCCTGGCCTGGGTTTGGTGGGAAAATCCAGGGAAGGAGCTGGGCTTGGGCACAAACTGTGCTCCTGTGAGGGCAGGCAGAGAAGGGGTGGCTGTAGCTGTGGAGGTCTGTCCTTGGCTGCCATCTGGTTTTACTCTGAGCTGATCCACTCTAAAATACAGAGACCCCCTCCAGAGAGCTGTGCAGGTATGTGCAGGCTGGCAGCTGGCTCCTGCTGCACAGGGATTTGCTCCCTGAAATGCTGGAGGAAAGCCCTGGCACTGAACCTTCTCCTACCCTTGGGCAGCTGGGGCCGAGGGGGACAAGGCAGCAGCGTGAACCCTCCTGGAGTCTGTGGAACTAAAGCAAGCTGTGGACAAAAATTAAAGTTCTTGTGTATTTTATGAGCACATTTCGTGTCTTTCACCCTCTCCAGGACTGCAAAGGGTTTTTCCAGAAAYGCAGGTAATAAAAGCCCTTGGATGATGAGATTGGGAAGCAGAGACAATAATGTCCATGCTCTGGCGTTGCTCTGATCCATATTTTTCTCTTAAAGGATGTCCAGATTCTATTTCGTTCCAATTCAGGGACAACTCCCTCAAGCACCAGAACTTTCCTTTCACAGTCACTCCAAGAAGGGGGGAAGCTGATAGGACCAGGGGGAAYGGCTGTAAACTGACAGAGAGTAGGCTGAGATGGGATATTGGGAAGGAATTCTTCCCTGTGAGGGTGAGGAGGCCCTGGCACAGGCTGCCCAGAGCAGCTGTGGCTGCCCCATCCCTGGAATTGTCCAARGCCAGGCTGGACAGGGCTTGGAGCAACCTGGGCTAGTGGAAGGTGTCCTTGCCCACGGCAGGGAGTGGAATGGGATGATTTTTAAGGTCCTTTCCAAGCCAAACCAAATCCATCCCTGCCTCCCTCCCTTCTTGCCCTGTCCTCAGCACCCGTGTGCCCTCGGCTGTTTGCAGTGGGGCTTTCCAGGGAAGCAAAGGCTGCAAAAGGACAGAACCAGGAGGGGCCAGGAGAGCACACACAGGCACCTACCGGGGTTGAAGAGGACGATGGCTCGCAGGCAGCCCAGCTCTGTCTTGTCCATCAGCATGTCCCGCATTTTGGACACCAGTTCTGTCAGTACTCTGCAAGGACACAGGAATCACACAGTCAGCACTGGAAACGAAAATCCCAGGGGTCAGCCCCGTAGCGAGACGCTCGGGTCACGCTGAACGAAGCCAGGGATGGTGCTGGCTTGTACCAGCCGAGGATGTGGCCTCATTTTCCTCCTCCATCAAAAACAGCTCATTAGGAACATCAATGGTTCCTGTGAGATCCAACAGGGACCATAAAAACTGGCTTAGTCCACTCACTGAGAGGCTTTGGCACCCGAGAAAGCTGCCTAAAAATAAAAAATAACAATAAAAACCCACCCCAACAGGTACCTAAAAGTAATTTCCTCTGCCGGTAATTTTTATTGCTCCCTCTGCTCTTACTGCAGGTGTCGGTCTTGAAATGTTTTCCACTGATTGCCCAGTTTTTCACGTTAGATCCTGCAGCAAAGTCATGATCTTGCACTCATGACCTCACAGGAACAAATGATGTCACCCAGGTCTGAAGAGCAATTTCCTCACAGAGCAGAGCAGCAAAGGTGATTTGCTTTCGGCTCAGCCGTCTCAAGATGAGTCTCAGGCAGAGAAATCAGCATTTCAGCAGTGTCTGGAGCCACACTGGGGGTCAAACACCCTGCAAGTCTGGCTTTAAAACACTTTCCCAAAGCAGGAGATTAAAGAGCCCTCGGGACACGCATGTGGAACCTGCTGGGTGTTTCTGGGGCCTTTTCATTGCGCGAATAAAATCGCGTCTTGGTCCAATTAAAGATGAAAAGGAACGAAGGAGTGGCCTCCTCGTAACATTAGAAGGCATCTGGACCCCATGAAAGGGGCTTTGATTCGCACTGGGCAGCCCCGTCCGGGGCTGTTGGGGTGTGCAGGCCGGAGAGGAGGGACTTCCATGCGTTTCCACGGATGCCACGGGATGCACGCCCTCATCCCGGGCTCCTCCAGCGGGCTGCCAGGTGGGGAACGGAGGCAGTTCGGGGCAGAGACAGCGCTGGGGATGCCCAGGCAAGGTGGTTTGGGATGCAATCCAGCAATCCCCTCCATCCCTCCCTGCCCACCTGTCGAAGATGGCCCCGACGCCGGCGCTGTGCGCGCTGTTCCGGTGCACGTGCAGCCCCGTGGCCAGCAGGATCCCGTCCTTCACGGCTATGGAGCGGTGGGAGAAGGAGGCAATGAGGAGCTCGTTCCACCCTGGGCAGGAGAAAACGACCAAGGCTGCGGGTTAGAGCCAGGGGATCCTCACRGGGCTTGGGAATAAACAACGGCACCTCCCCGGTGACAAAAGGAGGAGGAAAGTGCCTCTGCTGCAGGAACGTGGCTGGGCATGGGAAAGGAGGGGGGAGCCAGCTTTTTCTTGGATGTCAGGGAAGGGAAAAACCATTAAGAAGCAAATGCACTAAAAATAAAGCTAATAAGGGGAGCAGTTTCCTCTATAAACCGTGCAGACACCGAGCAAACAGCTCTGCCTGAACCTCGGCGTGGGTGTGGAGCCCTGAGCTCCCCTCTGCCCTCGCCCGCTGCTCCCAGCMCCTCCAGCCCTATCAACACTTTCTATCAGCTCATCAGGCTCCCTTGCAGGCCACAACAGGGCACCAAAGTTCATCCACCATCGCTGAGCTCTGTGAAAGGGACCATGGAAACTCTGGCTTGTGGGTTTGTTGCCTCTGCCACGTAAATACTGGGAGGGACTGGGCCTGCTCTCTGCACAGGGGTGTCCCACATCCGTAACTGCTTCCATAGCTCCTTGGAAAACAGGTTTCAGTCTTATTAGTTACTGGACATGCTACTTTGGGATATAGGGAACACATCCTCTGAGCCCAGACCTACAGAGAAGGGAGATGCGACCTCCCTGCCTTCCACCTCYCCTTCCCAATCCAACACCTCTTCAAACTCTTAAATCCATCACTCAGGCTGAGTTCAAAAATGCCTGAAACAAATCCCCAGCAAGAGGAAATGCTGCAGACTTTGAAGGGTGGAAATTTTGGTGACTTTCAACCAGGAGCAGCATCTTTGGTAAGACAAGACGGGTCTTTGTAACACCCGTGGCCTGAACATGTTCTGGAGTTCTGCTCCAGAAACCTCAGGATATTTGTCTTTAGGGTTTTTTCTTTCCCAGGCTGGAAAAGCAACACAACAATATCCCCCACCTCTCCTGCCACAGGAACACGTCTGCTCTCACTGCCTGGAATAAACACAAGGCCCATGTGTGCTGTATTTACCTTCTGCTGCAGCCATGGGTTGTGCCATCAGAAATGTTGACAAGGAATAAAGTTCACTCTTTCCTAAGTGGCCACAGGATGTTTCCACCCCGATCACGGGAACATTTCTTTGGCTATTTACTGGGTGAGGCCTGGCACTTTCACAGGGATTGCAACACTGCGAAACCCAAGCAGGACGGAGGAGAAGCCGTGGGACTGCAGCAGGAGCCTGCAGAAACCCCATTCCTGGGATGAAGAGCAGCTCCCAGAGCCAGATCCGTGGGGAGCTGGCACACACAGACCCACAGCAGCTCCACATGTGGCTCCAACCAACAGAAACCAGAGCTGGCTCGCAACATCCAGTCCAAACCGGGCTTATTCCAGCGAAGGAATGCTCAACATCCTTCAGCTGGATTATTCCCATGTAGAGCTGGGACGTTTCAGCTGAAATGGGGAAGGTTTTTCTACCTTGGCTTTCACCGGAACATCCCCAAAGAGCTGCCAAGGCAGAGGCAAGCAGGAAAAATTCAGTACAGSCACAGGCAGCAAATTGGAATTAAGAGACCAAACCAGTCCACCCCGGAAGTTTTGCATTTCAGCCCGAGCTCTGGAGTGGCAGAGCAGAATTCTTTGACTCATGTGACTCCTTTCTCACCCAACAGGGTGGCTGCAGCCTCCAGGGCTGCTCTGGCTCCTCTGGGATAGGGATGGCACTCTGGCAGTGCGGTGGCCATCGTGTCACTCCGCCTCCCTRCCAAGTTTCCCCGCCAGCCCCACAAAGCCGACTGCAGCTGCAGGGATGCAACGCTCAGCATCCTTTGCCAGGCCGAGAAAACACCAGGTTATTCCTGTCTCAGCTTGGAAACAAGAAAACCCGTGGAAAACAGGCTTAAAAAGTCAGGTTCCCTTCCCTTCCAAACAGCTCGGAGAGGGAATATTTTTAAATGATTCAGGATTTGAGGGAAGCTGCTGCCAGCCCATCCAGCACCGCTCCTCCGAAGCTGCGTGCTCCACTTGTTTTGCCTCCCAGGATGCCTGACTGAGCCTGACTGAGGCTCTTAGCTGGATTTTAACACTTCAATATTTCATGGGCAGCTGTTCTGAGCAGGCCACTCAATAATACATAGAGCCACTGGTTAGAAGACTTGGGGAAGGTTATGTGAGGCCCTGGCAGGGATGCTTGGAGCAGGGAGCTCACGGGAGCTGCTCCAGGTGCTCAGCTGTCTCAGGGTTAGAGCCACCATGAAATCTGGGATGTGGGAGGGGTCTGCAGCCCCT
This sequence comes from Amblyornis subalaris, assembly GCA_018881555.1. Taxonomy (NCBI): domain Eukaryota; kingdom Metazoa; phylum Chordata; class Aves; order Passeriformes; family Ptilonorhynchidae; genus Amblyornis; species Amblyornis subalaris. The sequence goes on from JACAXG010000076.1 coordinate 3,365,432, forward strand.
CTCCTCCTGCCCATGGAGGGCCAGCTCAGACTGAGCACAACAAGCAGGGAACAAAGGTCAGACAATCTCCAGTTCCACCTTTAATCAGCTGCCTGCTAAAGAGAAAGGAAAACCTTGAGCCGCTGTTGTGGGTTTGGGTTCCACGTCACGGAAGGGAAAGGCAGTGCTGTGTCTGAGTCCTGCTCCGTGCAGAAAGCCCTCAGAGATCCCCACAGAGAGGCCTCCCTGCTCACCCACTCTCACAGGAGGCTCTAGGAACTCTCTTCAAAAACACTCTGTGTGTTCCAGAGAGGGCCCAGAGCCAGCTCTGGCAAAACCCACGGAAAAGCCAGAGAGGTCCCTTCACCAAAAGGCTGCAGGAGCCATCCTAGAAGGGTGCAGGACCTGGACGAAAGTGAATTTTTGGGGAAACAAAAGGAACTTTTAAAACCACCAAGGACTTCAAACTGCCTGGTTACAAAGAGCTTCATGCCTCAAACACATCCTCACCGAGCTCTGCTCTTCATTTCTCGCCCTCCACGACCTCTGTACAGCAGCAGGAGCTTGGATTCCCTCAACGGGGGAAGGCCTTTCCTACAGCCAACTGCTTCCCACCCACCTCCCAAATCCTGCTCCTGCAGCCCCCCTGCCGCACAAGGAAATTTAAAATAAACCCTGAGAAATTTATTTTCATCTTGGCGGGTGGCAGAAGGAGTGTGATGTGTTTTTCTCCCCTTTCTGGTTTTAATTACGATCAAACATTTTAGCTGGATGAAATTTCGTGGGGGCCTGAGCCTGCCTGGTCTCCCAGGCCTCAGCCTGGGAGGAAGGCAGAGCTGAACTCCCTTGGTTTCAGTCACCCAGCACCCATCTCCCAGCCCCTCACTCATCAGGGGTGAAACTGGGCCGTTTTCCAGCTGATTGGCCACATTTTAAACCCCATTCAGCAACACCTCCCGTGGGGCTTTTGGAACCCTATTGAGAAACGGAACGATCAGGGCCCGTTACTCAGAACCAGTTAAAAGGTTTTCAAGCTGCCAGGACCTAAACCTAAGGGTACAACCTGTGCCAGGGAGATGCAGCACTCCCCACGTGGGGACAGCACTCACCTGCTCTGAGCAAGATGACCTGGTCGTCCAGGGGCAGCTCGGAGAAGTGGGGGATCCTCTTGGCCCACTCCACCAGGGTGAAGAGCTGTTTGTCTGCTGCCTGGCAGATGTTCGTCACCGGGTCGTTGGGCTGCCAAGAAAAGGCATGGAAAAGCTTGGAAAAGGCAGAGCAAGGAAAGGAGAGGCTGGAGGAGCAGCCCCCCTGCCACCCCCGGGGGGGGGATGTTATCAGTCACGGGGAAAGGAAGTGATTTGGCTCCTCCACCACAAGGGTTTTAATAGTTTTTAGCAAGCTCCAAAACAGGGATTGAGAGTGCTGAGACTCCACATCCATCACCCTGACTGATGAATCCGAGCAGCTCCAGCCTGGGGAAGGGCAGACTCCAGCATCTCCCAGCTCGATAAACCAGCACCAGAGGGGGCATTACAGGGAAAAAAAGAGAAAACCCCTTTCCTTTGAAATATTATCCAGTAACAAAAACCATCTGCTCTCAAGGAGGACAGTCAGCCTAAACACACCAAATCCCTGTTTAAAGGAACTGCTCGCAGCTCAAGTGGGCTTGTGATTAGGAACTGGAAGAGCCTGTCTAACCCTGGGGAAGGCAGAGCTGGTGCAAGCGTGTCTGCAGGGTTTGCCTCCCTGGACAGGGATGTATGAGCCCTTCCACATCTCCCACTGTAATCCCTGCTGATATCCAGCAGCTTGGACTGTACTCATTACTCTCTTTCCATGTCCTTAAAAGAGCAGTTTCCAAACTGGAGGAGGAGTGTTTACATCACCCCTGGGCTGCAGGGGGAAGGGGTGTGAACGCAGAGGCAGAGCAGACACGCCTGGCAGGGTAACCTGTCCCCCTGCAAGGCCCTTCTGCCCTGGCAAAAGCCCCTCCCAGGCTGGGCAGAGCAGGCCCACGCTGCCAAGTCCCCCTCACGTCCCCCAGAGCCGTGCCCCGGACCCCTGCCCAGCCTCCCTGGCAGCAAACCCCAGCTCTGTGCCTCAGTGGCCAGCGTGTCCCATCCTCCAGGCTTAAAATAACCAGGATTTGGCAAGCTCGGGGCACCTGCCTTGGAAGTATTTTCACCTGTTGCACGCAGAGATGGATGGGCACGGGCTGGCACCATCTGGGCATCGCTACAGGGACGTGCCCCCCCTGCCCTGCCCCTCTCCAGCAGCTCCCCCAGGGCTGCAAGGGCAGGGGAGTCTCACTCCCAGGGGGCTGGGGCTCTTCCCTGGAGAGGAGGGAGACAGGAGCAGGGACTGGGCTTTTCCTGGGAGAAGGAGAGCAGATGGGATTTCCTCTGGACAACRGGAAAACCCGRAACTGCRTRTGAGGAGGAGCTCTGCAGGGTGAAGTGTTCCACTGGAAAYACTGGGAATGTTGGCATTCCAGAGGCAGGAAGGGGGAGAAGGAACACCAGTGGCCCTGAACATCTCCAACCTCAAGTTATCCCAGTTTGCTGGAGCAGSCAGGTGGAGAATCCTGGCATCCCGGTGAGGTGGGATGGGCACGGAGCCCTCTACACTCCAGAGGGGCTCACGACTTATGGGAGACCCCAAGCTCCAGCAGAACCCAACCCTTGCAGCAACAAGTSCCTGCACAGCCCCACAAAAGGGGTGATTTAGGTAAATCAGATGGTTTTACCAAGGCTGGTATTGGGGTGGCTGCTGGGCATGTTGTCACCACGTGCAGGAGTCACAACCTGAGCTCCAGGTGCCCCAGCCCTGGCTCTCCCTGCAGCTCCATGGACAAACTGTTCCCAACCTCTGGTGCTCCAAGGCGCCAGCGAGGGGCTCGGCCTTCAGTTACACCTCAGACGGCAATTCCCGGAACCAGCACGGCTCTTCCCGGCAGAACTCGATCGGCCGAGCGTGAGGGGCAGCTACAAGTGTCCACAGGGGCCTGCCTGGCTCCAGGAGGGGAATGGCAGGGCTGGAAACGCTCCCTGTGCACGGTCAGCAGATCCCCTCCTGCAGTAAATAGCCAGGGCACGGTGCCGGGGTGTGACAGGGCGAAAGGGCACCTGATCCTTCTGGAAAACCGGAGCTTGGAGGCATCTTCCAGAAAATGGTGACTTGAAACCAGAGGTTCAAAGGCCAATTGAGCCCTAATGGGGGTAGGAGCTCTCAGTTACAGGCTTTGCCTTTCAGTGGCCAGCAGCCCATCCCGGGCGGTGCTTACAGGGCAGGAGCCCAAATTCCCAAGATTCTCATCTGCCAGGGGCGTGGGGCAGAGGCAAACCCACTCCCACTGCCCAGGGACTGGGACCTGCTCCAAGAGCAGCCAGGGGACCGCGGCACAAGGTGACAGCCACAGACAGGAGAGCATGGAGTGACAGGACAAGTGGGAATGGATTCAGACTGAAAGAGAGTGGGTTTAGATTGGATATTAGGGAAAAATTCTTCCTTGTGAGGGTGGGAAGGCCCTGGCACAGGTTGCCAAGAGAAACTGTGGCTGCCCCATCCCTGGAAGTGTCCAAGGCCAGGTTGGACGGCGCTTGGAACAACTYGGAAGGTGTCCCTGCCCCTGGCAGGGGGTTGGAAGTAGATGGTCCTCAARGTCCCTTCCAACCCAACCCATTCTATGATTCTGTGTGGGAGAGGAGGGTGTTACTTCCTACATCCCCCTGCCACCTCCATCCCACCTGGAAACGCCCCTGGAGGTCACCAGCAGCGCCCAGAGCAGCCGGACCGAGGCTCAGGGGCACAAACAACAGCACCCCACACACGAGGCCGACAGGAAACCGCCCGTGTYTCACCCCCTGTTTATCAGGGCCTCAATTTGTCTGCCTCTCCATCACCCTGGGCTCTCCTGGGAGGGCTGGCAGGGCGGCAGCTCCTCCCTTCTTCCCTCTCCTCATCCGGTGGCCTCGTCACCGGGAGCTGCTGCTCTCATCCATCTGCTAAACCTGCTACAAATGTCACCTCATCGGCCTGACAATAACAGGGCATTTCAACAAGCCTCCCGCTTCTATTTAGATGCAACACACATCCCTGCTCGCAGTAATGCGTGTTGAATTATGCAGGAACCAGCTTTCAATTTGCTCCGAGAGGCTGAGGAGACGCGGTGCCAGACGAAGCCATTTATTTCAGCTCGCTCTCTGGGGTTTGTTTTCAAGTCAGCACAGCGCTGGCTCCAAGTCCCCTGAAGTGTTTTTAATCTGGAGAGCCTTCAGAGCCTCTCYGAGCCCCTCGCTGACTCCTGCAGAGCAGCCCCTTGCAGCTCCTGGTGRGGGCATCCTCCTCTCCCACGCAGGGGAGCAGCACGGCCCTGCGCCTGATCCCGGAGAGTTTCACTGAGGAATCGGCTCTGTCCGTGCCRGGAAGCCTGGAATGTCCAAGGCTCACCTAAGGAATCCCAGGAAAAGGTGTCTTTGCAGGTAAAGGCCAAAAGGAGCATCCCACAGAGCCAGTGAGACTCCTCCTGCCTCCCAGGTCTCTCATCCAGCCCCACCATGCAGAAYCAGGCTCACGGAATTGGGTTGGAAGTGACCCTAAAGATGATCTGGTTCCAACCCCCTGCCATGGGCAGGGATGAAGGGATTCCTGACTCAACCCTCYGAGCCTCATACAAAGAGAGACATAAAGTATGATGGCAACAGCAAATAAACCCTGCAGAGTCCTTCCACGTGCTCGAAATAGCTGCATTTCATCATCCCAGCCTCACAGCCACCCAGCCCAGAGCAGCAGGAATTGCACAGGGATATTTCAGTGTCTCCTGGGTTAGGCAGCCCAAATGTTGGCAGAGTCCCACCTCTTCCCCCTCAAAGGACTGCGTGGCAGCCAGGAGGTGCTCCTCGCTCCAGCCTCAGCTGCTGTGTTTCACAGGAATTCCTCTATTCCCACTGCTTTCAGGGGAAAAGGGGCTATTGAGGAGTGGGAACTGACATCCTAAATACTGCCTGGGCTGCAGAGGGGCTGTGCCAGGGAAGGGGATCTCTAAGGGAAGGGCCCAAGACAGTTTCCCTCAGCACAGCTCCTCACTCTCCATGGAACCACAGATGGGTTTGGGTTRGAAGGGACCTTAAAGCTCATCCATTCCTGCCATGGACAGGGACACYTTCCACCAGCCCAGCTGCCCCAAGCCCTGTCCCAGTTCCCTGTTATCCCTCTCTTGTTCACACAAYACCYTGTTACAGCCCAGATGCTCCAAGCAGGCCCAGTTATAATGSAAGTTTCTAACTGGGAAAGGAACTTGAAAGCCAACTTCTAGGCAAATTTCTCCAGGTTTTCTCTCCTCCAAGAGCCAAGCAGCTGCATAATTCTGCGTCTGAGAAGTCACACCCTCACTTTACAGCTCTTATCTCCCTGCACTTCAGCCACACAGGTCTGTTTATTGCCTCAGTTGGACTCCGAGCTCTCCAGGGGACGCAGTGTCTTCCTGCCTTTTAGCACCGAGGGCTGTTCATTAAAATAAAACCTTCCCTGTGAGAAGGTTTTTTAACTGTGCCTTACAGCACCTCTGCCTTCCCCGCGGCCGTGGGACAGAAGACACCAACGCTGGTGGCTGCTGGCTTTGCTTTCCTGGTGCTCATGGAGTCTACAGCAGAGCCAGGAATGGCATTTCTGAGCTGGTTTTATTTCCCACAAGACAACTCCTCTCTGCCCCAGGCTCTCTGCTGCCCTCATGGTCACTCCYGACGTCCCCCAGCCACCCCTCCCGCCCCACGTGCCCGGGGTGGGGATGGGGCAGAGCTGCCTCACCGAGCTCGGGGTCAGGCCCATGTTGGCCTCGATGTACGTCTCTGTCTTTGGCTCCACGGCGAGTTCAGCCTCCAGGATCTTTTCCACAGGCATGTCCTCGTTGGCGCTGCTCGTGGACTCCACCTCGTTCTCGTTGCGGTCCTTGCCCCGCTGCCTCTCCTCCTGCACCGCTGCAAGGGACAGAGGGACAGAGCCACGGTCACCCCCAGGCTCCACAGAGGGCCAGGAAACCCCAAAGCACCCTCAGAGCTGTGGGATCACACACCCCTCTGGTGCCTGTTCCCCCACCAGTGTGGTCAGACTTGGATAGTCCAAGGGGGCGTGAGGTGTGGGGGCAGCCCTGACAGCCCCAGCCTGGGAGATCTGCCCCAGCCTGGGAGATCTGCTCCGTGTGTGCTCCCCTGGGACCATGGCCAGGGAGGATCCTGCTTGGACAGGGCCGGGAAAGCCCCTTTTCTGCAGAGGGAGAGCTCCTGGAAACAAAAGGGTTAAAGATGAACGATGGAAAGCACCACAAAGGAAGCAACACTTTGAGTCACCGTGGGAGATGGAAAGGGAAAGAACAAGGGAATGCTAAAGAAAAGAGAAATAGGTCAGTTTAAAGTATAAACCTGCAGTTCAGCCACCTTTTGAGGCTGCTGGTGCTGAATTTCCCTGGAGGTCATGCCATGCCCCTCTCCAGCTCCCTGCCCCAGCAGGACCGTGCTCCCGTGGGACAGGAGCTCCATGCAAACCTCCATCCTGCCTTTGGCTCGGGGCAACCCCTGAGCAGAYAGGAGAGACCTGTCCCCAATCCTGTGGGGCGGGAATAACCTCGCCAGCAGCCCGTCACATGCTGGTGAGTTATGCCTGAGCAGCGCAGAGATGAAAAACACTTATTAGATGCTAATAACATTATTATTAATGACCTCCCTTTGAAGCCTGCACACGCTTTCCCTACACCTGGAAAGCAGCTTTGTGCAGCTGCACTGGGAACTCTCTCTTTCTCCACCACCTTGTCACACACTTGTCCACACGCCATTGTTTCCCACAGCACATTTCAGCCCCCTCTGCTTGAGAACAGCCCCAGCAGCAGGAGATCCATCACTGGCCACGAGAGACACCTCTGAACTCGTCCAGCTCTTCGCTGAGGATGAATGAGGCGCTCCAGCAACACGAAAGCCCCGCTGTTTATTGACAATTATCCCAACACCGCCTCCCTGCTACGTCTGAAGCTGGCTGTGGGACGTGCAGGGGGAGCAGCAGGGGCACAGGTATTGTCTGGGGGAAACCAGAGCTGCCTGCAGCACAACGAGGCTTTTCAGACCATCGGTGGGACCAGCTCCGTGCCCAGTGCAAGCATCAAACCTGCAACGTAAAACTCATTCCTTAAAAACCAGGAAACTGAGACACAGGCTGAACGAGTCCTATCTGGACGTTGATCCCATTAACCCAGCTCCCGGGGCTGATTCCCAGYGCTCCCCCTCCCTTCCTGCAGCGTTGCTGTTTGCTGCACACCAACGGAGCTCAGGCTCCTGCATGTCAAAGCTGCTATGCAAAAAGGCAAGAGGTTCTTTTCTGCAAACTGCTCTGAAGTTCTCAGGGCTCCACAGGCTCCCCAGGCCCACGCAAAGTGCTCTGCTGGGGCTGCCAGAGCCAGGTAAACTCTGCTGTCAAGGGCTCACATTTGTGGCTTTTGTCCATCTGGCGTGGATTCTTCTTCTTTTTCAGGCCATCCTAAAATCTTGCTTTAATTTCACCCCCCACACCCCACTCCTGCTTTTTCAATCATCAGAAAGATAGATATTTTTGCTGAATGCCAACCCTCCTTCAGCAGCACAGATGCACCAGGATTCCTCTGGGCACATTAGAAGAGATGAAACACCTACTAAATAACACAAAAGCCTGAGAGAAAGGCAAACCCTCAACAAATGGGATCTTACAAAACGACTCAAATGCCAAAGTGCTGATGCACAGTCACGGCAGATCTCAAGGACAAAGGTGCAGAGTTGGTTCCTYGCTCTGAGATCACTGGGGTCACTCCACCAGGGTGTTAACCCCAAAAACACATCCTCGTGCTGGACACCGGGATTGCTGGGAAAGCACCGCAGAGGTGTGGGCAGACAGGGGCTGCTTAAAGCCTTCAATCTGCAAATCTCCACCACACCAGTGCCACATCCTTGGCATGAAGAACTAGACACAATTCCAGGCTTGCAGGAGACAGAACCTTACAGGGCACCTCGACAGCCCCGGCCCGTGACGAGGCTGAATCCAGCTGGTAGGAACACCACCAGAGACAGATGGGCAGAGATGACACACGTAAGGAGTTATTCCCACCGATCTGAGCCCTGAGCTGCTGCAGCAGAACATCGGCGCTGCAGCTCCCTGCAGAGCYGGGCAGGGGACAGCTGACTCATCCCAGCTCAGCCCCACGCACCCCACGCACCCCACACAGCCCGGCCCCGCCGGCTGCCGGCAGCTGGGACAGCCCGGGCAGAGCAGATGGCACATTCCCACCCGGCATCCAAAGATAAACGCAGCCCTCGCCGGGGAGAGCGTTCCCTGCTCTGCCACAGCCGCGCTTCCAAGCCCGGGCTGCCTCCTCCGAAGGCAGGACCAGCGYGGAATCGCTTTGCCATGGCCCCCGTGCATCCACCCATCCCATTCCTGCAGGAAAGCACAGGCTGTTTCCCAGTGCTGAGCTCGGAGACCCCATTATCCTCCCTTCCCCCTGGGATGATGCCTCATGCACAGGTCTTCACCAAGGGGTGCACCTGCAGGAGCAGGGGAAGCTCAGCTGCTCCTTGCTCTATCCCACACCTCCAGGAGTTTGTGAACCCAACGTGTCCCTCCCTTGGGAATGATGCAGGACACCTGCCCAGCCGTGGTGGATGAATGGATGMAGCTTTTGGGGATGCCTGCGAGGTTGTTGACTCAGTTGCTGATCCCATTTACTCTCCCTACAGGCAGCTCCAGGAATGAAGTGGGAACAGCTCCAYTCCTCACGTGTGGAACAGGATTTCTCCTGCAGCCTGCCTTGGGGTACACACGAACTCCCCTCCAACTATCAGCTCACTGTCACCTCCTTCTTCCAGGCGTGGCACTCCCGAAGTCCCTCTTCAGGATCCAGAGGCTGAGTTCAAACCTTGTGTCTCCACTTTCCTAATTCCAGATTCACCCTGAAGCATCTGAGAGTCCCAAGGCTGGAAAGCCCCACACRTTGTCCTGAAAGGTGCAGGGGTTTGCAGCTGGCATTCCAGACTCATGGATTCTGTGGGTTCCAAGATTTGGCCTTCCCTGCAGGTGCAGCCATCCTGGCTTCAGAAGTTTATTTTATCATGGAAAATCTCCAGCAGCGAGCAGACCCCTCACCATACAGASCTAGGGCCTCATCTCTGGAGTCCACTCCCCACTCCCACTGGGGATTAGTCAAATAAACCACAGTGGAAATGACAAAAATACATTTTCCAAATGGATCTGGTTTGGGAACTGGGCTTCCTTGTGGCTTTGTTTTTTATTTATACTTTTGAAAAGAGAAACACAAATGTGGTGCCTGCATGGCAGCTTGTCTGGTGCTACTGACATGGGAATACTTTGTTCTTCTCAGCTTCCCAGCCATGCTGATTTTTCTGGTCCTGAGGGYGGCACAGCTTTGGATCAACAGCGTGGGCCTATCCATCTCCAATGCAGGGAGTGAGCCAGGAATTTTGCTTGCTGCATCCCAGAAAACACTCTCCTGCAAGGCAAAGCACTCCCAAGCCGTGGTCATCCCAGAGCTGAGCTTCCCAGCGCACTCCTCCGTGTTGATGGCTGTGCCAACGCGCTTATTTTTCYTCAAGGAGACTCGTAGGGCTGAGAGCTTTCCCAGTCTGATTTGCTCAACATAAGGGAAGCATCTGAACCTTGCAATCCACTTGAGGAGAAAAAAAGCTGCAGCCAGAGAGCTCGGAGAGGCAGCCCCACCTCCTCCAGCTATGTCTGAGCCGAGCCAAGGACAGAAGCCTGTGTTTTCCATGGCACCTGATGAAGAGCCTCTCCTGTTATTCTGCTTGATTTGGTCTGTGCTTGCCTCAGGCCAGTTGCTGTCATTTTTCATCTTGAGCTTCTCCAGCCCATCTGCACCTCCCCAGGCCATGGCACAGCAAGACATGGAGCCCCATGTGTCCAAACCACTCCTTGGTGACCCCTCTAAGATCCAAAATGTCCTGYGGATTGCAGATGAGCCTCAGCTATCCGAGGGCTGATGTGCCAAAAYGCCAGGTCCATCCCCTGCTGGTGTCCACACCACACTGGACACCTTGTGTTTGCTCGTGGGGCAGCATCTGATGGCCACAAAAGCAGGTCTGAGCGCATGGCAAAGTGACAGCCAACCCAGCTCAGGTGCCCGAGCCAACCACTGTGGGTGGCCACGCTCATGGGCACCACGCTTCTGTGCCAAAGGAATGTTAGTGAAGSGAGGAAGAGGCCCAAAGGAGACAGGATTTTCCACAGGGCAACGGTTCTGAGAGGGCAGCAGCAGCAGAGGTTTGTTTACTTGCTGGGAGCAGCTCCAGTGACACCCACCCGGCGTTAACACTGGGATAAAAATCCATCCCTGCAGGAGCAACAGGGTGGGGGCTGCGACTTTCCATGGGGCAGGAGCGAAAAGGATCGTTCACTCCCACCACAAATGCACCGGATGGGGTTTTCTCAGGGGGACAGACCCGCTGCGGGCAGGCCCTGGGGATGGGGAAGGCACGGACGCTCAGCCCCCAGAGCCCCAGTCCCGCTCAGCTCTCTCCCAGGCTGCAGGTGGGTGGCTCGTTCTTTCCGAGCCGCCGGGCGGGGGTGATTGGGGATTTCCGTTTCGCTCGCGCTGGAATTCACTGGGCTCTGCTGCCTTTCACGAAGCCACGTCTCTGCTGTGTTATCAGCAGCATCTTGAAGCGTTTATGCCCCAGGTACCTGCTTATATCCCAAATGCCAGGACAGCTGAGGAAACGAATTCAGACAGTGTTTCTTCTGCTTTGCTTTCGTGTGTCACCTTTTTTTTTTTTTTTTCAGAGGTGCAGCTTTGTGCTACTGTAAACAACCTCAAAAGCTGTGACACATGAAATAAATGGTATTTTTTTTTCTCCAGCACTTTCAACTGAACGCTGTAATTTTTGGGGGGGGGGATATACAAAATACCATCGTGATAATTAAAAAGTGTGACTTCAGAGCGTTAAAAAGTGGATTGAAACCTCTGCATGCAGTTAGTTCACCTGAGGAACAGTTGCTCTGGAAAGCAACAGCAAAAATCTCTCGCTCACTTCACTCTCTGGACACTGAAGTATAAGCAAACAGCAGCACTGCTAAAGGAGAGAAAAACCATGAGCCAAATCCGTTTTCTCAACCTAAGAGCATCCTTCAACACAAAAAAACAAACCCAGCATCATTTAACCAGCTGGTTTAAAGAGCAGCACTTTAAAAGGATATAAGAAACAAGCTCATTAAGCTGGAAGACATTTTCCATTCCAAAATTACTCCTAAAAATAACTGTGCTCTTGAACTCTGCCCCTTCACTAGGCTGTGGCCACTCGCCTGCTTTTACATTCCCTTGGACAGCGGGTTGGAAACCTGAATTCCTGCTCTGTCTCCCCAGACCCCTCCTGCTGGTCCCGAGGGATGATCCAGGAGCTGGGATTGCTTCAGATCCAGGGGGGATGCACAGCCATGGCAGGGGATCAGGCACAAGCCACTCCATGTTCGAACAGGGGGAATCTTCAGTCCCTCTGGACTCAGTGACGTACCTGAGCAGCTCCCTGGAGACACGGGAAGGTCTCCAGGCTGTGGGGATGCTGCAAGTCCAACCCCTCCCGGGCCAAATCCCTCAGCTCGGCAAGTGAGAGGGGGAAAACCATCCCACAAACACGGGAAGAGGAAGAATTAACTCAGGCTGGGAAGTCTAATGAAGTCCCGAAGCCAGAGATCAGGCATGCAGCTGGACAGACGTCCTGGATGCTCAGAGCACGGCTCTGGATCTCGYCACAGCAGCTGCCGGAGGCAAGCCGCAGCCAGGCCGTACCTGGGCCACGCTGTCCCCGCACCTGGATTTCGGAACAACCTGGGATCGGCTCCGCAGCCCGAGCTGCAGGTGCTGGAGGAGAACGGCTCTGCTCTCCAGACGGGCTCCGAGCCTCCCGCCGGAGGYGCACCAACATCCATCTCGCCCAGCCGGCACCAAACCCCAGCGCGCCGCCTCCAGCCGGGCACGCCGGCACACCGGGCAGCCCGGCAGGGCCCGCGGAGCCAGCCCGGCTCCCCCCGGGGGAGCCCGTCCGGTGCGGAGGCAGCGCCGGGGGAAGGCTCCGGAGCGGCGGCGAGGCCGGGCCGCGCCGCTTCCCAACGGCCGCCGCCTGCGAGCCGGCCAAGGGCGGCCGCGGGAGCATGAGAAAGGGCTCCTCGCTGGTATTTCCTGCTCCCCGTGCGATCCCGAGGCGCTGCCAGCGCCGCCGGGGCCGGGACCTCGGCACAGGGGGACGGCCACGGCGCCCGCGGCCCCGTCACCGCTGCTGTCAGCCCCTCCACGCAGACCYCTCCATCCCAAACCCCCGCTGTGTRCTCCCACCTCTTCTCAAGCCCTCTGCCTCCCGGACTCCACAGCGGTTCCCGCTTTTTCCCTTTAAAATCCAAGGCACAGACACCTTAGAGCCTAATGAGGAACAGATCAAGCAGGGAGAGTTCTGCTCCTGGATGCAAACAGCCACCCCCACAATAATAATCCCCGCATTAGTCAAGATCCCTGATGGTAATCTTAATTTTGTTGACTATCCGGTACTTAGTGGGAGAYAGAGCACAAAAACTAAAGCCTTACRCAGCTGGCAGGAATTCATAGGGGGAAAATGTTCCCAGTTGCTTATTTATTGTAGCTGCAATGTCTCAGAGGCCGTGAGGCTCATTCACCGTGAGCATCGGGATCTGTCTGATGTGTTTTGAACAGGGAATAGCAAGAAGAGATGCACACAACARGAGGAATCTTCTGCTCCTGCAGCCTTTCCCCCCTTTTAGCCAAGGTTTGCAGCCCTGAAGCCACCCCTGTCCCCCAGCAGGGCCACCCGTGCCACCCTGGCTACGCTGCTGCCTCTGCCCTGGCCGGGCACAGGGTCAAGGTCCATCCCTCTGGGTCTGCTCTTGGCACGTTCACCTGGAGACCCCCCAGCTGCTGGGATCAAACCCTTCCAGCCCTCCATCAGCTGCCCTGTTGATTTTACTTCTCTTATCCAACTTCTCAGCTAAGGAAGAASCCCTTTCCTTTTACCCTCTTGGTTTTTGGGTACGACCGTGGCTCTCACTCCTCTTCCCCCCAGCATCACCCCGCAGCTCACAGCACCACTCACCACCCCAGCCCTGCCTCTCCCCACAGCTACAGCACTCACTTTGGAGGGTTTACTTTACTTCCACCACATCCAAGTAGCTCTGGGCTACAGGAGAGATGCTTCCCAGCAGGAATCTGCTGTGCCTTTATGCAGCTGTAAATTAGGTCTCCAGAGCTAGATATTTTTTAGGGAAATGAGGCCCATTACCCTGGCTCTGTTACTTAAAAGATACAACAGTTTATGCTAGAGGATAAAAAGCCAGCTATGTTGTGAGTATTTAGGCAAAAGGAATTAGCAATGCAGGATTTAGCCCAAAACTCTTCCCAAAATAGAGGCGGAAACAGGAGCGGTGTAAGGACAATTCCCGGCRGCAGCAGCAGTGAGCTGGGATGGATGCAATGGGAAGAGACCTTTTCTTTGACAAATAAGGTGGATCTCACACGTGAAACTCAARAGCTTGGTGAGATCCAACTTCTGACTTTCAGCTCTAGGACAACAGTCAGGCATCTCTGTGAGACACTTAATTTCTAGGTTTATAAAAACAGAGAGGGGAGTTTTTCCAGCTTTTCCCTACATGGGGATTACGCCCAGAACATCCACTGACTGTGAAATCACCAGTTCCTGCCCTTTCCCAACACTGCCCTCACCAGACCCATCAGCGCTGCCTGAGAGCACTTCTGGAGTTACCAGGATCTCATCTGTCACACTTTTAAATAATTGTCTGATCATTATGAATTCATTTGCTATTCATTGTGATAATGTTAATCAAGATGAATTAATGGAGTCCTCACACTGTACGCACTCCCTGGGGAGTTCCACCACCATTCAGAAATTAATTAATGGACCTGTAATTCCAGCGGTGCTGCCYGAGCAATCACCACTAACGGCAGGCACGGAGCAGGTACCTGCTCACAGGATGGCAGAGCAGAGTTACGGCATTCCTGCTGCTCTTCCCAGCCCTGCATGCCTTGGCTGAGGTGTCCTGGGGTCTCCAGCTGCCTGTGGAAGGCTCTGGAGGCAAYGCCAGGGGAAGGGGATGCTCCGTATTTCTCCCGCTCAACACACAGGAGATCTCTTGGCTTCTTTTTAGCCACCCACGGCTCAGGTTTTGGATCAGATTTTCCTTGTCCTGCTGCACATCTCCCGTGGGATCCAGCATTCCCCATGGCTCTGCCCCTCTGCAAAGCACCCAGGGCAGTGCCAGCCCCCCACACCCCTGCACTGTCCCCTCAGTGTCCTCACAGGCACTCTCTGAATGCCTCAACCTCTCCCTTTAAGAACAGAGGTCTGGTGGGGCAGGCAGATTTGTTTTGAGCACYGAAGGGTTAAGCTCAGCAGGGCCAAGGATGTCCCCTGGGTGCCCTGGCCATCCCCCCACACCTCCAGCACAGACTGGCTGTGACACTGCGTGACTTTGCACGTCGTGGGTCCTTAGGTAACCCCGCAAACGGAGCGTGGCAGGGTCTGCCCCACGCTCCGAGCAGCTCCGGCACTGCCCCGTTTCATCAACGCTCCACACACRACTAAGTGCTCTTCAAAGGGACCAGGCTGGGGCTGTGGGCCAGGGCTGGAGCAGGGACGGCTTTATCAGCCTGTCAGGGAGGCAAGTGTGGCTCTGAAGATGTAAGGGGAGAAAGCAGCACAGAACCAGGGTCACTCTCGTGCCACGGCTGCTAAAAGCCTGTCCCGCCAGCAGATCAGAGCAGACACAGTCAGCATTTAAAAAGATCACTTAAAAGGGGCACTGCCGGGCAAGCTGAGACCCTAAATTTAAATTCCAGTAAGGGAATCTTTCAAGAGACTGAATTTCCTTCTTCTTCCCAGTGAGAAAAAAAACATCCAGTATTGGATTAGGCGGTGAGGCCGTGGCACAGGCTGCCCAGAGCAGCTGTGGATGCCCYGCCCTGGAAGCACCCAAGGCCAGGTTGGACGGTGGAAGGTGTCCCTACCCASGGCCCATCCATCATSTGGGCACCACTCTGGGACTCCCTCTGGGTGGGCTCTGGAGCCCACGGGAGGCTCTGGCTGTGAAAACACAAACGAGAACTTTGTCCCCGCGGTGGCGGCAGCCCCTGGCAAGGCTGACACTGCCCCTGGTGCCCGTTGTGCTTCCTCCCAAGCTCCCCGCAGAGCCCGTGGGGGCTGTGGCCGGGCCAGGCCTTACCTTCTCTCTTCATGCCCATGGCCAGACACTTCTGGTAGCGGCAGTACTGGCAGCGGTTGCGCTGGCGCTTGTCGATCAGGCAGTCCTTGTTGTCCCGGCACGTGTAGGTCAGGTCCTTCCGCACCGTGCGCTTGAAGAAGCCTTTGCAGCCCTCGCAGCTGTAAACCCCGTAATGTTTACCTGGGTGGGGGATGAAACTCGGGTTTAGAGGGTTCCAGGTGCCCTCGGCTCCCCTCTTTGCCACCAGCTCTTCCCAGAGCCTCTCCTGGCTGTGTTTGGGGGAAGTTTTCTGGAGCTGTGAGCAGCTGGAGAGCAGTGGCTTGGCTTCCACACAAYCAGGATGCCCTCCGTGGGCTACAGCCTGCCTTACATCCAGGGAAAGGCCATTTCTTGGCCATGCATCAGCAGCAGTGAGACAGAGGGTCCAAGATCCCCACACCAGACACACGGCCCAGCCTGCTCTGCACCACACACCCACCCTCAGCTGCCAGCCTGGAGCCCCACGGGCRCAGCAGGGCTCCCTAAGGACTCACACACCAGGCAACCAGAGCTCTTCTGGAGCAGGGAAGCTTTTAGAAATGCATGAGAATAAAGGGAATTAGCACATCTTTATCTCCCAGGAGTGGAGAAACTCCGYGTCAAGCGTTGTCTTTTTATGTGGCACTGTGACGGTACCAGTGGGGATCAAAGGATGGGGAGAGGGAGGACACTCCCTGATGCCTTGTTTTCCAACAGGGTGAGGATGTAACTCCACTGCTAAACAGGGTCCTGGGGTCTCCTGGCTTGGCTCAGAGCCTGATCCAGACCAAGCACTCTTCATCCCTCCTGTGGGGGCACAGGCAGGTCCAAGGCAGAGCTCCCAYCGGCACTCCCTGTGCTGCCAGGAGTCAGGGAGACAATGCCAACCCTCTCCCAGGGCACCCACATCCCGAACCTGCTGCCATGAGCCTCTCCCGGGACAGGCAGCAGCCTCACCTGAAGATCTGTCCCCGCAGATGGCACATATGTGCTTGGTGAAGGAGGCCATCGTTCCTGAGGGATGTGCTGGCACTTTGAGGACTCCGTTGAGCCCCAGGGGTGGCTTGATGTCTTCTGTGCTGGTGACGGAGTTCATGGGCGAGTTGAGCTGTGGAGGGACAAGCACAGGGCTCAGCTTGGGGACACGGGGACGTGGGGCTGTGGCCCTGCACTCAGACATGGGACGGGAGGCACCAGCAGGGGACAAGCTCCCAGTGGGGACCAGCACTGCTCCACACACCCACCACAAAGCTGAGCCAAGAGGATTTGGGCACGTGAGCCCAGAGCCCAAAGGCACAGCAAGCACTCACATGCTGCCCTGGCACAGGAGCTGGGGTGGCCCTGAGCTGGCAGCAGGGTGACACCGGGGCAGGAGGGGCAGGACAGGCAGGGACCACCAGCAGCCAGGCAGGGCTGACACTGCCCATCCCAGAAGGATGTTCTGCACCATTAAAGTGGAAGGCAAGTTCCTCCTGCACTGCCAGACCCCTGCCCAGGGCACTGCCCCAGCACAGCCCCCACAGGCAGGGATCAGAAGCCACCCCAGCTCCACACCACCATGGGACGCAGGGGAGATGGTGTGCAGCAATGGCTCGTGGGAGAGCTGCTGGCTGGGAGCGAGCTCTTGCATGGATGATGAAGGCCAGGACACCCTTGTTTAGCTCTGCAATTTATAGATATCCTTTCAGCATTATCTCTCCAAAGGAAAGCTTCACGGGAAATAAATAGATCCCAGCTGCAACAGGGCCTGGCTTTCCAGAGCTGGCTTGGGAGGGACACGTCTGCAACTTCCAAATGCCTCTCCTTCCTTCCCTGGTGAGCTTGGCCCCCAAAAAGGAGAGATCTGGGTGGAAGCTGGTGCTGGCACCATGGCACTGGAATGAAGGATTCCTAGGCTGAATCCCCCATTAGGCTGTTAGACCTCGTGTGCAAAGAGAACTGAGGCACAGTGATGTAGGATCGACCCATCTGGATAAGGGAGACAAGCTCACCCTGTCCAGGAGGGTGTGGGGGTGAATGGGGGACCTGGATTTGGTCTGAACACAGAGCCAGCTGGGATCACTGTGGCTGTCCCCAGGGGGATCAGCCTGCCTGGGACTGTCACAGAGCCACCATCCCTGCCAACCTCCAAACCCAGGTTGATATGCAGGATTGTGCTTCGTTTTGTTGCCTTTCTCTGCCCTAATAGAGATCCTCAGCAATTGCTCTTGTCACAAATTAATTCAGGGAAGTCCCAGGGCTTGTGATGTGTCAATTAGAGCGGCACAGCGGCTCCTCCGCCTTGCGAGTCTCCAGGCTGGTGGGGAGTATTTGGCAGGCAGATGAGTAACAGCCACAGAGCAGAGCCAGGTAAACCCACCCTGGAGAAATGACATGGATCTGCCTCCCTCTCCCGCCCTGCCTGTGCCAGCTGATGAACCAAAGGCAGYTGGGACCTGCTGCCACCCAGGGATGCACTCCTGGGCTTTGGCTGCTGTTTGATAGGGCAGAGAGGGGAGGGACGAGCAGCTCCCCAGGCAGGAGCATCTTTTTTGAGTCCCCAGGCACACGATCTCTCTGTGCTACCCTGGGAGCAGGGGCTGCCAGTCAGGACGGCCTGCCCCAGGAATTCCTGCCAGTGCACCTTCCGGGAAATGGAGCCAGTCCCAGGTGCAGCTGGTGGCTCCGGCTCGTGTCACACTGCACCAGTGGCTGTGGCTGTGTGGGAGTGAGGKCAGAGGCCGTGGCTRCCTGATGAGCAAAAGCCTTTTGCCMCCACTTCCCCCAGCCCCAGCAGCCCCCAGAGCCCACCCAAGCAACCCCGAGAGCATCAGGGGGCGGACGGGCAGAGCACGACCACCCCAGGAGGATGGGGGTCCCACCGATCTCCTCAGCCCAGAGAGCATCAGCTGGTCAGAGCTGAGTCAGCCCCGGGCTGGGGAGGGGAAGTCATCGGTTCCTCTCCCGGCACTGGCCCCAAAGCTCAGCAGAGGCACCACGTGCACCCCGGGGTTCCCACACCGCCCGGCGCCTGCCCCGTCCTTCCCCTCCCGGCCGGCGGCCGCCAGCGAAACCGGGAGCACGTGCAGGGAGGGGACGGGGGACAGGGCCTGTCTTGGCACAGCACTTCTGCTCTGGGACAGCACAGCTCCAGCTCAGCAAGAGAGCAGCGCCACGGGAGGAACCAGAGCTCTGCTTCCCCAGTGACGCCAGCACCTCTCGGCTCCTTCCCTCTCCAGCTCACTGCACCAGGGACCGAATCCTGTCCCTTCCGGCAAGCAGAGCTTTATTCCTCCTCCCATCCCAAAAAACATCCCAGCCCTTCTCCGGTCCCGCAGGCACCCTGACAAAGAGCATTGTGCAAAGGCAGACGGCGGCTCTGGAAAAGCCTAATCCCACGTCTGATCTCTCCCCGCTCGCCCCCGGGCGCCCCGGGCTGCTGCCAGCGATGCCTGGGGCGGCTGCTCCACACAGCCCTGCACGCTGCATGGAAAGTCCCTTCCTCTCAGCTCTTACTGAAAATCCTGTGCTTTTTCCCGTTTTCCCGGAATTTTTAGGTAAGAGGGTTTAAGTAACRTGTTAAATCCCACAGCTGCTGGGTCTAGCCCCCCAGTCTGGCTGGGACCCTGCTCACCACTGCGAGCTTCCCCTGCTTCACACCCTTCATCCCTGGTCCAGCTCAGCACCGGCATCCTTCCCACGGGGTCAGTGGCTCCCTGGATGCTGGGATCCCATGGCAGGACACCCTGCCACACGCCCTGATGTTGGGGCTGTGTTTGCCAACCGTGCAAGATCCTGGGAGGCTGCCAGTGCTGGGGGGAGCCCTTGGARCATCCTCCAGCACTGGCACCAAGGGCTGCTGGGTCCTCACCACGCAGAACCAGATGGGATAGGGCAAACACCCTATTTGTTAGGAGCCTGACAGCTCCTTCCCACGCCGGTGGAGCTGGGGCGGAGGGGACACACCCCGGGGACCCCGCACACCGCGTGCCCTTCTGCTCCGCTGGCTTTCCAGAGGCGACGAGGCGCGGCCTGATGGCAAGTGGCATCTGCCATCTGATGCAAACCACCTTCCATCAGTGCCATCCCTGCCCGGCGACGGGGGCCACACGCCTCATTACCCCGGCGCTCGGCCGGCCGGTGCAGGGGGGCTGCGCTCCCCTCGGACCATCCGCCCCTCCTCCTCCTCCTCCTCCTCCCGCGCTCTGCCGGCCCAGGTAGGCGCCTCTGCCCGCTGCAGGGATGGGGACAGGGACCTAATGTGCTCAGACAGGGAACAGATGGCAGGAGCCATCAGGCTGAAGCCCTCCGAAGTGTCACCTCGAGGAAAAGCACTTAAGACAAGTCCCTGAACAAAGGACGGGCGCTCGCTCCGCGCCGAGGGCTGGAGCCACGGGCTGGAGCCGAGGGCTGGAGCCGGCTCGCTCCCAGCACCATCCCAGCCGGCACCATCCCGCCCTGCTCTCACTTCCCTTTCTGCCCCGGAGCCGAGTTTCGTTTCGGTTCCCCCGCTCGCCGGTCCCAAACTGCACCCTACAATCGCCGCCGGGGCTGCGTCGCCCCTTCCCTGCCGTCTCTCCGGCTCGTGGCTCGCCCCCGGGGTTGCCTCACATCCCCCTTCCCACTCCTTCCCCACCGTTTTGGCRCTGGGGCTGCTAATTTTGCTCCGGCTGCCCGTTCCCAGGCGTGGTTTCAGTTCCCCTTCCCTCGGCCACGGGATGGGAGGGGAYGTGTCCACCCCGCCGGTCTCCCGCAGTGGGGAGCGGGGTGCAGGTCCCTGCACATCTATGGGGTCACAGGACGAATCCCGCACGGGAGCAGCTCATCCAAAGGCAAATCTGTTGCCTCTCAGTCCAGCACGGGGGTGCTGGATCCTGGGGAAGCTGCCCGCGGGTCCCTGGGGATGGGAGCCGGCACAGCCCCACGTAGTAAAAAGACCTGTTCTCTCTGGGAATAAATCAGGCCAACATTTAAAAATAAAGGTGCTGGCAGGTGCTTGACTCCCAGAGAGGGCCTGGAATAAATAAACCCGCAGCCAGTGGCAGGTGGTGGCCAATTCCTTAATCTGCCCTTTTACTAAACATATCCCGTGCGAGCAGCCAGCAACAGGTGGCAGGGGCTGGCCAGCACCCCGATCTGGCTATTTTTAAAAACAGCTTATCTCGCCCTGCTTGGAGGGCTTTTTACATAATCTTCAGCCACTGAAGGCCAGGCCTGGCCCTGCGAGGAGAGAGGGGCAGCGGGCAGGGGACCCCTGGGTGCGTACGAGCGACAGGACGAGGGGAAACGGCCTCAAGTTGTGCCAGCAGAGGTTGAGATTGGCTGTCGGGGGTAATTTCGTCACTRAAAGGGTTGTCAGGCATTGAACAGGCTGTACAGGGAAGTGGTGGAATYACCATCCCAGGAAGTGTTTAAAAGGTGTGTGGGTGTGRYACCTGGGGACACGGTTTTGTGGTGGACACGGCAACGCTGGGTGCATGGTTGGACTCRATGATCTTAGAGGGCTTTTCCAACTCTAACAATTCCACGATTCTATGGGGACCACGGGCTGGCCCCAGAGGGGATGTGTTGCTTCCCAAGGAGGGGAACCACTGAAGAGAATCCCAGACAGCCCTAGGGTGGCTCTGGCTCCTGCCAGAGCTACACCATCCTGCAGGTGACCCAGGCGTGGCCACTGCTCCCTTTCCACCCCCATCCTAGGTGATGGATGGCCACATTCCAGCTGTGCCGGTCCCTACAGCCCACCCAGGGCTGCCCCACAGGCAGCTGCAGCCGCCCRAAGGAGCAGGACGCCTCCGGCTTGGTTTCCCCTTTGGGCTTCTGCTTTCTGCCTCCCCTGGGCGCCTGTCGGGATGAGGAACCCCACAGAGGAACCTCCCCGACCGCGGAGGCAGCAGCGACCCCCCAGCCCCCCGGCCTTACCTGTGGGCTGCTGGTGCCGAATCCCAGGCTGGGCGTGGAGGGGACGGACATCGAGTGCGGGCCCATGGGGGAGCTGATGACGGAGAAGGGGGGGCCCATGCCGTTGATGGGCGAGCTCAGGGTGCTGATGGGCGAGTGCAGCTGGCCCGGCGAGCCCAGCGAGGAGCCGATGCCCGGCCCGATGGACGGGTGCAGGGAAGGGGTGGCCATGGGCCCCCGGCTCGTGGGAGAGTTCAGGGATGTGGAATTCACTTGGTTGGAGAAATCTGGAAGGGAAGAAGGAGAGGAAGGGGAGTGAGTCCCTCATTCGGGACAGGCTGTGACACCACGGCACGGCCAGCCCTGAGSCGCAGCCTCCTGCTCCTCACATTGCCGTGGGGCTGCTTTCCATCCCTCCCCCAAATTCCCAGTGCGGCTCCATCTTCCCAATCCACCTTCTTCTGGAGTATCCGTGCAGGCATTAACACATGTGCTGAGAGCATTTCCACCTCATTGAGAGCATYTCCACCTCGGGCCAGGCATCGGTGCCCTCCTCCACCTCACTCCCACGCTGCCCCCCGGCTCTGAGCTCTGCCAGGGGCTCAGCGCCRCTGCTCCAGCTGATGCCCTCCGTGCTGTGGGATAACTGGGATTGACCACAGGGCCAGGCCACGCGTGGGGAGCACGGAGAGCAGCACCCACACGCTGAGGAGGTGGCTCGGCAGCCAGAGCGTGTCTGTGCATCACACGTGTGGGGCGTGCGTCCACCCACTCGGAACGCTGCGTGTTCCGAGGCTGGACTCCACTATCCTGGAGGTCTTTCCCGACCCAAATGACTCTGTGGTTCTGGAACGCTCCTGCTGGCTGCGAGGGGAGCGGGAGCAGCTCTGCAGGCAGCAGGCCGGGCTGTGTCTGCCCGTCCCGGGGGAGCGGGAGGAGGGGGGCGGGAAGGGGGGCTTATAAATAGACTCCGGTTCTCCCAAGAGGAGACATGGAGCCATTCCTGGCACATTTCCTCCTCATCCTGTCACGCTGCTTGCAAAACAATCCCGGGCGAGGAAGGGGCCGGCTCTGACCCCGGGGAGGGGCGGGCGGAAGGCGGCGGGGCCGGAGGGGCAGCGCGGGCAGGGCCCCTCTGGGATCGCCACTGCCCACCCCAAAACCCACCGGGACCCCCCAGCTCACAGCAGGGATCCAGAGAGGGAGAAGCACCGGCACGGCCACTCGGGTGTTCACGGGGGGCCTGGGAGCCACTGCCTTTGGCTCCAGAACCCAAAGTGAGCTAAGGTCTGTCTTCAGTCACCTGCATCCGTCAGGATCAGCTGTCTYCCCAGGATTTGGGAGCAATTAGCACGGGAATGCCACACAGTGGGAAACACTGAACCCACAGCAGCCCAGCCCCAGCAATCTACCCTGGAAATCCCCAACCCTAGTGGGGAAACCCCAGCAGGAGGAAGAGAAGGCAGCGATGCTGCTCTCACAGAGCCCTGGAACCAGCATCCCACTGCTGCTTCCAGAGCCCTACTGCTGCCTCCAGCATCCCACTGCTGCTTCCAGAGTCCTATTGCTGCCTCCAGCATCCCACYGCTGCATCCAATATCCCATAGCTGCGTCCAGAGTCCCATCACTGCATCCAGAGTCCTACTGCTGCCTCCAGCATCCCACTGCTGCATCCAGAGTCCTATTGCTGCCCCCAGCATTCCACCTCTGACCCCAGCATCCCACTGGCACCCCCGGGCCGTGGCACAGGGAGCATCCCTGTCCCTGGGGGCCGGGCCTGGCCGGGCTCTCACAGGATGTTGACACAAAACAAGCGCCGGCCACCGCGTCACCCGAGGCTGAGCGACGCGAGGGAGGCACAACAGGAACCCCAGGAAATTCCTCCAGGATTCGAGCTCTGCTCCCGGGGTTTAGCACAGGGTTTGGGGTCTTTAAAGGGCTGGGAGAGGAGTAGGGCTGGGATGGGCTCTGGAGAGCCCTCACCGCCATCCAGGAGCTCGTTCTGGTGTGCCCAAGCAGGGGGTCCCAGCCAGCCCTGCTCTGACAGACCCCACAAACACCAGGGTGATGGATGGACACCTTCCAAGGATGCAGCRGATCCCTGGGCAGGGGGTCCCTGCCAGCMCTGCTCTGACAGACCCCACAAACACCAGGGTGATGGATGGACACCTTCCAAGGATGCAGCRGATCCCTGGGCGGGGGAAACAGGCACTTGACCTGCCGGCAAAGGGAAGGCAGCGGAGCACGGTCCTTCCTTTTAAAAGATCCTGAATATTTGAGGCAGGAGAGGTCACAGGCGGGTCACTGGCCACCGGCCCACGCCTACTCGAGCACATCAGAGAGCAGAGCACGTGTGGGGCCRGCACCTCTCCCGAAATCCCCATCCCTGGGAGCCCCGGGAGCTCCCTGTCCCCGCACATCCCGCGGCACCACGGCAGCTCCCCTCACCCACCCTGTTCCCGCGCTGATGTGGTCCCAGGAACTGAGGGTGTGTGGGAGGGATGGTCTGGAGAGAATAATTCAGGAAGGGAGAGGAGAGGGATACTCGTGGAACAGGCACGGACGCACTCGGGTGTGTTTGCACCCAAACCCCTTTGGCCACACACTCGGAAATCTGAACCAGACCAACTTCTTGGACACCGGGAGGTTTCCACTCCTCATCCAGACACTCCCCGCTCCAAAGCCCCACTGGGGAGCAGCAGGAATGGGAAACGTCCGCCTCCAAACAGCCAGCAAACATGGAAATATGGTTTTTGTAACTCAGCAAAATCAAGAGTCCACCGGAGGCAACTCAGCCCAGATGCTGCCAGTCCCTGGCTCGAGGGAAGATGAGTTTGGGAAAAATAATGACTCGAGGTGGAGAGACATCGGGAGTGGGATACGAGGGGTCTGCCCTCTTCCCCATCACAAGCATCCTAAAGGACCTTCACTGCAAAAAGAATGCTAGAAAAAAAATAAATCGAAAAAGGAAAAAAGCCTAGATTGAGGAAATATCCTTAACAGAAATAAAGAAGTTCCCAGACTGATGAGCAGCACTTGGACTGCAGCAAACAGAGGAGGCATTTCCCCAAAGGCACTTTCAGCTCAAGCAGTGTGAGACTATTCCTTCTCCTTGAGGAGTTTTGCCATTTAAAGCTGCTGTGTGTGACTATCTCTTGACCAAAATAAACTCTGTGCCTGCTTCTAAATTAAAAAAAAATMGAAAAAAAAAAAGTTCGGAAAGCATTTCCCCTCTGTCACACCCATCGAGCGCAGCTATTTTCTGTGTGTGTCCTTTGTTTAAGCACAACGACCTCTGTATATCCCAGAAGATGCCCCATGGCAGTTGGGATATCAGAAACCAGAGCTCGTCAGCAGCTGAAGAATTTGCAGTGAAGCTCTTTTTCTCCCTCCAAACTACGAGCCCGGCAGCCACAAGGTTTGGATGGGAATTTTTCCCRAAGAACATGACATTTAGGGCAGGGCCACATGATCCATGTCCAGGCTGCACGGAGTGAGTGCTCCCAGCTCTGCTCCACGGCACAGGAATCATCCCATGGAGACCAGAGCCATGGGTTGAGGTGCCTGAGTTTTGTTTTCCTGGTGCTCATCCCTGACTTTTCCCTCAGCAGTCTTTCCAAGATCTCTTTGGGATGGATTCCCACTTCACAGAGGTTTTTATCAGCACAGGCTGATGTCACCTGCACCAAAATCACACAGCAAACTGCGGCCAAAGCCAGGAACAGATCCTGGCAATTCCAAAATCCAGGGTAGCGTCTCAGCTGCTGAATCACCCTTCCCTCAGACAKAACTCTTTTAGCATTCTCATCATCATAATAACAATTAGAAGAACAAGAATATTRTTAATAATTTTCAATAAGGGAAAAAAAACACCTTCATAAAACATTTGTACCCAACGGCAGCTCCAYTGCTATTTCCCACCCCCATGGCATTCTTGGGGCCACCAGCACAAACCTCCAGCTTGGACCAGCCAACATCCACGACTGGATGCATCCCAGACGGGCAGGTCAGGCCCCTGGGAGCACCTGGAATGCCACCAGCCCTCACAACCCCTCCGTGGGGCATTTTGTCACCCAGTGGGTGTCACTCCAARGGCTGCTGCCTGCCCAGGGCACGTCTGCAGCAGCTGCAGCAGCTTTTGCTGATCTGGCAGCACCACGGAGGGCTGTGATTTTAACATTTCTAGACCACAAAATGTCCCAGAGCAGAAACAATTCCAACAGTGCAGAGGCGCTTTTTTCTTTTTTCCCAGGATAGCTCATTTGTGCCGGAATAAACTGTACCAGCACAAGCTTTCGCCAGAATAATCTTCATTTATGCTTAAGAGGCTTTGCCAGTAAAACTACAGTGACCTAGCTCTGCTGGAAAACCTTTTCTGGCGTATCCTGGGAGTTTAGTCAGCAGCTCGGTGGCTCGGCACTCGGCTTCTGAGAGAGGGGAAGTTAAAAAAACCCATATTTCAAGGCACAAACCAACCCCCTGAGCCGTGTTTTTCAGCAGCTGAGGAGAGTTGCAGAGCCAGGAAACAGCCCACAGCCCATCCAGGTGGGATCAGAGGGGTTTGCAGCACCCCAGGGCTCGAGGAGCCATCACAGTGGCACAACCCCACACGCCTGCCCCTGGCACCGGCTGAGATTTGGAAAGTCACTCACAACCCCCTGCTTCCGCTTTTTTTTTTTTTCCCCCTCAGCACCTCTTCCTCCTTAATCAGAAAGCAAATCAACTCTGGGTATTAAGCAGCAGGAAATTCTAAATTTGGGTTGCCACTCCCTTCCTTAAGTCAGCCCTTCACGTTAGGGCTTTGCAGCGCTGTGGGGCCACGCTGGGAGGGGGGCAGGACCAGCAGCACAGAGCTGGCTTCTGGAAACATCCTCCTCCTCCTCCTCCTCCTCCTCTGCTCTCAAGCATCACTTTGGTGGTTGCCAGGTTCCAAATCCTGGGCCTCAAATGCACGTGGACCTGCAGGTAAAGGCAGTGCCCCGCGTTCCTTCTTCGGTGACTCTAAACCTGAACGGACTCGGCACTGAAAATCTCTGTCCTTTTGCTTTCACTCCTCAAAAGCACTTCAGGAATTTCACACGCTTTCCAGACAAGGAACCTCAAACGATGGAGGTTTCCCTTTCCCTTCCTCTCACCTTCCCCACAGCAAACCAGGGGATGGATAAGCGGCAAACAGCAGGGGAACAACAGGATCCAGGTAGGGATTTGTCCATGGTTTCCATGTGAAAATCGCCATGGTAATACTGTGACCACAAGAGGTCAGGTCCTCACTTTTGTCCTGCTCACAAACTCGGGGATGAATTCAAACAGCCCCTGGCCTACAATCTTGAGCAAGTTTGCCCTCAATTTACAGCAGCACAGCTGAGAATTGGAGGGAGGATGGAGCAAGAAGTGCCTCTCCCCTTTCCAGTGATGGCTGTGGYCATGGACCCAACAGTGCCTGACTTGGGCACGCCCAGGGAGGTGACCTGACTGTGCAGTGCGCCTGTTATCCCAGGAATCCACCTGGATCCAAGAAACGGGGAACATCCTGTGGCAAATCCAAGCACATTGAGCTGCATTGATAGCACTTTGCCCAGCGAGGACAGGCGACTGACCCTCTTAAACCACCTGGGTGCCAGGCAAAAAGTCAGGGAATCCCTGGGAATGGGCACCCCAAGGGGTCAGAAGATGCAGCTTCTATGTATGGATGTATCCACACATCCCATATGAGTATCTTTTCCACATTTACAGGCAAAGGGATGTAGGATCAGGGAACCACAGCACAGTCAAGTGTGTTGAGCAGCTCTGATTTCACCAAAAAGTAACTGGAGTTGTTTTTCTTTTCACATTTCTGGACTYGAGCACAAAGACAAAGCCAAGAACATCCCTCTCACACATCCCAAAACCT
Source organism: Amblyornis subalaris (assembly GCA_018881555.1). NCBI lineage: Eukaryota > Metazoa > Chordata > Aves > Passeriformes > Ptilonorhynchidae > Amblyornis > Amblyornis subalaris. The sequence goes on from JACAXG010000076.1 coordinate 3,392,487, forward strand.
GCACGTGGGACAGCACACAGAAATCYGTCCTTCTGCAGGCATTTCAAAACCACCACGAGCAGTTTCTCTTTGGGAACCTGCTCCGAGGTTTGGGAGAGTTTCTCCATCCACACTCGGCACTCTCCCCAGGCGATGCCGTGCTGGTTCAAGACGCTCCAGGATGGTGAGAAACTCAGTTTCAGCTGCTCTCTGCTCCGGGTGGGTCCCTCCTCCCAGCAGGTTTCACTTTGACCAAACTAAAACCACAAAGCCACAGAGCTTTTCACCCCYGGCTCCGCGCTCCCGCCCCAAACCCTCCCGAGGAGCGCTCGGCACCTCCGCCAAACCCAGCCGGGAGCAGAGCTGCTTCTGGGGCTCCAATCCAGCACCRGGGGCTTTCCTTGGCTGGAGGAATCCCAGCAGCATCCCTGTGCGTGCTGCCAGCCCGGCCCCCCGCGGGCATTAGCGCTGCCTCCCGCCGGCATCTCACCTGACGGGTGATGGGCCCTGGCGTGAGATCGCGGTGCCCAGAGCAGCTCTCCCACCGCTCTCCGCACGCCAACCTCTCCCTCCCCGGCCAGAGATCCCGCTGCTGCACYCGGGAAACCTCTGCTCTCTTCCCACAAGGTGAAGGGGAAGTGCAAAAGCGTCTCGTTGCAGAGCCAAGGGGGCTCCCCAAAGTGGGACCCACCCCAAACCTCGCAGCAGCGCTCCGAGGAGTTGGCAGCATCCCCATCCCACAGAGCAGAGCTGGGTCACCTCTGTCCCTGCAGCTCCACTGTTCTCCCTCTTTATCCTGTTTTGTTTTCTCCTCTGGATTTTTCTGGAGAAAACCCCACTTTTTTGCAATCTGGCTCAAAGCACCACAGGGGCGCTTCTGGGAGACACTCACCCCTAACTCACCCCATCAGCCGCTGGATSCTGGGTGCCCAGGGGTCTGGAGACCCTCACACCACAGGATCCACACCAAAAATGGGATGCTTGTGCCTGATGCTTCAGAGCTGCCATGGAGGAGGGGAGACACAGACCCCACGCCAGGGCTGACCAAGCACGCTCTGCTCCAGCACAGGGGCTTATTTTGCATTTTTTCCCCTTAAAAACCCCATCCCACCCTCTCAGGAGCCCGCTAAAAGCACAGCCYGCTCCTGGAGCAGTGGCAGAGCTGGAAGCCTGCAGGGGCTACCCCCACCTCCGAGGGGGAAGGACTCAGAAGAGGAATTTTCCAGAAGCCACTGTCCCCACGAGCTGCCATGTCACCAGAGGAAACGCTTGCAAACACCTCTTCCTCCTGCTCTCCCGGCTTCCTGCCCCGCACAGACCCCATCCCAAACCATCATCTCTCCATCCCAAACCATCATCTCCCCATCCCAAACCATCATCTCCCCATCCCAAACCATCATCTCCCCATCCCAAACCATCTCCCCATCCCAAACCCTCATCTCCCCATCCCAAACCATCTCCCCCATCCCAAACCATCACCTCCCCATCCCAAACC
>JACAXG010000076.1:3394021-3497905 GCA_018881555.1 Amblyornis subalaris
CTCCCCATCCCAAACCATCATCTCCCCATCCCAAACCATCTCCCCCATCCCAAACCATCATCTCCCCATCCCAAACCCTCTCCCCACCCCCTGGAGGACACCCCCCCACGTTTGCTTTGGTTGGCACGTCCCAAGCAGACAGGGCAGCATCCGAGCCCCTCCAGCAGGAGCTGGGGCGGCGGGCAGAGAAGGGAAAAGCAGGAAGGGTGAGGAGCAGGACATATGGGAAGCGYGAGGAGCCCCCGGGACGGCAGGGAAGCCCAGGGGGAGGGGAGCGGGCAGCTCTCCCCCACCCTGGCAGCGGCGGTTGGGAGGGGGAGGGTGCACCCCGGCAAACGAGGATTGTGCTGATAAAGCAAATGTGACTCAATCACACGCTTGTGCAAAGATGTCACAACAGGGCTGAGAAATTACAGGCTCCTGTTTCAGCCCCCGAGGGCCGGCGCCGGCCCCGCGCTCGCGGTGCGCTCTGCTCTGCCGGCCAGCGCCCCCCATTTAATGCCTGGGAACCCGCGCCGGGGCCACGCCGGAACAGGGGCACCGTAGGGCTGCTGCCAGGGCTGCCAGGGGCACGGAGGGTGCCCCAGGAAGGGCTGGATGCAGCAGCTCTTTGGAGCCCAGAGCAAGGGCTCGCTGTTCCCTTCCTCTGCTTTCGGGGCGTGGGACAYGGGGGATGGATGGCCCCAGCCCAGCTCTCTGCCCCAAATGTGGCARAGATGGGATTCCCCGGGCAAACCCTGCTTGGGGTTGCGTCTCTACATCTTCTTGGGTGTCCTCGTGCACGCCCAAGGGAGGTTTGGGGGACACAGACCCCACTGGCAAAGAAAAGGGCTCAGCCACCACCGCTGCAGTTGTCCCCTGCCACCAGCCTTCCCCAAACACAGCCTGGAGCAGGCCATGCCGAGAGGGGACTGTACCTGCTGGCCCCTTTCCAGCCTCCAAAGAGCACCAGGGAAGCCAAACCAGGAGGGGAAGATGCCAGCAGAAGGGAAGATGCTCCCTCTGCTCCACAAAGACACAGGGCAGCTCCCAGGGATCCTTTCAGCCTTCCCTGATGGGCATCACCAGCACGGGCACATGGTGGTGGCGGCACCTGGGCGCTTCCCAACGTCTGCCCATCCTGCCCCGGGATCCAGGGAGCTCTGCCCGGAGCTCCTCATCCTCCCTGCAGCCGCTGACCTTCGCAGCCTGCCCGGCTCCATCCCATTCCCCGAAAAGAGCACGGTGAGAGCAGAAGCACAGTGGTCCCGCAGGTTGCTGGAGCTCATTATGGCCTTTTAATTACATTCAATTGCAGTTTTATGGGCTTACGGGCAAATTGGAAGTGATCTAATTGCCCTTGAGGGGGTGCTGGGCTCCGAGCTATGAAAATCCAAGCAGGATCCAGGGAGACGCGCGGGGAGCTCGGAAGCATTAGGCTCATTCCAGCAGAAAGAGGAGAAGCTTCCACTCGCGCCAGAGATCCCCCAGGACATCCCAGTAATGAGCCACACACGTGGCACGTGCCGGGCCCACCGGAGAACCGGGATCAGGCGCTGCCCCACTGCCCCAGCTCCGTCCCACCCGCTGTCCCCAGCCTTTGGGTCCATCCCCACGCCGGGCTCCAGGGGGGATGGATGTGGAGAGGAGATGGGAATCAGACCTGGAGCTAAGCTCTCCACTCCTGGGGAACCTGCTGCCTTGAGCCCTAAAACACCMCTCTGCAAAGCAGGCAGGGAAAGAAGCACCCAAACAGGGCTGAGCGCTCTGAGAAACGGGAGCTCCCAGYCCCAGCTTTCCATCTTCTCCCTCCAGCAGATCTGGGATGAGCCAGATCCTAAAGACCAAGAGCAGGACCAGCCCAGCAGCTCTCTCAGCCACTGGCTTTGAGATCCATGGGCTGAAATGTGTTCCCCACCGTTAATGAGTCGTGGAGGTGCAGGATGTGCTGCATCCACCCTTGTTTTGCTGATTTTGGGCACTGGCAGGAGGGACAGCACCTCCCCATTGCCCTCTGCTCCCATCTGTGGTCAGCACGGAGAGCAACCATCAGCCCACAGCACTCCAAGAGATCCTACAGGATGGGACAAGCTTCATGCTYGGGGTCTGAGCCGGCAGCAGGAGCTGAGAGGAGGAGGAGGAGGTGGCCACGCACTGCGGATCCTGCTCCGTCTGGCTCCCAGGAACAACGGCCCACAAAGCACCAGGCAGACGGATTATATTACGGTGCTGTGCGTGCACATTAATCCAGATTTGAGATAATTACAGTCATTCACTTGGCATAATGGGCTTTAATTGATCCAGCGGGGCTGGGGCTGGTGCTCGCCGCCAGGGTGCAGCTGGCAGCCCAAGACACCAGGGCTGCGCTGCCCCTGACCGCACCAGGACCGCACCAGGACCGCACCAGGACCGCCAGAACGCCGCTTACTGGTTTCCCAGAAAATCGGTTTTCCCCAAAAACATTTGTGGTGGTTCTCCTTAGGGGATGCTGGAGGACGGCAAGGCCACGTGGGTCTTCCCATCTCCCACTTGAGACCCAGCAAGCCTGGAGCGGGCACCGAGGGGTCATCTGGTCAGGAGACACTTCGTGAGTGTCCAAGCGGGATGAGCCATCGCTCCAGAGGGCTTCACCGCTGGGAACTGGGCAAGGGAAGCCCATGGGAACACTGTTTTCCAAGCCTCCTTGGAGAAATGCCCACCCCTCAGAACCACGCTTGGTGGGAGGTTGGTCAACAGATCCCTGAAGGTCCCTTCCCACCGGCGTTTTCAGGCTTTAATGGTCACAGAGCTGGAAACACAGATGGGAAAGGATCCCGGGATCCCAGAACAGCCATCCCTTCCCACCTCAGCTCCTCCTCCACACCTCCACTGACGACTGGGGAACGCTCTGGAGCCAGCCAGTTCCCTCAGGGACAAACCACCCACTTTGTGCACCTCAGCTGGAGGTCCAGGAAAAAGAAGGAGCCCGAGAACTGGGTGCCTACCCAGGAAGGTACATGACAAAACCCCGGCAGAGCCAGCTCCCCTTCCATAAAACCAAATTCCCTCTGGAAACTGGATGCCATATCCTTTTTTCCAGGAGAAAGAAGCTGCCTTTGGTATTATGTGACCCTCCTCAAGGTTCAGTAACATCCTGGGCAGCAGGGGAGGTTTCAGCCCCTCAACACCAGCCCTGTGGCCGGAGCGATGGGCAGGCAGGGTCCGTGGGTTGTTCCCCCTTCMCAGGCCACAGAGGAGACTCGGGAAAGCTTTTCCCTCCCCCAGGCAGGCAGCAGCAAGGGATGGGCTGCCTGCGAGCTGCCTTTGGGTTTAAGTTTCTGGTTYGAGTCCAAAGCTAATTAGGCTGCGCCAAGTCCAATCAGATAGGCTGAGCTAATTGAGCTCGGCACGGACGGGTCAATGTCCAGCGGGGCTCGGCGCTCCAGGAGCTCTGTCAGCCCACAGATAACTGCCAGGGCCTGGGAAGGGGAAGGACCCTCACAAGAATGTTCCCTTCATGGACAGGCAGCGTTTCCCTGCCAGAGCYGAGCACAGCCCCGGGTTAACCCCTCGGACACCGCCAGCACCGTCTCCCGACCCCAAAGGATGGAGACGCCCCAAAGGGATAAAAGGGAGCGAGTGGGGCATGAAATAGGGTGACTTCACCACGCTCTGGTGTCACCTCTCCCGGTGTCACCCCAACAACAGGCTCGGTGAGCCACGGCACGGACCACACACCACGGAGCAGAACGCCCACACCTCACAGCAAGGGCAAACCAGAGGAATTCCAGCCCCACCGCTCCTGGACACTAAGGACCACGGACCTGGGTGCTCCATGCTCTCCACACAGCTCCCAGCGCYCCTCCAGAGCTGGGTTAGATGGGTCTGCACCACACTGCAGCCTCCAGGCCAGGGAAGAGGAGTTTGTCCAAGCCAACACCGCGGCTCTGGGAGCCAGCAGGGCCGTGGGACTGGGTCAGCAGCACCTCCCAGATGTGCCCGGGCACTGCAGCACTCAGGAGAGGGGGAATGCAGGGCAGCCGAGCACTGGGATCAGGGAGAGCACGAGGGAGAGGAGGGGCTCTGAGGAAGGCTCCACAGAGCCCTTCCACAGGCAGTTCTCAGCCCCGCTGATCAGCACCCCCAGCTCCTGACTCCTAGGGCAGATCACAGCCAGGAAAACGACAACATCCAGCTTCCTAGAAACCATATTCTTCCTTTTTCCCTCTACCCCTGCCTGCACTTCCAGGCTGAGCACCATCCACCCAAGCAGGAAGATGGCAGCCTCGATCCCTGTGCCGGGAACACCGAGAGCAATCCCCACATCCACCCCCTCCCCTCTGGCTGCTGGGAAAGGCTGTTCCTCTTCAGCTGACAAATGGATGAGACATTTCATTAATAAACCTCAGCTTCTCCTCACACTTCTGATTACAATCTCTCTGTTTGGATCCGTGCTCATATTACACGTTCGTCTCAATTATATATTCCCTTCTCCTTAAATCCCCACTTATCTCCTTTACCACGTAAATCACAGAGTGGGCTCTGGTTTGGGGGTTTTTTKGCCTGCCTAACTTTCCCAGCTCTAACAGCACTTAGAAAATAAACAGGAATTTAAACTGGGTGTCCTGGTAACCTCTGAGTTCACATCYCAGCAAACCCATCCCAGGAGGGTGATGCTGGCCCTGCGCGCCAGCAGCAGCTCCAGCCCCACCGTGTTCACAAAACATTTTGGTTTACTTTTTGCTCAGCCAAATCCTTACTGGGGTGTCATCCTTGCCCCACAAATCCCTTGGTGCAGCTGGAGCAGAAYGTGAGACACCGACTGGAGCAGCAGCGCAGGGAGAGCCCAGCCTGGCTCCCCCCGCACTGCCCCACATCCCTCTGGCAATTAAGGCAATTGCTTGCATGGAAACCTAATTATATTAGGGAAGTATTTAGTAATTTTTAACTGTTGGGCTGGTGGCTCCCTCCCCCTCACGCATTCCAGCAGCGCCGGGCAGGAGCTGCAGCGCTGGATTCCCCCCCCCTCTTCCACCACTGCTTTAAAGAGCAACAGTGAGGAAGAGGAGCAAGGCGGTGTGACGGGCTCGGGTGGTGGCCCTGGTGACCCTGGGCGAGCTGGAGAGTCTCCCACTGCTTTCCAGCAGTTCGCCTGTGAGGTTTGCATGGGATGGCTGGGAATGCCCAGCCCTGTGGTGGCCTCTTGATGCCACTGTCAGGAAGACGCCCCATGGTCCTCTGCCGCAGCAACCTGCTGCACCAGGCAGTTGGTCAGCCCTGTGTGTGATGCCCATCTCTGCTGGCAATTCAACATTCCACTCACAAAGTTCTGGATGCCCTGGATGCGTCTCCATCCTGCACTCCTATACCCAAAACTTGGGTGGGCGAGAGCGCAGCAGAGGCACCCACAGGGCACCCACTCTGTGCCCAAAAAATAACACTGCCGGGAGCACCTTGGCCCTGTTAGTCCACAGGCAGCAGAGCAGGAGCCCACCATGGATTGAGCTGCACAAGGGATTGAGCTGCACCATGGAGAGCACCACAGGGGCCCTCACACCGGATCATCTCCACGGGTACACCCAGCCCCAGCTCACTCAGCGGACCACGAGGCTCCCCCAGCCCAGCCCTGATCCCCCCAATTCCCAATTCCCASCCCCGTGGCCGGCTGTGCCTTTAAGAGGCAGGAGGGGAACGGGATGGCCGGCGTTTTCCGAAGGCCCATTAATTTGCCAGCGTCACATGCTCCGCAGCTGCAGCCTGGCAGTGATTTATGCTGCTCTGAAGTTCATCGGAGGGAAAAGTACTTTCCAGGCGCAGCCTATCCCCCTTCCCCTCTCCGCTCCTCACCGGTGCGAGCTGCCCGCGTCCGGAGCCCGGCGAAAATCCCGCGGCCCCATCCATCACCCCGAGTGTCACCCCCTGCCCTCGCCACCCAGCCCAGGCACTCCCCTTCTCCCCGGCATCCGCGAGCGAAAGAAAACTTCCTCCGCCTCGCTCGCCTCCGTGACCCACCGACGAGAAAGCCATTAATTAATAAGGGGCAGCGCTGATCCGGCTCCTCTCCGGCCCGGAGAGCCCCCTCCTCCCCATCCCCAGGCCCTGTAGCCAAAATAAACGTCAGGGAGGAGGCGGGCGTCCCCTCCTCCTGCAGCCACCCCCCCTGCACGCCGTCCTCCGGGGAGGTTCAAAAGTTCAAGATTTTCACATTTCCCTAACGTTATTTCAGGAAATTGCTGGAGAAAGGAAAGCCGGCGCTGCCGAAAAAGCCATGGGCGGGTGGATACAATAAGGCACAGGATCCAGAGGCAGCGCTGGGTGCGCGCCAGGCGTGGCTCGGAAGGAGCCCCATCCCCACCCCGCGGAACACGGCGTTGAGTTTTTGGCTCGGGAGCTCCCAAAGCCAAGCCTGGGGTCACCCACTGCCGCTCCAAAGCAGCCCCAGAGGTGGCAGACACCGGGATAAGCGGTCACAAGGATCCTGGGTGGCTCCCCAGAGCCGGGAYGCTCAGAGCACCAGCACTCATCAAACTGGAGCAGCTGGTTTGGGGGTGATGCTGCCAAGGAGGTCCAAAGCATCCCTGAGAACATCCCTCGGTGTGGAGAATGTGGGTTCCAGGGTCCCCGGTCCCCAAGGRACGACAGTTTGGCCCCAGATGTGTGCAGGGCTCCCTGCAAACACCGCTCTGACGCGTGTTTGGGTTCCCTCCTTCCTTCCTCTCAAAACCCTTCAWATTTCACCTTTGCACAAACCTCAAAAGCGACCGAGTCGCACCTGGGTTTGCATCAAACCCAGGCTCAACGACAGCCACTGCTGCAGGTTCGTGGGAAAGGTTCGTAAAACTACCGAGACTCTTGGCAAACCTGAATTTGGGGTTATAATGAAACATGAAACTCGGCCGCTTTCATGTGGTTTGGGGTTTTTGTTGCAAAACATTCGGTGCAGCAGCTCCGGGGCGAGAGCGCGACAGCCGAGAACACGGCAGCGTGTCCATAGGAGCGAGGAATTCGGATACACCCCGCCAGCGTTCCCTGGCAAATGATTAACCGGGATTGGGAGCCACCTCATTAGGCTGGGGGCTGGATCGGTGCCACCAGCGCGGGGCAGAGCTCTCGGCACTGGCAGGGACCCAAGGCAGGGAGGTTGCCTCGCGCCGGCACGGCTCCGGCAGCGACGGATCCATGGTCATGGAAGAGCCTGGACGTGCCACAGCACGCGGAAATGCTCCTCAGGCAGGTGCTGGAAGCTCCCTGTGGGAGCAAGAGATCCCAACCACGGCGCTCCCGAGGTCCATCTCATCCCAACAGGGCACCGCACACCTCCTCCCTGCCCAGGGCAAACTCAGCTGGTGGCAGAGAGGGGGTGGGAAACCTTCATTCCCCAGTATTGCTTCACTCCATCCAAGCAGGGAGGGGGTGGGATTGGTTTGTTCCGGGTGTTTTTAAGTTTGCTGAGTCCTTGGGGTGTTTGGAGTCGGAGCTTCTGCTTTGGGTCCACTTTGCCCACACTGGCCCCACTAATTCCAGCTGGGGAGTGGTGATGAAGACACCACCTTAAAAATGAGCAGCCTAAGATCCCGGATTACTGATTTCCTTGGAGGAACAGGAGTTCTTCCCAGGTATCCATCACCTTCAGCCTCCATCAACCCCTTGCTCTCCTTGCTCCTCAGGCTCTGGGTGTCACCCAGGCCACCGCAGGCAGGGAAGAACCACAATGGATCAAGATCTGCACTTTCACACCCACCCCCCAGGCTCCTCAGGGCATCGTGGCCAGCAGGGAGTTGGGACAGTGCAGGCACGGAGCCAGGCTGTGATGGAGCTCCAGGCACCGGGCACTGGCTCCAAGAGAAACCACATCCCAAAGGAGGGAGCGGGACACCCAGTCCAGRCACCCACAGGTCAACCAGAATCTAGGACCAGTTAAGGCAGTTTATATTAATTCTAGAAATGTGGTAATACCCTGGGAMAGCCACCAGCCCTGAAACACTGTGCAGACATGGCACTGCTCTTCCAAAGCCACTGGAACCCCTCCTGCTCTGCTCCCCTGCAACAGCTCAGTTCGCTGCCAGCCCAGCCTTCCCCATTCCCTCCCTGCACTGATCTCTGCCAGGCATCATCCCACCTCCTATTTACATCCCTGGGCCATTATTTCCCTTCTCTTATACATTTTAAAGCTGCCCATCTCAAAGCACTGCTGAAAATYCCCAGGACATCCCAAGTAGGTTCATGGCTGCATCAAACCCAGGTGACACCAGGGCCAAGCAGCAGCGCTGGGATGCTGGGTCACTTTCTGAACCCAGCCCCGGCTAGGAAGGGATTAAACTCATTCATATCTACTCTATAAATAATAATAATCCTAATAATGTCATTTTTGCAGCGTGGTTCTTTCAATATGGGATGATGAATGCACTTGTAACGAGCGGCGGTAAAGATTTTCAAGCCATCTAATTAGAAGGCCGTTTCCTTTGCAGACATGCCCGAGCCTCTTTGGAAAAGGAAACCTGGCCTCCAATGCTACCTCTTTGCTGTGGGAATGCTACCCTGGATCCTGAAGATTAATCAGAAACTCAGCTTCCCCAGGGGCACCGTTTGCAATCCCCAGTTTCCCATATCCCGGAGCTGCCTCGCGCTGAAGGAGCACCCAGTGGGAGCTGGAATCACACAAGCCCTGCTCCAAGTGGAGCCAAAAATCCCAGGGAGGTGCTGGTGTGCAGAGCCATCCTGGATTCCCACTGTGGATGGTGCCAGGGAGACTCAGACATGATGAGGAGAAGGGACGGTGCGAGGGATGGGGCAGCTCATCCCAGCGCCCGCCACCCGTGCTGATGTATTTTTCCATTTGTGCCTGGCATTCCCAGAAAACACTAASTTCATTATTGATTTGCACTCGTTTGTCATTTTTATAACCTGACCAGCACTTCTCCTGAGGGCCGTGACTAATTCCACTTCCCCAGGCTGGAAGAGGCGAGAGCCTTTAACTCTTTCAGGATAGGCTCTGGCAGGGCACCCACAGAAATCCCAAATGTTCTGCACCTTATCCACGGCAATGCGGACAAYGTGGGGGGACACCTGCCCTCCCCAGCCGAGCAACCAGCCTGGGAAAACCCCCAAGTGCTGGGAAGGCTGATGGAACCAGCAATCCTTCCCTCCTTCCAGGCACTTCCCAGCAAAGCCTCAGGATGGAACTCCCAGAGGAGAAGGTCCATTGAGTTAAACGCAGCAGATGCTGCTTCCGAGGGGTGGGATACRGGGAGCACCAACCACGACATCTGCAATTATGGAAAGCCAGATAAAGAAAATCAAATCTCATGCTTCAGGGCATGGGCTGATGAGTCCAAGGGTCAGGAAGGAATTTCTCTCCCCTTACACAGCAGTGCACAATTGGGTCAGTGCATTACCGGGTGCCACAAGTCCGTGATTGTTTTCCCTTCTCCTTTTGGAAGCCTTTGGCACAAGAGCTGTGCCTGAGGGAGCCAATGCCTCTCCTATCACCCACATTCCTGAAGCTCAGCATCCCTATTCCCAGGTGAGAGATGGCACAAGGACCTCTGCTCTGACACCGCTCTGTGGTGCTCCCTGCCCCTCTCAGCCYTAATTACTTCTCCTAAAATCACCTCAATTAGAACAAAACCCCTCCTGAGGAAGGTCCTTTTCTCCCSCAGTGTTTGAAAAACGCTGTGTCCACCTCTGGTGCTATTTAAACAATAAGCAGGAACAATAAAAGCTGCAATGTTAGCTTAGGAAACAATGCACTGGGAAAGGGGACAAAGGGAGAGAAGGGAGCACAAAAGTCCYGACGGTTTTGCTCCCAGAGGTTGGGAAGTGTTTGCGGTAACAGCGGTCGCTCTCACTTCACGCCACATCCAGCATCCTTTCCCTTCCTTGAGCAACTTCTCTGTGCTAAAACGTGCTTAGCTGGGAGGATCTAACCACAGGGAAGAGGCCTGAGTTTCAAATTAAAACAAAGCGAGCAAACAAACACAGATTTGGTCTGTAACACGTGTGTATCTGCACCGGCCCTTGCTAAGCCAGGCTTTGCCAAGCCACACGCTCCCTAATCCTGACAAACCGTTGTTGGCCTTTCCCACCGCCAAGCAGCCCTTCAGCAGCGATTCCCTGTCAGCCAGGGTGGCATTTTTCAACATGATCTGTACCAGTCACACTCTACACCTGCCAGAGCCAGCAGCTCTCCACAGACCCCGTGAAACCACAGCTCACAAATCCTGGCAAACAGCTCTGGTTGGGTTTTTATCAAATCAGACCCATGATTAGGGCAATCTGAAGTATTAAATTMATGCACCCAACTGCCCTCACTGTGACCATCGACCCAGCACGGAATCTGGGGGGTCTCTAGCTCCAGGCTGGGGCACGGCATCCCTGCCCTCCTGCTCCCAGGAAYCCACGGATGAGCCCAGCGCCTGCGTCAGGAGCCTGAGCCCCCCCGGCCAGCACGCCCTGCCTGRCTCTGCTGCCTCGCTGCCAAGCTCATTTGGGAATTTAGTGCAAGATGAATTGTCCCAGAAAGGTGTAAACCAGCCAGAGGCAGYCAGAGGGTGGGCGTCGAGCTCCAAATCCCACCCCAACCCACAAACCTCGCGGCACCACGCGGGCACATCCACGGGCAGCGAGTCATGTCTGCACAGGGAAGGTTGGAAAGCTGGAATCGGAGGCATGAAATGGTATTGAATGGGATTTGGCATGCCCAGACTTGGTCCYTACAACCCAGACACCCAGCCCAGAGAAGAAAGCAGGAGCAGGAGGYTGGGATGGGGCAGCGGGAGTGGGAGAATAGTTTGCAGGGGAATGTTTGAAGGAGCCTGTGGCGGCTTGCTTGGGAAAAGGGCAAATAAAGAAAAGAGAGAAAYGAAACAAAAGACAGAAAAGGAGAGAAAAGCAGCTGTGGAAGGGGCTGGTGCCAGGGCCAGGCTCTGTGAGGGCTGTGTGTGGCAGCATCTCCAGCAGCACGGAGAGCATTCCCTCCCCGCCGTGAGCTGGCAGGGACGGACACACGGCCGAGGCTTGGAAAACCAAACCAAAGGAAGCAGTGGGTGATGCCAAGAGCCACCAGTGGGGAAGATCAGTGCATAAAGACAACACAGAGCTGGGGACAGTCCTGCAGCCACGGGGAAAGGAGGGGGCTGCGCTGGGGGTGGTCTCTGTCCTTGGCATCATTTGGTGCCTTCGGGTCTGGTCTTCCGGTGGCCAGAGGGCCTCAGCTCCCCGAGGTGATGCAGGCACGAAGCCTCATCTGCCTGCATCCACCTCCCCGCATCCAGCTCCCCATCCTGTCACTCAGCCAAGCCGCAGGAGTGCCCAAACCCCCCCAGCTCACACCGAGCCAGGAAACTGTGCCCACCACGGAGATGTCCTCCCCCAGCAAAGAGCCCTCGTGCACCAGCGAAGCCATCGYGGGCCAGGGCTCGTGTGAGAGCAGAGAGGAGGAAACATCCCTTCCCYGCCGGCCCCATCCAGCAGAGCAGCTTGGAGCAAGCTGGGAACATCACCCATGCTGGGAACAAAGCAGTGCTTGTGTTCTGGTCACTGGGAGAGATGGGAGAGGAGTTTCTTTTTTAAGTAGAAAGGCTTGAGGGGGTTGTTTTTTCCCTTTTTTTTTTTTTTGTGGGTTTGCTTTTTTCCGTGTTAACCAAAAATGTCAATGAAACCAGGACAGTTCTCAGAAAAAGGGACTTGCAAAGATGAATTAATTTCATGTTTGGGGGAAGTAACAATGGAAATTCTCAAAAGATTCCATGTCGACAGCTGCTTTTATAAAAAAACAAGTTTTGCATTGAAACAATTTCTTGTTTCTGCCCCTTTGCAGCAACGTGAAACTCTGCAAAGGCTGAAATCMAACCAAACGGAAAGGACCACTTGGAACAGACCTTGAGAGGACTTCATTCAACCCATCCAACACCTTCCCAAACACCCTCAGGCCTGGGTTCCCAAGGAGGGTTTGGTTCAAYATCCAAACCCTGTGGGTAGGGATGAGGTGACACATCCCCACGTCCCAGTAAAGTACCTCAGGGGCAGGATGCGGCTCCAAGACCCCAAGTCCAACCGAGTCCAAAACATACCCCAACACGGTGCAGTCCTGGGGACACCAGAAGGTGAAACTGGATCACTGAGCTCCAGAACAGTAAAAAAATCCCCCAAAAGAGAAGAACCAGGAGCTGAGTCATGAGTCAGGGCTGCACCACTGTGAAGAGGCGTCCAGGGTCAGCCTGGGAGGATTTGGCTCCATGGCTCCACCCAGGATCGCAGGAATGGTGTTTTCCTTCCTTCCCCACCACCTCTCCTCCTCCATCCCCAGGTCCTGCAAGAACCCTCAGATCTGCCATTTGCCTCAATCTGCTTCAAATTACCACAACAACAATGCCGGGCCCCGAGTGCACATGTAAAGTGTCTCAAATTTATTGCCATTCGAAGCCATCCCTAAAACTGCGCAGACATTGCTGGAATATTTCCTCCTCCTTTAAGCCCCTCCGATGACTCCGCAAGGCAGCGAGAGGGACCCGGGGACAGGCAGGAGGGGATGACTGGAGCCAGCTGCCTCTGCTGGCTGTGCTGGCCGGGCTGGGGCATGGGAAGGGAGCAGTGGGGGTCCCCGAGGCGATGCTGAGCCCGGGGCAACGTCCCCTGGGCCGGGCAGTGACAGACGGGGCCGAGCGGCTGCTGAACCCGCGCCCGCCTCCTCTCCGGGGAGGGAACGGCCCGGGCCAGAGGGGCTTGTGCTGGGGCAGGACCACCCCGCACGGCTGAAAGCCCATAAAGAGCAGCTCCTCGCTGCCCCTCAGCTCCCTGCGTGAAGTGGCTTYTCCCAGTGCAGGAACAGGGACAATTTGGGATGTGCCGGGGCGGCTGTGGCAGCAGGGTGACATCCCTGCCGTCAGCACCCACTGCCCCCCACATCACAGAATCTGCTTTGGGTTAAAGGGACCTTAAAGTTCATCCAGTGCCACCCCCTGCCATGGGCAGGGACACCTTCCACTATCCCAGGCTGCTCCAAGCCCCGTCCAACCTGGCCTTGGACACTTCCAGGGATGGGGCAGACACAGCTTCTCTGGGCAACCTGTGCCAGGGCCTCCCCACCCTCACAGGGAAGAATTTCTTCCTAATATCTCYTCCAAGTCTCCTCTCCTTCAGCTTCAAGCCATCCCTGCCAGCATCCCTGCTGCCAGCACCCGCTGCTCCCTGTGTCCCTGCTGGCGTCCCCGCAGCCAGGCAGGCACTGAGCCTGTGCCTGGAGTCAGCCTAATGTTGTCACACAAATTGCACCTGGGAAACTGTTACAAGAATTAATTGATCATATAAGTACAGTAATTGGAACTTGCAAAGCATAGATAATTACCTTTTATTAGTTCCTGTAGATAATCCATTATGCACTGATTAGGCCTAAGTAAGGATCTTACAGCCCTAGTTTGATTAATGGCAGATTATGGATATTAAACTCAAGCAGGAATAGATAACTTACTATTTTCTTTCTTGCCTTAGGAGTACATCACCTTGTGAGTTATGGCCAGGAGTATTCTGAGGTGCTGGGAAAGTCAGGCATGTCTGAAATTCCCACCTGACCTGACCGTGGTCCCTCTGCCATGGTGGGTATCAGCTCCCAACCTTTCCCAGTGGCTCAAGATCCCCCAGCCCACGTTCACCCACATGCTTCCCTGCAAGGCCTGACAAGCTCCAAACCTGCTTTTAGCTCAGGAATAACTGTCATCACCCCTTTTAACCCAAACCTCTCCCCCCAGCTCGGATGCTCTCACTTCCACAGATGCTTCGACCATATATTTATTTTCCACAATTCTCTGCCCAGGACAGAATATTGATCTGCATTTCCTGCCTACAATGGCTTGGCTGCTGTCTGTGGTCCTTCCTGCCCCACTGCCACATCCACTGGGATTGTCACCACACCAAAACCAGTTTTCCCTGCGAGAGGGATCCTCAGTGGGATCTGCCGTAGGACTGGGGTTCTGCTCCCACGACCATCACTCCCTTTTTGCAGAGCGAGCAGCACAGGATGGGGGCGACTGGACAAAATCTGCCTGCAGGCTACGGGAGGCTTTATTTAAGAGGAATAAATAAAAAATAAGGCTGTGATTATCTCGGGCCACTCTCCAGCTGCCACCCAGAGACAGAACGGGGGGAGAGCGCTTTTCAAATGAATAAACAAACGCGAGCGGATGTGACATGCCGAGGCACAGGCACGGATTCCTCCTCTCTTCCTGGCCAGATAACCCCGTTATCGGCATGGTGGAGGGGATTAGGAGAGAGGTGGAAGGGGGGAACACCTCAAATGTGGGCAAAGGGGGGAAAAAAATCACCCCTTGGAGAAGGCCAGCCAGAGGGAACGCAGGAGCGAGGAGGCTGCATCCAGCGCCAGCCTATTCATCCCGCACGCTCCGCACTGCCAGGGCTGGGGATGAATGGGATTTACTGCCCATTAAAATAAAGCCCTTTCTGTAGTTTATAAACAATGTCGCTGCTCAGTGGGAGGTTGGACATTTTAGTTCATTAAGCAGCAAATAATCTCTGTCACTTTTTATTTTTAAGTTTATTTACACGTAGGGTTGGGCTTTTTTATCCCTTCCTCCTCCTCCTCCTCCCCTCAGCCAGCAGCAGGACTGTGCATGGAGCCGAAATCTTCTCCAGACCCCTGATCTCGCTCCTCCTGTGGCCGCTGGCCAAGCCACGGAAATAATCCTGCTTATGTATCAAAAATGTTCCTTACAGGAAAAAGAAATTTATATCTGCCTAAAGCCCGGGCGCGGGTGAGCGGGGTCCCGGAGCAGCGCTGCCGGGCACAGAGGGAGGCTCAGCAGCCATCCTGGGAATAGAACTGAGCCCTGGGGGAAAGCCAGAGACGTCAGCAGTGACTGCCAGGACCCAGCATGGCCTGGGACACCGACAGGGACAGGGACACCATGATCAGAGACCATTGTGCCAGGCRGCAATGCCACACGTCCGAGGCTCCTGGTTTGGAGCAGACCCTTCCCCTGGCATTCCAACAACACTCTGCACGTCTGCCTGGAAATGCCACCCTGAGAGCCTTTCCTTGGGCAGGGGGACACAGGGTGACACAGCACAGTGAATTCCACATGGCACTTCCAGCTGCGTGTGCCTGCGAGCGCTGGCCCCTTTCCAGAGGCTGGCGGAGGCAGGAGGAGCTGCTCCCGGGCAGAACTCCCCGGCCCCTGGCTCCACACCAAGGCTCTGCCAGCAAACTCCTCCGGCAGCCTGGGGAAACCGGCACGTCAGGCAGGATGCTGAGGATGCTGAGGATGCTGAGACCAACTGTTCCTGAGCCTATGGATGTCCTACCCTAAAAACAGCCCCGGGATGGCACCGTGGTGGTGCAGCCTTGTGCCCTCTCCACCTCCAGCACAAGGCACGGCTGGGAGGGAACAAGGACCTGGGGGAGTGGCAACACCCGGGTTAGCCCCCAGCAGCCGTGAAGATGCTGTGATGGGATTTTGCAAGAGGATGTGAACTTCCTTCCCAGTCTGGGTCAGGGATCCCCTCCCAAACCGTGTTCCCACCACGGTGCTAAGTGGCTCCCGCATCCTTCCCTGCTTCCTCTGCTGGACACCACCGTGCTCGGCTGAACCCCCCCCGGGACTCAGCCCCGGCTCCCTGCCGGGCAGAAGGAATCCCTGCTCGTGTTATCTCGATCCTAAAGCACTTGAGCAGACGGCAACCGTGCGAGCCATTATATCATTCACGCACTATCAAAAGCTCACACAGTGGCACTTAATTACAGCCCCGGAAGCGCAGGCTTCCTTAATAAATCAAAGAAATAAAGTCAGAGATGATGCGCCGAACAGAGGGGGTGGGGTGGGGGGAATAAAGAGCTTACAGTTTCCCACTGTGTGTCCCCCTTAGATAACAGATGCTCTCTTCTTAACCTCTCACTTCATCAGATCAGCTCCAGCTGTGTTTGGATCAAGTGCGCAGCCTGGCCCGCGTCCAGCCTGCCTCCTTCCCTGCTCCGGTGCCAGCTCCATCCCTCCGGCTGCACGGCTGCCTGCGCCGGGGTGGCACAAGGAGGGGAGCCCCGCCGAGCCAGCCCCGTTTCATTAAGCACGTTTTACTCCATCGCTGCTTTCAGCGACCCGGCTCCTTCACCAGAGCATCCCTGCGACTCTCGGAGGGCTGAACGCCAGCCCCCCACCAGCATCCCGAGGGTATCCCTGGCCGGGCTCCCGGGAAGGGCACGAGCAGCCTGGGGATGGTCACGGCACGGGGGATGTTTGTCCTGGCAGCCCCCACGGCAGCCCACGCGGGTGCGACAGCCAGGCAGCGGCACCGGCAGTGAACAGCCTGCAGAGGCTGCGCTGGCAGCCCCGCGTGGTCCCGGCCATAAATCACGGGAGAAGCCCCCCGGGACACCCCCCGCTCCCCGCCCCGGCGCGCACCACCCACCTCCCTGTTTATTGGGAAGTGTCACCTCCTGCCGCCGCCGGCGCGCAGCCGGGAGCGCCGTGATGGATGGGGCTGCCCCGGCGCTCCAGGGAGATTCCTCCCGGCACAGCCCCTGCACCAGCAGCCCCCCGTGCCGGGCTMCCCATCCCTGCACCCCCGGGAAGTGGGAATGCCCCGGTGCCGGAGGGCTGGCAGAGCCCAAGTCCTCTTACCCGCCTGCCAACGTGCCCGTGCAGCCAAGGACCTTAGCGGAGATAAAGCCTCTGAGAAATCCCACTGCTCCTAATCCCCCAATAGCACAAAAATAATGGAGCATTATCTCATCAGGCTTTAACCCACTAATTACCCTGGGGACGGCTTAATAAGGAAGGGACACCCACCTGCCAAAGGCAGCCTAAGCCTGCCTGCTGGCCAGTTACACAACAGCACGCCGGGCATCCTTCAGCCCTCCTGGACCAACCCATGCAGGGAAAGGGAAGCAGGAACAGCCCTATTCCCAACCTGAGGGGGGTCTGAAGGAGCCCAAATGCCCTCAAGACACAACTGCTTCCCCAGAGCACAGGATGTCACTGCCCCAAACATCCTCSTCGGACCCAGAGGTGAGGAGGCAAGCCCCACCACCAGGAAAAGCTGTCTGCTCCCAGACTGCCCAAAACAGCCCCAAATTCTCAGTGGCTCAGTGGAAGAAGGAGGTTCTCCACACCACCCTCCCCTCTCCAGCTCAGCTGATGTTGTGCCACCTCCTCCCTGCATCCCACATCCTCCCAGGGCACATCCCCATGCTCCAAGGGACAGTGTCAGAGCAGGCTCTGCGATGGGTTTAAACCCTGTCCTTGGCAGCTCGACCYGCAGGTGCCAGGGGATGTTCCTAACCCCCGCTGCAAGACAAGCATCCCCCCGCCACCACAGCCCAAATCACGAGCAGCTTCAGCAAATCTTAGCCAGGGCTCCCCAGGAGCCCACGTGTCCCGCTCGGCCAGCGGAGCTGGAGCGTGAAAAGCGATCCGGAAGGAGGAGAGCGCTTGGGTTACAGCCGGGAGCAGGCACGGCGGGGCCGCAGCGGGCTCTGACAGCTCCTGGCTGCTCCCCGGGCAGCGATATCTCCAGATCTTTTACAAATAAATATCATTGCTCATTATCTCGGCATTAAAGTTACATGCTGGGCGAGATGGGCACCGAGCTTTCCCTCGCTAATCTAAAACGGAT
Organism: Amblyornis subalaris; assembly: GCA_018881555.1. Taxonomy (NCBI): domain Eukaryota; kingdom Metazoa; phylum Chordata; class Aves; order Passeriformes; family Ptilonorhynchidae; genus Amblyornis; species Amblyornis subalaris. Next base: position 3,411,602 of record JACAXG010000076.1, read on the forward strand.
GCCAGCGCTTCYATTATTTATCTGCCAGGTCCCTCCTGCTCCATCCCTGCCAGCTCTGCCRCCGCCACCCCACGTCCTCACAGGACAGGGGACAGCGGAGCAGCTCGACAGCCTCCCTGTGCTTGTTCACACGTGGCTTCACACCCCGGCTGCTGGGCAGGGTAAARCCTCCTCCGGTGCCAGGGCGGGGAGTTTCCTGAGGTTTGGCTTTGCTGAACCCATCTCCACGTGCAGCCACGGCAAAGATGAGCAAGAGGCTGCGGGGACAGTGGTGGTTCCCCACTCCAGGGCAGCACAGGGTCATTCTCCTCCAGCCTTCACCTCGCCAGACCTGCGGACCTGCTAAGCGAGTGCTGCCAGCCCTAGGGAAGATCCCTGCAAGAAAAAACCTCCTGGCACAAGCAAAACCGAGACCGAAACCCCTTGGCGCTTGCGTTCGCCCCAAGAGCAGCACGCTGGCCCAGCATCCCGATGTGCCCCAGACCGGGATCACGAGCCGGGAGCACGTGCCTCGCAARGGACCGAGCGGGTCTGACGCCCACATCCTGCCCTATCCCGGGCTCCTGCTCCAGCGTGGCACGGAGCTGAGCTGCTGCAGGATGTGGCAGGGCACTGCCCCGCTGCCCACACGCGGCAGCACGGCAGCGGCCGCTTCCTGCGACGCCAGGGGCCGGTGAGTCACCCGCGCGGAGCTGCGCAACTCGTCCTCTCCCTCTGCAGCTGCAGGGGCACGGCTGCAGCACAGGGCCCAGCAGCAGCAGGAGCGGCAGCTGCAGGGCAGGGATGGATGTCACAGCCACGGGAGACGGGCTTGTCCCCGCTGCCTACAGCACGCAGCGGCCCCGATGCACAGACAGCGAAAATTAGATGTCTAGACTGATAAATATTGGGCTTATACAGAGAGAATCCCCCCAAGTCCCAATACAGAAAGTTTCCCTTCCCCTGGTCACACACAGATGGACCAGGGGAGAAACAGAAGCAGCTTTTGCCATTTCCCCAGGGTCAGTGCCCGAGGCATCCTCCCAGTCCCCACTCCCAGCACCACGAAGTCATCCATGAGAGTCCCRAGACACGGCGAGGTGACAGCACCCATCACCCTCCCAGGCTGGGTCCCCTGCCTTCATTTCTCCTTTTTAACAGAAAAATTACACTTCAGCCCTTTTATCACCCACACCAGACCCCAGTCTGGCATCCTCGTGGCTCCTGATCCTTCCTGTCACATCTTACCCGTGAGAGGGGAATGACCCCAGCCCCCAGCCACATCCCCACGGGATKAGGGCTCCTTGTGCCAAGCACTTTCTTGCCAAGGGGGACGTTTCCTGCCCGCCCTGACGTCAGGCAGCCGCATCAGGGAAATGAATGTGGATTTCAACATCCTTTGGTTCATCAGCTGCTCCTTTCGACATCCCCACGGTAAACCCCCAAAAAAAGCACACCCCGCCGCTCCCCCGCAATCCTCCTCCTGCTGACTTGGCTTCATCCAGGAGAGTATTTGTCACCTCCAAATAAATATTTATTAACCAAGCTGCAGGTGTCTGGGGCTTCCCACCTCCTCTGCTCTCAGCTGCGCTGACACCGGAGCCGTGCCGAGCTCCCAGATGTCAGCTGGGAACAGCTCCGGGAGCGTTCCCGCCGCCTCCTTTGAGCTCGGCATCCAAAGAGCTGCTCCAGCCTTCCCGCTGGGAACACTGTGGATAACAGGCATGGCAGCACGAGTGGAGGAAGGGGATGATGCGTGAAAAGGTGGTGGTGGTGGTAAGGAGCATTCCTCAGGCTCTTCCTCTTGGTAAAGTCATGGATCGAGTGAAAGGAACGTGAAGTCCAAAGCCAAGGGTCAGTCCTGCAGGATTGACCCTCTCCGGCTCTGCTACCACAGGTGGGGGATAAAGACTTTCTGAGCAACGGAGAAATGAGAGAAAATAGAGGGAAAAATAGGAGAGAGTCCCAAGCAGACTGGCTGCAGCACAGGGTGGTTCAGCTGTGGGAATGGAAACCTTCCCAAGCCACGTCCCCGGGCATCCCKGATCCCCAGCCAAGGGACAGCGGGAGCCACAAGAAAAGGGAAAGCAGGAACCCGAGATTTGGTAGTCCACCACAACGGGGGAGATGCTYGTGCCAAGGACAGCAGCAGCAGGGACAGTGGGTCCCTGTCCCCTCTGGGCACAGCCCAAGGCCACCTCGCCGCCCTCGACGCACAAAGCGAAGGGATTTGGGCACCTCCGACGCCCTTGGGGACACCACCGGGCTCCTGTCCAGCACAGCCTCCCGCCCAGGGGGGTGATAAACCCGAGACTGGGAAACGCTCAGACGCCGCCACAGACACGGGGAGCATTTTAACAGCCTGGCCTCTCCCCCTCCCCGCCCTGTCACCGCTGTCACCGCGGCCCCCTGCTCCCTCCCACCCCTTTCGAATTAGCAGCCATCGACCTCCTCCCCCTGCGGAGCTGACATTAATCCGGCGATGTTTGTTTAACAACAGTTCCCATTGATCTGTAGCCTGATCCTCCGAGTCAATACAGGCTTTTGCCAGGGTCTGGAGCGCAGGATCCGGCTCCGGAGTGGCCCGTCGAGCGCAAGGCTGTGCAGGCTGATAGGATCAGATGCTGTCAGTGCTGCTCTGGGACCCATTAGCTTTAATTAGCTGATGATGCTGTAGAGGCCACATAAAACAATGAAGGGGATTGATCCCTCGTGTAACACTATTGACAGTGGAGCTGCATCTGGGATCAGTTTGGTGCCGGATGCATCTGTAGGGTCTATAAAACCGAGGCCTGTTTTCTTTTTCTCTTTTTTTTTTTTTTAGCTTTAATTTAAAAATCCCATAATGGTAGGTCTGCCAGGCTAAAAGCAAGAGCGAAAAAAAAAGGGAAAAAAAGCCAGGGAGCAGGGGAGCCCTGCCTGATGATAATTCAGGGCACATCCAACCACTTCCACCACCCCTCCCTGCCAAAGACCCTCCTGTGTATTGCACACGCCGGTCATTAGGTCATTAAGGCACTGCTTCCAGGTCACTGTCATTATCCCCTTTGGAAAACAAGCCAGCAGCTCTGCACGGCCTTTGCTCTGAAGGGCACATCAGTCCCTGAACCCGCGTTCTGCAAAGCTCCTTCCCTGTGCAGTGTCACCCATCACACCTGCAAAGACCTCTCCCTCTGCAGTGTCACCCACACYCGCAGCAAGGACCCAGGGTGCCCCRAGGACCACAGAGGGAACCCCAAAACACCGGGATGTCGCAGGGAGCTCTTCCATTTTCAACTGCCCTGCTGCAATYAGAGACACTGAGGTTTGGAAAAGGCCTTTAGATCGTCCAGCTGGGCATCTCCATGCGCCCACACCACGTGGGGATTTCTCCTGAGGGACTGAGCTGCTGGCAGCCCAATGTCTTTATGCCCCAGGTACTCCCTTACAAATGAAGAAATCCCAGTGGGATGAGCCCACAGGCATTACAAGACAGCAGAGTGCAATGAGAACCTCCCCAGACACCTCCCAGAGCACTGGGGAATCACACAGGTTTCACCTCCCACAAACTCCATCCTTGAACCTCCAGCATTCAGCAGATGCAGCAGCAGCACATCCCTACTGAGCTACAGCTCAGGGATGCCAATCCAGAAACAGATCCAGGAGATGAAAAGCCTGAGCAGGCTGCATCCATGAGCAGGCAGGGAGTCTTCCAAAAGAGTGCCAAGAAGAGGATTTGCATCATATCTCTGCTTGCATCAGGAGGACAGGACAACCACAGCAGAGCAMCCCTGACTGCAGCAGAGCATCCCTGCAGAGGTCAATCCTTGGGGATCCCCRGAGTCCTCTCTCCCCGTGGCAGCTACAAAAGCTCCCTCAAAACTCTCCGAAAAGGGGAGGCAGAGAAAACTCAGCCCCTCAGCCCTGTGGGGAAGGCAGCTCGAAGCCCGAGTGCAGCATCAGGCAGGCAGGGCACGGAAAATCCAGGAAGGCAAGGCAGGGAGCGGGCAGGGCGTCGGGAACGAGCGTGCCGGGGGGAGCGCATGCCAGCCACCCGGCCCTGCCGCTGACACCCCAGCCTAACACTTTCCAGATGTGGCCGCAGGAAGACAGAAGCAGAGCTGTTCCCTGCTGAGGAAGCTGGAAACGCTCGGAGATAATGTGGAATTCCTGAACGGGAGCCAGCGGCGGGCCGGGGCTGGGGCGCGGGGACAGCCAGCGAGAGGCAGCGCTCCGGGGCCGGCACAGAACTCCTCTCTCTTTTGTGTGTGCGTGTGTGTGTGTGTGTGTGTGTGTGTGTGTGTGTGTGTGTTTTATTTCGGGAACTCTGCATGTAAAAGCCCTTAATTTATACGCTGTGTGGGTTGCCGGCTGTACCCAACAAATGGAACATTTTCTCCGTCCCCTCGCGAGTGTGATAAACAGCCGCTGCGCGCACGGCGAACAGAGCCTTTTTCTTCCCCGTGATAAATGCGCTCCCAGCAGCTCCCAGCTTCTTGGCTTGCAGGATTATTATTTTTTCCTCTTCTCCAAGAGGGAGGCCTCGGCCCCCTCGCCAGGTACCCGGCACAGCACCAGGCGGGAGAGCAGTGGGTGCTGCCGGGCCCTGCCTGTCTCACCTTGTGACCTCTTCCTCCCCGAGCAGGGATGGAGGTGACACAGTTCTGTGAGCAAACCCCACCACCAGAGCAGTCCCTGTCACACACTGGGCATGGATGGGCACCCATCCACTCCTGCCCCACTGCAGCTCCCTCTCTAGGGTGCTACAGAGCGGGCACTCCATGCAGGGTGATACTGGAGACACTCCTTGCCCATCTCTCGGCTCCCAGGCTGCTCAAGGTGCTGCAGGAACCACCACAACCCAGGTTTTGGGAAGGGTGCTGCTACAGCTGGGAAGGGGATTGCTGCTGAAATCCCCTCACAGCATTGCTCACACACGGAGAGGGTGGGGATGCAGAGAGGATGATGAGACACGGAGCTTCAGCCAACCCCCCCGGTTGGCAGAATAAATTATGGAGCTATTTGGGGTGCCAGGTGGGTAACACTCCAGAGAACTGGGAAGTCACTGGGCAGGAGCTGCTCCTGGTGGGATGTGAGGCACTGGATATTTGCACAGCCGGTCCTCGCAGGAGCCCAGCTAAGCTGGCAATAATGGACTTGCAGCAGGATAAAAAGGATGTTTGCTGTGAGTGAATCAAAGGACCCAAAGCCAGAGACAAGACCAAAGTCAGGGAATCTGCCTCCAAGCCATCCATGCTCCAGGACATCAGCAGGAACCAGAATCACCATCGGTTTGGCCAAACAAAGCCCTGGCCCCGCTGTGGGCGTCCCCAGTGCCCCCCAGCTGGCTGCCAGGCCACCACTGCTCACATTCCCTGGTGTGCCAGGGTGTGCCGGGTCCCCAGGAGCCAAAATCTGCTTCTTTGTGCCTGCCAGGACTCGCTGAGGTTGCTGCAGCCTCAGTGTGGGCACCCAAGTCAAATTCCCAGCTGTAGAACCAAACTCAGCCCAGTTTCCTCCTGTGCCCCAGGAAGGTGACAGTGCCAGGGCACAGTGGCACCCACAGCCACACCAACCAGCTCTCTCAGGAGCACCCATTTTGCGCCCAAACTTTGCCCAGTTCCTGGCTGAAAGAAACTTCAGAGAGCTGACGCCAGCTGAAACCCAGGACAAGTAAACTTTCATCCAAAATCAGGGTTTTTTTTTTTCCCATTTCTGTCAAGGCAGATATCTCAGAAAAACAGCATTTCCTGTGGTATTTCAACACTTTCTACAAACAAATCTTTCTCAGACAAAGCCATCTGAGAACGGCTTCCAGGGCTGTCRATGGCCTTTGGAGCAGGCCCAAGAGGAGAACAACCACAGGGAATCAGGAAGGTCTCTTGGAGCATCACCGGGGTTTGGCCCCACTGGCACGAGGGGCCAAAACGGGGCTGGCACAGGCACGGGTGACACGGRGCAGGGACAGGGACCACAAAGCACTGAGGAATTCAACCAGGAGCCCTACACGTCTCCACGCTGGCAGCCCGTGGAAACTGGGGTACCCCCAGCGGGGTGATGCTTCTTCTCATTTGTAATCCAGCTGAYGGGGAGGTGAGCCCATCGTTCCGGCAGCTTGGTTTATTAAAAGTTTCCCAAAAAGGGGGATGTTGCTTGAGGCAGTGCRTGGGAAGGCATGAACACCCCACACAGCCTGGGTGCAGCACTGGAGAGACTTTGGCATTGTGGTTTTGCCACCCACTTCCTTATGGCACTCCCTGGGCATCTGTGGGAATAGGGTGGCTCAAGGGCCCCTGCGTGGCAGCTGAAGGGTCTCCTGTGCACTCTGAGGAGACATTCCAGAGTGCTCCCCCACAGCCTGTCCCCCAGCATGGAACGGGCTAAAGAAGGAAAATCCCCCCGTTGTGTCCCAAAACAGTCCCTTGGTGACCATGAAGGGACTTCAGTCAGTAACACCAAAACATCCCCCAGGAGCCCTCTGGAGAGATGGAGCTGAGCCAGCGGGGAGACCCTGAGAAGCAGTCTGGGAACAGGGAACGTCTCCTGCCCTTCCCACCTGTGCATCCAGGGATCTTTACACTGACACCCACACAGATCCAGCACCCTGCTCCCCATCACCCCAAGGCGCAGAAGCAGCACCCCATGGGCTGAGCCCAGACCTCCCTGGCTTCTCCAGGGACGCCCATTCCATACGGATTTTCCACACCAGTTACATCCTTATTTCCTGCAGGAACAGTCCAGGGGGAATGGCTGCTCCTCCGTGGGTACAGCTGTGCCTGCCACACTCCCCTTGGCGGCGTGGGAGCGGGTGGGTGGGCCRGGGCGAGGGGAAGCAAACGAGGTTCCCATTAATGATTTTCCCAACAGATCCCATGGCTCCCCTSTTAACCTCTGTTAGCGAGCCAAGGTCCTTGAATTACCCACCCCAGCGCACCCCCACCTCCCTCCGACTGCGCCGAGCCCCCTGCAGCCCCCAAGGGAAGGGCTGCCCGGCCCCACAGCCCAGCCCTGCCAGCGCCAGCATCCCGGGATCGCGGAGAGGCGGCGGAGCTGATGCTGATGGGCATGAAGGTCAGCGGAGAGGGAAGGTCGGCTCCGGCAGCGCCCCGCGGGCAGCAGCGCCCGCCACCCCCGCTGCCCCCGCTCCCTGCCCTGCCCGCGCCGGGCCGGCCCTTCCCAAACCCATCCCCCGGGGTGGCAGGGCACAGCTCAAATAAAAACCCTGGAAATGCATCGCTGSGGGAACGGGAGAGGATGGCAAAGGCAGGGCTGCGCTCACCCTGAGCAGCACCGCCGGTGGCTCCGGTGCYGCCGCTCCCTTCCCTGCTGTCACCGCCGAGCCCAACAGGGTGGTTGGCACCTGCTCTCCCACCTCTCTCCAGGGAATGTCTGGGGCTCTGGCAAGCTCTCGGCGCAATGGGATGATGCGGGATGCTGTTTGCCCCAGCGGGGTGTGGTGCAGAACGATTTGGCGCATCCGGCATGGGCAGTGACCTTCCAGCCAGCCACAGCTGCCCCCATTCCATAATTCCCCCATYCACTGCTTGGGGAAACTGAGGCACGGAGAGACYCTCCCAGGGCTAAAAACCAACTGCTGGACAACAACCCACACTCTCCCCACAGCAACCCCACCCCTGGATAGCTGCAGCTCCCCCTTAGCAGCGTGAGCCCAGCGAGAAGAGCCGTGACCCCAGTGCTGTGCCCCTGGTGCTGTGTCCAAGCGTCCCCATGCTCTCCTCCACGTTCCTGTGGGTGCAGAGGGGGTGCCAGGCTCAGGAGTGCCCCCCAGTCCCCATCCCTGCCCGCCTGGCTGCACACGTGCACGCACGCGTGCGAAAAAGCCGCCCGTAATCCCCGGGACATCTGCTCCTCCCAGCCCGTCCGATCCCGGCATCCACCAAACACGAAAATTCCCCAGTTTCCCACCACCCATCCCTGCACAGCAAAGGCTGRGATGGCATGACTCCTTCCCAGCCCAGCTCCACCACTCCCAGCACCCGCAGAGTTTGCGAAGGAGACGCAATGGCCAAGCTGGACTTGGCCGGATGGCGGAGAGGAAAACCACACATCCACGGACACAGGGGTGGGAAGGAGCCTGCATCCCAAGAGGGCTGGACACCACAAATCCCTTCCATCTCCCCACTTTTGAAGGTGTGTTCACCCGCTCCCCTCCGCTCTGGAAGYGAAACACAGCCCCGAGGGGAAGCACAAAGCCACCACGTGTCCCATCCCTGCTCCGACACCTCCTCCCGGCCGGCGCTCAGCAACTGGGGGGGCTCCAGCCCAGGCTGTCGCCTGTGATTTGTGGCGTTAATATTCCAGGGGACGGGCACAAAGAGGTGACAACGGTCGGGAGAGCCAGCTCTTGGAGGGTCATAGCTGAAGGCAAAGCAGTAACACTGATGGATCCCAGGATCCGGGCTGGCAGAGGGTGGAGGAGGAGGAGAGCAGAGGAGAAAGCAGGCGAGGAAGGCTGACTAACAGCATAAACACATTCTGTCTCTACATGAGCTTGCCATGAGCTTGCTGCAGTTCAGGGATGGAGCATCACCATCCCAGAGAGGGACCAGCACGGCAGGAGAGCCGGGCAGCAACGGGATGAGGCCCTGCTGCTCCCGAAGGATTGCTCCTCAGCACTGGGAGCACTTCCCTGCCGGCAGCCACCAAAGCTGCACCGATCCAGCCCCAGCCACAGGCATCACTCTGAGCCTCCCCTCGCTGTCCCACTGCTCCCCACGCCGGTAATGCCCCGCCAGCCCAGCCCAGCCCTCTCCGAGCCGACTCGACAGCCGGAGCCCTTTTTTTAAGACCTGCAACCCTTGAGAGGCTTAAGGACAAGAATATCTCGATGATCCGCGCCCGGAGCCCTCGAGCAGCCCCAGCTTAAAGGCCGGGAATTACCGGCGGGGGCACCCCAGACCCCTCCGTGGCATCCCCCACCGCGGCCGGCTGAGCCTCCGCTTCCAAGGGATGACAAATTCCTGCAGAAACCCCCCCCCCCCAACTAATCACCACCCCATCTCCTCCCCGGCGCTTTTCACACCTCCCATCAGCAGCCAGGCATGTGCGACTGGCAGCCAGCCACGGCCCGGCCCGCCGCGCAGCCGAGACGGTAACATTTTGCTGGGAAAAGGGCAATTTAATTATCCTGTTCTTCTGTTTCATGACAACACAGGAACATGCTGCTCAGACACGGAAAGCGCCGTGCAGGCAAACAGCAATCCCGCCCGGCGCTTCCCGGAGACGGCTCCTCGCTTCCCGCCGGCAAAGAGGGAGCGGTGAAAGCACGTGGGARTGATGGGGTTAAAACAAAGCCCCAAAGCTCCAGGTTTTCGAGAGTCCAAAGAAGCAGGGAAAAAATGGTTTTGTTGTCCAGCTGCAGTGCTTCTTCCCAGCTCAAAGCAAGCTCCGAGTCTCATCTGGGGGCTGTTTGGCCAGCGCGGGTCTATTTTTACAGGGAAAATGGTATTTTGAAGGGGAAGGTTGAGCAGGAGAGGAAGAGGTATTAAAAATACTGCGGCCCTCTGTGGGGAGATCAAACTTCACTGAATCCAGCCAGACTTCACAAACCGTGTCTGACCTTCCAAAGCACCACTTAGCAGAAAATTTACTACTAAAATATATTAAATAATAGAAAATATATTGAAATCCACGCCTTAAACTCAGCCTCACCCATGGACAAGGGGTGAAGGCAGGAGTCCGGAGTCTGTCCTGGCGGGGGGGGTCACAGTTGGGACCATGCAGCGAGGCAGTGCTGGCTCTGCTCTGTTCCTCTGGGGACATGAGGGACACAGSGACAGAGAACAATGCCAGGAGCAGCTCCTGTACCTTGGTGAGGGCGGCAGAGTCCCGGGATCCCAGTCCTGCCCGGCTGGGCCGGGTGAGGAGCAGCACGTGTGCCCGGTGTTTGTTGTGACAGCAGCTCCATTCGCACCCAGGAGCCAAGCCACCTTCCCAAGGACACGGCACAGACACTCTAATTAGTACTTTAACTCTAATTAGTACGTTAATGGAACTCGTTGGCTGGGATAGAGCAGGTGTGAGAGCATGGGGAGGGAGCTGGAGTGTCCTCTGGCTGAGCCAGGCCTGTCCCAGCTCCCCAGGTGCCTCTGCCACGAGAGCTGCAGGGACAGTAAATCAGTGGGAGAAGGAATAAAGGGACTTCCCAGGTAGAAAAGCCACAGAAGGACAGAAGAGGAGAAAACAAGTTGGCGTGGGGCACACACACAGGGCACACAAATGTGCCAGCTCAATCCCGACAGCCACCCGGAATGCTGGCACTAGGAAGTTCCCACGCCCCAGTGAAACTCAGCAACAATCCCGGCGATGAGCTGGCGTGTCCCGAGCACAGGAAGTTACCTGGCAGCCTGGCTCACAAACAGGTGACAAACAGTGAGCTCTCTGCCCACTCAGGAGGGTGGCAGCGGCACTTTGGGGACACCAGCCGACAGGGCTGTGTGCTGCAGAGTCCCAGTGACGCGGGGGAGCCCCGGGAGCTTCCCTCCAGCGTCTCCCTAAGGAGCAATTTGCACTCTCACGGGTCCTGTGATTTAATCTTCCCTCCCTTTCCCCCCCATAGGAGCAGGAGGTTCCGAGCTCCTGGCCCTGCAGCTCAGGAGCGATGTCAGACTGCAGAGCCACTCTGGATGTCCCCGATGCGACAGAGGACGCCCCGTGGCCAAYGCCTGATACCAGGCTGGGTGACAAAAGGCATTTCTCTGCTTGGAGAGAAATCTGTCCCCCCCGTGCCTGTTGGGGAGCGGCCAGAGCTTTGCGTTTGGCAGCGCCGGCCAGCCGTGCATCGGCTCCATCCATCCTCCCGGAGGAGCGGCACAGCTCGGCCACCCACCCTCTCCTGTGCTCCCGCTCCCGGTGAAGGACGGGTCAAGCTGTCCCCGCGCTGCCCCGGCCCCAGGCAGGTGCTCAGCCGGGCAGCGGTGGCAGCCACAGGGCAGGTCAGCCCCCGGTGCCCCGAGGACCGGGCCGGCTGGGGCACGGCTCACGTTAACCGGCTCTGACGGATGCTCTGCGCAGCTCTGACGGACGCTCGGCACGGCCGCAGCAGGGAACGCCCGGCTGGGCACACCTGCCCTCGCCGTGACAGCGAGGGACCACGGGGGGACCGGCCCTGCGACCGCCGGCTGACCCCCCGCGCTGGCTCGGGGTCAGAGTGAGCCAGCACCTGAGCAGCGGCCAGAGGCGCTGGCAGTGCAGCTCCACCTGCTCCCTGCGCCGCAKCCAAAGCCCTTCCCGGCCCTCCGATGGCTCCGGCATCACCGGGGTCACCCCCACGCACAGGCTGAAGCAAAGCCACTCCAAACTGCACCTCCCACGCCTCCTCCTCCTCCTCCTCTCCCTCAGCCTTTGCAGATGGGCTTCAGTCATCCCCCAGGCTGGAGCGTGCACAGGGCTGGCTCCAGCTCTGCTGTMAGAACAGCCCCGGCCACGCTCATCCCTGCGAGTGTCTGAATGGGAAATGAGCAACAGGAGTCCAGACTTCAAGGCTGGCGGCTTTAGATGTCATTTGGGTTGTTTTTTTCTTAATCAGATCCATTGTCAACCCACAAAAATGTGCCTCTGACACCCTGGGGATGCGTATTCCTGACGCCGTCTCAGGAGCGGCAAAAATGCAGATGATTCAGCTCCAAAATTATCGGCAGTGGGATGTGAGCCTCCAAGCAGATCCCTGGCTATTCCTGGGCAGAAGCTCAAAGCCGCCCTTGCTTCTCTCTCCTCCTCTCGCAATCATCGCAGAATATATTCCCCCGTTTTTCGCTGTGAATACATTCTCGTCTCTCCCAGCCCCGCAGGAAGGGAATGGAGCGGGAGCTCTCGGGATGGCTGCCCCGCTCCCGGGCCGTGGCCACGGCTGTGCCGGCCGGCGAGCCAGCGGCGCCGGGCACACGAGTGCCAGGAAGGACAAACACGACCCCGCTGGCCTTTCCCATCTGCCAGGAGGGTTTGTGCCGACTGCCGCCGGGCCGGGGCGACGGCGYGGTGCTGCCGCTGCTATTTTCTCCTTGTTTTCCTAGACATTGACACTTCCTCCCTTCACCCACAGGATGGTTTCCAGGCTTCAATTCTCTTCCCTATGGCAACAAAAACCCAGCCAGGAAACCTCAACCCACTCGCCCAACTCTGTCGCAGGGGAGGGAGGTGGGGGAAGCTCCAGTCCCCCCCCCCCCGGCCCGGTCACTGCATCTTGATACAAAACTATGTGAAAGCAAAACTTTTGTGACAACTGCAAAGCAAACTCGCTACAGGTGTGGCTCACCCGGGCCCAAGGTGCCCAGGAGTGTCATCAGACCCCAGGAGAGCAGGGGGACACCAGGAGAAGGATGGGATTTGCAGAAATCCCTGTTGCATCTGCACCCCAGCCCAGCCGGGGCTGGATCCTCTCGGATCTGGGGCTGAATCCACTCGGCTGCTGAGCTGGAGCCCTGGACAGATGCTGCTCTCCAGCCCACGAACCCCCTGCTCCAGCAGCATCCCAGGGATGCTGCTCCATGCACACACTGCTCCTAAAATACCCAATTTGTTCATGAGGGAAAGGCCAGAGCAAAGAGTGGGTGTCGAAGAGGAAAAAGGGAGGAAGGATGAGAGAGCAAACAAATCATATCAACTCAAATCAAGGCAGGCCACRGAAATGATTATGCTAAAGCTTTTCACGCCTGGCTAATTTTTTTATTATTCAAACAAATTTCTGGTTTTGTTTTGCCTCCTTGAAGGAAGAAGCAGGAGGCAGAGAGCTCCTCCAGCAATCCCAGATGATAACCACTGGGAAAAAAGRCTTCCTGATCAAACAACGGGAGACAATTAGCAGAGGCTGCGGCGCAGGAGCATCTTTAACCTACCCTGCCTTGTCAGAACAAAAAAAGAAACACTTTGTGGGGGAGAAGGTTGAAATTAGGATTTATGTGGGGTGGGAAAGCCGCACACCCTGGCACCGCAGCACGCAATTTGCTGCCACAGCACGAAGACGGCATTGAGGGATCTGGGCCAGGGGCTGCTCCAAGGATGCCCAGCAAGTCTGCTGGGACACTCTGCAGCAGGCAGGATGTGACCCTGAGGTGGCTGCTGGGCTCATAACCACGTTCCCACCTCTATTTTCTGTTGTGTCTCTGCTCGGGACTTCGGCATCTTTGCTTTTTCCCAGCGCTCCCGCRCGGGTCACACAAAGCCACCCGCCGGCCTTAGTAGGATTTTCTCCTTCCAGGACAACTCCCCAGTGCCAAGAGAGGGATGAAGCCTTTCAACACCCACCACACAGCAGCTGAGGTGCTTTTCCAGCTGCTCAGTCCAAGGAGGAGCAGCCTCTCCCCCTTCTCCGGCCGCTGCTCCTTTAACTGCGCCGTCAGAGGCTCCGGGAGAAAACACCCGCGCTGCAAATCCAAGCGTGCGTCATTCAGCTCTCATTTTGATTGTTAAAAATTCATTAATGAGAGCAGATTGGTATTATATCGCTGCCTTAATTAAAGAGGGCTACGGAACAGCATTTTAAATAGCAATGTCATTTTCTAATTGACACAGCTACATTATAAAGAAAAATACTTAAACAGAACTTGAAACCGAGCCGGTTTCTTCTGATGGCAGAGCTCATTTTGGCTTCAATTTTTAATCTGCTCGTAAAATATTTACRGGCAAGGAAAGGGATAATGTTTCTCCAGGTGTACAGTTCCCCTCCTCCGGCCCAGGCCCCCGCGAGGCTGGCGAGGGAGGAAGGCTCCACCACCCTCAAGCTGCTGCTCCATCCTCCTCCAAGCAGGACCCCATGGCTGCATCCCTGCCTMACCCCCAGGAGATCGGGAGACCCCAAGCCCCGCTCAAGTCCCTTCTCCACCTGCATCCTTGCAGCTGAATCCCACTGGATTTGAGTGGAAAATGTGCTTTTTTGCTGCTTTTCTTGGGCCAAGCATTTCTTCCCCGCCAAGGGCAGAGGGATGACAGGGGTGAGCACATCCGTGCCTGAGGCAGGTTTCAGCACCGGCTGGCTGGCTCTCTGTAGGCTTGATGGGGAGGCATTGGGATGTGGGATGGGGATGCAGAACAGCTCAGGAACAGGCCAAAACCATCCCATGTCAGGCCACGTTCAGACACCGGATCTCCCCCTCTCACACGCAGACACTCAACACCTCTCTCCGCTTTTTAAAGCGTTTCATACACAAACTTCCTACAGCCAACAGCTAATTCCAAGCATTTAAAGAGCACAGACTCCTCCTGTTTTCCATTTAGGAAAAAATCTGGTCACCGCTTCAAGCGAGTCAGGGGAAGAAAGCAGCCTCGTACGCCCGGACGAGAATTCCTCCGCGAGGCAGCGCGTCCCCCTCGCCCCCGCCCCGCGCGCCCCCCGCACGCAGCGGGCTGGGAAAGCGGGCCCCGCTCGCGCCAGCAGGAGATTTTTCCACCAGCATCAGTGGAAATTAGTGGCATTAGTCCACGCCTGCGTCTCACCAGCCAGCCAGAGTGAACTCACAGAAAAGCCGTCCGCACGCCAAGTCCATTGAAACCGGTAGCACCGCGCTTTGGCCACGGCGCTCAGAACAAGCACGAGGGCAGGGTGAGCCAGAGGACAGGTTGCTCAGAGGCTTAAACTCTGGATCTAACTCTCACTAGCATTCCAGACGACCTTTCAGATCCTAGAGCCACCCTCCGCCCTGCCTCAGTTTCCCTTCTAGTCTGCTCCCTTGCTCCAGGTGCTTTTATGGCATCCCCAGYCGGTGGAGGGGTGCAGGGACTGGGGGGATGCTACAGCCAGCCCCGGGGCTCTGGAGCGTCCCTCACACTCTGCCTGTTCACAACAGCTTCCAAAAGCAAAACATCATCAGCCCACAGGGTGGCTTGGCATGGCTGTGCTGTTTTTCAAAGGRAAAAAGATTTGGAAAACCAGCAAGAGGAGAAACATCAACTACTCGGCGCCTCCCCTGCTCTGTAAGGGAAGGTTGTGCAGCTCCATACCCCATGGATACTCATGGGAAAGCAAAGGGCAGGAACTGGCACCATGCAGGATGAGCACAGGGAGGTATCAACACACCCACCCCGCTGCAAGGAGGGTCCAGGCCAACCCCTTCCCCATCCAAGCATCCCTCTGCCACCGTCCTTCCCACGTCCCCAGCTCCCGTGGCTTCCCCTCCTGTCGCGAGAGGGTGAGGCTGTCCAGCTGGCTCGTGGAGGATCTGGCCAGGCTGTTTAATCAGGGAGAGCGATTGGGCCGTAATTTCTTCTGATAAAGTATTACAGATGCTGCATTTCGAGCCATCTGGCAGCAGCCCGCGTTTCCTGCCTCTGCTTCTCGCGCTCTCAGGAGGAGAGAGGGATCAAAAATTGAAGGAAGGATGGTGSGGAGGGCTGTACCGGGATGGGAAGGGGAGCAGGGCAGGAATTCCCATCCCTCCCAAAGCCACACTGCCCATCCCGCAGGCACTGCTCGGCAAAGGATGGGACCAGTGAGGAGTGCATCAATGTCCCCAGGAAAAGCAGAGCAAGTGGGGCTGGAGCTGCTAAAAGCCAGGCTGTCCCCTGGCAGSGCAGGAACAGAGCCCTCAGACCATCCTCCTCAGCTGGAAGACCCTCCTGGAAGGGTGAAACCCCCYTATCCCTGGCTGCCCCACACCTCAGCCCCAGCACCGGCACCGATGTGGACCCCCAAACCCTTGACTCCGGTCACACCACCGGGAAAAGCATCTGCATCCAYGCTCAGCAGAGCAGGGCAAGCCCAAAACCAAACGGATCCGAGTCCCTCCAGCTCACAGCAGTGAGCGATCCACCCCGAGCCGAGCAATCCGGCGGCGCAGGGGGGGAATCTGCAAACGAAAGGCAGCTCCTCCGGATTTAGCGGAGCCCGAGCAGAACCGCATTAAAAATAACTGAGGGGAAGGGCTCGCACTTCATTACCCTCGACAGAACTGGGTCTTGGTCACGCCAAGGATCTGCTGGGGAGCCACCACGGCCCCGCCTCGCAACGCTCGGGTGCAAAGCCAACGTCACGGGGCCAGGGGGATGCAGGGGGATTTATTTCCCGCTTCTCCCCGACATGCAAAATGTACAGATCCCCATGCCCAGCATCCCTGCTCTCAGGATCTCTCCATCTGCATCCTGGGGAGATGGGGATGGTGCTCCAGGAGGGCTGGGCAGCACACACGAGGCAGCAGAGATGCTCTCGGGTTGCAAAAACATTCCAAGGGAGATGCCTTGGAAGAGGGTTTCTGGAAGCCAGCAGGGATGTGTGGGATAACCACCCCCAGATGAAGTTTCTTTGCGAACCACAGAGAGTTAAAGGCTGGCCAAGGCCACGAGGCTTATGCATATGAAGCCAATGTAATACAATTATACATTAATATATAACTAACAGCCACGGTAATACAACATTACAGTAGGTAGATTATCCCATCTCCTGTCATTTATTATTGTTATTTGTAATCCATTAGTGTCCGGAGCTGGACCCGGGTCAGAGTGCAGGGTCCTGGCACACGTTCGCTTGCCCTGGCAGGACCAGGAGGATGCAAGACCCTCCTGCTATGGGGCCAAATCCTGCCCCAGTCTCCTGTCCCAGTGAGTCCTGGGCAGAGATCTGCCTCCCTGTTGGCACTGGGACACTCTTAGGGCTTGGGTTCCCAACGGGAGACATCCACAACACTGGATAAAGCCACAAGGCTTTGCCCTCCTGACACTCCCCATCCTTGTCCCACAACACTGGGGCCAAGCGGGATGAGGGGCTCAGCAGGTACCTGGGAGGGGTTATCTGGCAGCCCTGGGGCCAGACCACTGCCTCACCACCACCACGGAGCCATTTCAGTTGCCTCTGAGGAGAAGGAACAAAGCCCAACTGGTTCCGCGCAGCCACCAATTAATCTTGATCGACACCACCCTCCATAGTGAGTCATCCACCCGAAGTCAATTTACATTTTTATTAAATCACACAGGAAAATTAGGAGCGTTATTACTTCTCTCCGATTCAATACGAGTTCTGTGTTCCCCCACCATTCACCGTGTGGGAAAACATCCCGGCAGCTCCGGTTTAACCGTTTCTTCCCAGCGCTGCCCATCCCAAAGCAGCCCTTCTGCACAGCCTGGAACTAAATCAGGCTGGTCTTTGCGGGAGGGAAACCWAATCCCTCGAGGGAAAGAAAGTGTGACAGCTGGAGATGGCTGCTGCCCAGGGAAGGAGGAYTGGGTGCATTCCTGGACACCCCAATGTGTCCCACAGTGATCCAGACCCTGGAGRGACCCTCTAGGTTCAGCCAGCTCCACTGCTCTGCTTGTGTCACTCATGTCACCATCACAGCCCCTGCACAAAGGTGGATCTGCCCCAGGAAGTTCCCTAGGAGGGAAGGGCAGATCCACCTGCATGGCAGCAAACGGGATCAACGCACATTTGTATCCATCCTTAAACCCATCCCATGCTGCCGTGTCTGCTGCACTCAGGATTATATCATCCTCACTGCCGCAACACAGGCAGCTAAATTCAACAGCCACTTATTTATGGTTCCCACATGATGCAAGCGGATCTGCGGGAGAGCAGGGAATGTGTCTTCGGAACGGGATAAAACCCTGCGTGTGCACAAGCAGGACCTAAGGGCTTCCCCGGGAGCAGCCGCGCGTGCACGTGAACCCCGGGGCTGTTCAGSGGGGTCAAACAGGAGGAAGGGTCTCGCGACACTGCCAGAATGAATATTTGCTTGGAGGGAAAGCCCAAAAGCTCCCACTGGGATCACGGCTCCGTTCTGCTGGGGACTGGGATGGAGAGCCCTTGCTCGGGAGAGCGCTTAATGTGGCTGGGTCAGAAAATTATTTCCCAAGGATGAATGCTCCTATGATGGCAGTATTTCCCAGGGATGAATGCTGATTGTTTGCAAAGTCCGATCAATTTGGACCATATTTCCTGTGGATGCAGCATGAGGAAGGACGGGAATTTCCATTTTGCGATTAAATTCCAAAGATACTGTATTTTCCTCCCAAACCAGGACAAAAGCACGGTTTGAAATCTCTGCGCTTCCTGCCAACGGGGAAGACTCCAAGTTTCAACCACGCTCTTTGCAATTCAATGAGCTGCGTCCTAGGCAAGGGCTGAAATCCCAAAATCCGAGCAGCGTGCTCATGGCATAGGGATGCTCATGGCACAGGGATGCTCATGGCACAGGGATCTCGTGGCACAGGGATGTCACAGCACAGGGATGCTCACAGCACAGGGATCTCATGGCACAGGGATGCTCACGGCACAGGAATCTCATGGCACAGGGATGTCATGGCACAGGGATGTCACAGCACAGGGATGTCATGGCACAGGGATGTCACGGCACAGRGATGTCACAGCACAKGGATGCTCACAGCACAGGAATCTCATGGCACAGGGATGCTCAYGGCACAGGGATCTCATGGCACAGGGATGCTCACAGCACAAGGTTCTCACGGCACAGGGATACTCAGAGCAAGCAGAGCCCTTTGGGATGACGCTGCTGCTGAGCCCCAAACCCCCAGCACAGCCCTTTCCGCTTCCCCGGGCGCTCCCCTCCGTCACCTCCGCAGGATCTGCTGGCTCAGCACGGCAGCGCCTGCCCCCACCCCACGGCGGAGGGAGAAGCCACGAGCRGAGACAGGAGAGGGAATCCCCTCTCCAGCGCCGTGCCGAGCCCGCCGCATCCCCCTCCCATTCCYGGCAGGCGCGTTCCTCCTCGGGGGGCAGCCACGATGCAACTTCGGATTTCCCAGGCTGCCTGAAAAGGGCCTTTCGCGCATTCCTGCCGTGCCTGCAGCGCTTCTGAAGTCCTGTTTTTCCACTCCAGCGGCCCCCCCTTCCTTGTTTTCCTTCTCCGGCTGCTGACCCAGATTTCATAATGAATGAATCCATGCAGCGCTCTTCAGACTTTAATTATTTTTTCACTTTTTCTCATCATACATTATGCATCAATAATAAAAAAAAAAAAAAMAAAAAACAAGCAAACACAAAAACCAACCCACCACAGCACAATTAATTTAAGGCTGAATGGTTCACTCCTGCCTATCGCTAATCACAAACGGGTCTGGAAACTGCAGTGCTTATTTTAGACCTTGCGTTAATGGCAGCGATGAAAACAAACAGGTTTTAAGGGGCTGCGGTGCCTCACGCAGCAATGACAACTCGTGGATTTCTTCAGAGAAGAACCAACCATAAAAAAAAAGACATAAAAGTTGGGGGTTTTGGCTATTTACAGCGAGAACTTTGCCAGGTTGCCCCTTCTTCCCCTGCGCCTGCCCACAAGTGAGAACTGAACCGTTTGGGCAGGAGGGTAATGGGATGCAGGAGGGAAACAGGATGAAGGATGGCAATGGGATGCAGGATGGCAGWGGGATGCAGGATGGCAATGGGATTTAGCACAGTGCCCCATAGAGCYGGCTCAGCCCCACAGCTGCAGCCTCACCGGCCCAGCTCCCCGTGCCTCCATGGGGGCCATTCCCGTGGGTCACGCTCCCGGAGCAGGGAATGCCGGGCTCCCCGGAGCCAGCCCACACGCTGTGCCTGCCCCCAGGACCCGAGGCACTCTGCAGACATTCCTGAACGAACGCTCGCTCCGGTGGCCCGGGGGAAGGTTATTATTAGCCAGCCTGGAGGGCTGAGCAGCACAGGGACCTTYCCCTCTCCACTCTGCCGGCTCTGGCGCTTCCCAAAGAGTGTCCCGGAGCAGAGCATYCCGAGCATCCCCCCGTGCTGCTGGAAGGACCACGGCTGTGGGGATGCTCCTGTCCTGCAGACACGGAGCCAATTAACGCCCTGACATCGCAACAGCCCATTCCTGGCACAAGCACAGCGATCTCCTCTCAGCACAGAGGTCCCAGTGGACSATGTGCTTAACCACAAACCTAATTCCTGCCTGTCTCCCTGCTCCTCACGCCTGCTGCCAGCGGAAGGCCGGATTTCCCTGTGCCTCCTCTCCATTCATGGCTGTTCCTGCCAGCCCAGAGGGCAGCCAGAGCGATGCTGCCTCCAGTGAGCAGCTGCCRAGGGGACCAGGAGCTGGAAATGACACCAATGGCTGGTTCACTGGATCAGTGGAAAACCAAGGCCCTGCTGGAGGAGGCACAGAGGAGAGCAGAGCAGGGCAGCTACGGCACAAGCAAGACCAAGGGAATATCCCACAGGATCCCCCCCAGAGCACGGGTTCCACTTGGTAAAGGAGCACCCCACCAGCTCTTCCCGGCGGAGCTGGGGCAATGGGGAGGCAGGAACAAAGCTCCTCCATTCCCCAGGACCGCAGGGCCTTTGGTGGAAACCTCTCAGCTCACAACCAGCAGGGTGACGTTGCTTTTCCCAGGGGATAAGATTTTAATCCCTCCACCTCCCAGGCCTCAGGGAAGTCCCTGAGCCAACCCTCCCKGGGGTGGGCTCATGGGAACCATCACAGGCTCAGGGGCTCTGCCAGCTGTGCCCACACCTCTCCCTTCCAGGCAGGGCCAGAAACGCATCCCTGGCTGAAGACCAGCTCTGGACCAATTCTGACCTTTCCAGCTGAAATTCCAGCCCTGCCGCAGGCACAGGCAGCGCTGTCCTGATTCACGGATGGTCAGGATCTGCYCATCTCTGTGCCAAGCTCTTCCTGCAGCCCTGCCTACGCAAGTCCCTTCGGAAAACAAAAAAACCAACACAGGCAAACACAAAAGGCCCTAATTTGATCATATTCCTCTGAACTAAAAGCACCTTTGACCTAAATTTCCACGGCGGGTTGGAATYCACCCTCCGCTGGCAGTGGATTACAGGAGAACGGAGCCGTGTGTGCACGGAGAGGTGCAGGATCCTGCTGCCAGCCAGCCCCGGGGTCTCTGCCTCCTTTCCCAGGAGAGGGRAAGGAGGGCGGGAACCCCCAGCGCGCCCTACCCAGGCCTGGAAGCGCCTGGCTGTSTCAATTTATGTAAAGTGGAGCTAATTTCATATTATCATATGATATTAGAGCAGCCTACCTCTCTCCTGCAGCCCATGTGCAAAATCCGCGAGCGGCGCTCTGGGAAGCATATGGAAAAACATCTCCAAGCACAAACATCCACCTACGGCGGGAGCTGTCGAAAGTCACGGAGCGATCCAAGAGAGGGGGATCACAAAAGAGGTTTCAACCAAAAGCAAACAGTCTTGTGTATGTTTTTTTTTTTCTTCCCCAAAACACCCAGAGACCGAAGCTTTTCCTAAGCACACGCCTTGCGTTTTTGCTCCTTCTGGCAGTTTAAAGGCAGCTCGCAGCGTTTGCTGGTTTTGTTACGGAGGTTAACAGCCAGAATTATTCCTGCTGTGTCATTTGGAGCAGGTTTCCATCCCCTCCGAGCCAGCCAGGCTCCCAGGGGTGAGGAGAGGCTCTGACAGAGACAGGAGGGTTTGGTGGGTGCTCGGGGACACCGAGCTGACCACGARCTGCCCCTGCCTCCTCTGCCTTTGTCAACACCTTTGCAAGGAGTTTCCTGGAGAAGAGGGAGAAAGGAGATTACAAAGTGCTGACAAGCTCRTGGGATGGTTTTGAGATGCCCTGCGAGCTGTCAGACCCTGATGAGCTTCCTCCAGGGGCTGCATGGAGAGCAGGGATCCCATGGCACAGTCCCTGYTTGAGTGTGGGGATGAGGCCGTCGGGTCACGCTGGACTGAGTCACCTGAACCTACCAGTTCTCATCCATCATTCTGGCACAAGGAGCAAGTAATCCTCAGGGAAAGCTGTTTTTGGAGGCTGCTGAATTGTTCTTGGCACTGCTTGGAGAGCTTCAATTCGCTAGAAAATCCCAAGCATTTTAATATCACCAGAATATTTGCTCACAGGATGACGAGTCTTGCCATGAAATGGGATCTGGCCTCTGTGTCTCCCCATCACAGGGACACAGGGAATCCAGGGAAAAGGATGCTGAGACAGAGCCAGGGTCACCTCCTGCACAGGGTGTTGTGGCSATGGGGCTGTGGACACAAGACCCACCTTGCCTGGCCAGGAACTCCACCAGGAGCTGGACCAGCCCCGACCCATCGGGGTGGAATGAGCAACCAGCACTCCCCAAGATGGCCAAGCACCACAAGCTCCAGGTGCCATTAGACCAGGGGGTTAATCCCCACCTTGTCCCCACACCACTCTGCTGTGCCCTTTCCCAGTGCCAGTCAGGAGCAGCTCCAGCCACCTCCCGTGTTGACTCTGGCTGTGGGCAGCCACATCTCTTCCTTGGGGCCACCTCACAGCCTGTTTTTCCTTAGCCCAGGGAAAGATGCCTAATGATTACAATTTTTTTCCTTTCCTTTCTTCTATTTTAAGATCACAGGCCTAAAATTAGCTCTGCTCACACAATGGGGCKCTGAGATTTAATCCCTTCCCAAAAAGCTGACAAAATAAGTCGACGCTTGAGTCATTTCTGCGAACTCCTCAGCCRCCAAAAGAAGTAAATAAACAAACAAACAGAAGGTGCACGAGGGCCAAACCACTCTGTCCAGAGGGATTTAAAAATAGCTGCACCTGCACCAGCCCACCTCCTGCACYCAGCGAGGAGCCTGAGCCCTTGGAGAGCCCCTCTCCCTCCGCAAAGCCTTCGCTGCGCTGTGGGCACCACAGACGCTGCTCAGATGCTGCTGCAGCTTCTGGGGAGCGCAGTAAGGAGCCAGCAGACACACGACTGCCTGCGTGGGTGGTGGTTACCAAGAGCATCGTGGCTACGGCTGCCTCCCCCTAAAACGCTCACGGGGACGGAGCAGGCAGAGAGAYGCTCAGGCTCCGAGGTCTGTGGGGTGCTTCCATAGAAAAGCAGAGAGCAATCTACAGTGGGATCTGAGCCTGCCGTGCCTGAAGCCCCTGGTGACTGCTCACCACGTCAACAGGAGGAGAATTAGCCCCTGGCTCGAGYCACAGCCCTGGTGTTACCACACCTCGGCCGCGGCTGTGAGGCTGCTCCACACCTCAGCACCTCRGCCTGCGAGGCGGGGTAATCGCACAGACCTCGCTCACAGCGAAACAATTAGTTAATATCTGCAAAGTGCCCCGGAGTTAATTAATTGCCATTAACTCATTAGCCAGATTTTGACCTGCTAAGCCYAGCTTTAAGCCCTGCCCCGCTAGGCAGGGGCCGGTGCGCTCAGCCAGCTCCGTGCGTGCAGAGCCCTTGCACAAGTCGCTGCACCAGTGCCCCAGCGGCCCTACCTGTGCTCYTCGGGGTGTTTCTGCACGGCTGCACGAGGCCAGCCAGCCGTGCCACCCCGCTCGCCCTCCCGGGGGTGCCTTCAGGGCTGTCCCCGCGAGGACGCGGCCACCACGCCGAGCGCTGCCCGGCCGTGCGTGCGGGAGCTGCTCCGGCCCACGGGGGGCCGGAGGAACGGGAGCAAACACCCATCTGGCACTGGATTACCTGCCATATGCTTCCCACGGGAACGTGTCTGCCTGCGGCTCGGCGCGAGGGGGGAGCACACCTGCCCCTGCACCCCGGCGTGTCCCGACCCCATCCCTCCCTGCAGCATCCCCGCTGTGCTGGTACCCGCCAGAGAGCAGCGGGGTGAGAACCCCACAGCACGGCGAGAGGGGRCATCCATGTCCCCTCCCTGTGTGCAGCCTGCAGCCATCTCCCCTCCCCAGGAAGGGATGTCCCTTCCAGCATCACTTGAGCCTGCACGAACACTGGTGGAAGGATGCAACACSCAAAGGCTGCAGCTGCATCCCTGCAGTCAGTGCCATGTCCCCTCTCCATCCTCAGGACAACACTGGCTCAAGGCACTGGSTGGGAGTCGGGAGCAGAGCTGTTCCTATCCCCAGATCCCACAACCCCTCTCCATCCTGCCAGATCCTGTGGCACTTCCAGGGCTGCACAGGAGCGATGCTGCTGGACCACGCTGCGGCCTCTCAGGGATGGATGCTGCAGGCAACAACCAGCACGTGATGCTGGTCTCTGCCGGAMAATCACCTGCCAGCCCTCTGCAAGAAACCCCAAAAAGATTGATTTCACCCCAAACAGATCCCTGTTGTGCCAGCGACAAGTCCCACATGCAGCAAAAACCCTTCCCTTCCCAAAAGCAATCCACTCACTGTCTCGCACAGCCACCCTTTCCAACCAGTTTTCCAGGGACAAACYGAGATGTGCCATGGAGCGAGACCCACACCAGCACGGCAGGCAGAGCCCTGCTCTGGCCATCCCACGCCAATGACCCAGGAAGCCCACAGTGGGCAAAACCCAACCCTGGCCACTTCATGTCAATTCCTGGGGATGCCCACGATGGGCAGAGCTCAGTCCTGGCCATCCCACTCCAGCTCCCGGGGGGGCCCGTGACAGGCAGAGCCCAGCCCTGGCTATTCCACTCCAGCTCCTGGGGATGCCCACGATGGGCAGAGCTCAGTCCTGGCCATCCCACTCCAGCTCCCAGGGATGCTCACGATGGGCAGAGTCCAGTCCTGGTCATCCCACTCCAGCTCCCGGGGATGCCCACGATGGGCAGAGTCCAGCTCCGGCCACCCCACGCCAGCTCCCCGGGCCGCCCGCTGCGGGCCGGCAGCAGCCCCGGCACGCGAGACCGCGGCCTCGGGAGCAGCCAACAACAACAAACTCGTGTGTGAGCCACAAAGGGAAAAACTCGGCGAGGAAACAATATTCGGCTCGACTCTTCCCGAGCCCGTACTGTAAATAACGCCGCGCACGGGTTTGTTTTATTTGTTTTAATTATGAAAACACAGCCCGGATTGTCCTGCTGGCTTGGGCAGGCTCCGTCCCCGAGCAGGGGAAGCGAGTGACACCCCGCAGAGCCCGGCAACCCTACAATAAACAACGGGCCCACCACACCTCCCCGGCCGTGTCCCTGCCCTGCAGAGCTCTGAGCTGAGCACAACCCTCAGCACAGYCTTATCACCCTGCCAGGCCGAGCCCAGCCCGTGCCCATGGGCCAACCCAGGTGGCACACAAGGGCCAGCGGTGCCGGTGCCCTGCCACAGCTCCACGGCTGGGAGGGAAAGGAGCACCCAGAGACAGGAATATTGCACACTCCAATGGCTGTTTCCAAGGCAATCGCGTGCCTGGGTCCGTCAGTCCTGCGTGCTGGGGCTACAAGCCTTTCCAAGATATTCATCCCTTCCTTTTTTTCCCCAGCACCAGATTTTCTCGCCCGTGTCTCCATCGCTGCTGACATTGTCCTGACACACCAGTGCCATTGCTCCACACCCCTGCTGTGGACATCAGGCCATGGGGCCAAGCAGGAGGCACCTTCTGAAATTATTTTCTTTGCGTCAGAACGAACCTTTCCTTCTCTCGCTTCCTCCTCCTCGTCCAGTCCGGGATGGAGGGTCCAGCCCTCACCTCCCAGCTCATCCACCTCRGTGCATGGCCAGGCCAGGAGAAAGCCAAGCAGCCCGAAGCTGAGACAAGCTTCAGACACAGACAAGTTAAAAATACATATTTTTCAGACTAAAGTTCARTCCCCAAATGGTAAGAGAATCCAGGAAAAATGCGGCAGGCCCGGCTGGTGGCCGGCTTCCAGCACGAGCACCTCCCTTCGGAGGAATCCGGCGAGGAGTCTCGACTAATCCACCCAGGACACACCAGCATTTCTTCCTCATATTATTGGGTTGGGTTTTTGGTTTTTTTCCCCTTTTTTGTTTTTTTCCGTCTGCTCAGCAGATTTGGCATTTGCTGGGAAGGTGCCTGCAGCCGCACGGACCGAGCTGGGGTGAGGTGTTGGGGGGGATGGAGGGACCCCCGGAATGCTGCGTGCTCCTGGCACCAGCCCAGGGACTGCAGGTAGGAGTGGCTGGAAAGGAAGGGACCGGTGCAAAAGAATGGGAACAGCACGCATGCACTCGACACTGAACAAACACACAACATCAGCCCCGTGCCTCAGTTTCCCTTCCCTCTGACGTGCTGGGGGGCTGCACAAGCACTGAAGGGGAACTGAGGTGGCCCAGGCAGCACTGCCAGCACCCAGCAGGAAAGGTCCCCAAGTGCCTCCTCCAACCCCAGTGAGGYTGGAGACCAGCCCACCCCACCACACCATTCTGGACGCTGCCTCCACATCCTGCTTCTGCCCTCGCCCCCTTGCAATTCCCCAACTGCACCCCAAATCCCCCCTCTCCTCACTCTCCACCCCTGCCTCTCCGCAGCTCTGCCCCTGATAAGGTCCCACATGTTTCCCAGGAGCTTTTTTTGCCCAGGGCAGATCCACCATCCCACCGAGCACCAGGCACATTCCTGCAGCTCCACGCGGGTCGTTCCCTTGTGCTGACTGGAGCAGCAGGACAAGGACAGGACACACATGGCCTTGCCATCCACATCAGCTCCTTACTGCTGGAAGGGAGAGGAGCTGGGGGCTCACACTTGGTCCCCGTGGGCTCAGCACCAGCCTCTTCACAGCCCCTGACCAGGGAGGAGCCACCTCTTTCGGGTCAGGCGCTGCTCTCCCTCCCGGTGAGATGCCCACTGAGGAATTCGCACCTCATCCCTTGACACCCGCTTTAATTACAGGTATCAAGTCGGCTTCTGTCTTTCACAAGAGCCGTGAGCTAATTTCCTGCTCCCCTTTCTCTGCGAGGGGTTCGTGAGTCACTGGACCCCTCCCTCCACAAGCAGAGGGCGGTGGGCTCTGCCAAAGCCCTCCCCGAGGGCCGGGGCAGAAACTGCCGGCACCAAAGTCGTCGGCTGTGACATCCCCAGGATGATCTTCAGGATTTCAGCCTTGGCTTCCTGCTGTCACCAAGAAGAGCAGACGGGCAGCAGTGACACAGASATGCTAGGTGTTGTCTAATGCCATGTGGCTCAAGTGTTCCCTGCACACGAGGATGCTCCATGCTCTCCCATCAGCCAGCACAACAAGCTCCTCCAGCACCAAAATGCTGATGGTTTCTCCAAAATCCTTCTCCAACAGCACAGAGAGCACATCTGGATACTGCAGCATCCCTGTGGCTGTGCCACTGCCTACCAGGCTGTGTAGGGAGCAGGTACACCCCAATGCCAGCTTGGTTTTCCTCCCCAGCTGCTCCATCACTATCCCATCCACCCATCCCTTCCTGATGGAGCTCCCTTTGCAGGGTTGTGGGTTTGAGTGTTGTTGTTGTTGTATTTTGAAACATAAACTCATTAATTTCAGCCTAATGAGAGTTTTATTGGCTGGGGATCACCATCATTCAGCTCAAGGAGATACAAAAAAATGTTAACGAGCTCTCCAGTCTGTGAAAGCACCCCAACCCACCCCAGCACCCACCTCTCCATCCCCTCCTGGCCAGACAGGTCATTGCACTGCCATCTGCCTTTACCCTCCCATTCCCAGCACGTTTCCCTGCTAAGCCCCCGGAGCAGCCCTGCTGCCTGTCCCCAGCCCACGGGCTGGGACCCCCACGGGCTCAGGGAAGGGACCCTGGGCTCAGAGCAGCCACACCACGCCCCTCTGCTTGCTTTAATTTTTAATCAAGTCACGAGACGGGGCGGATGCTGCTGCTGGGAATAAATCATCAACCACAAGAGCAATAAAGGCACCCRGGCGGGCTCAGCTCGGACTTGGCGAGCACAGGACCGGTGGCCGAGCCACCGCTGTCCCATCGCTGACGGAGGGACAGAGCAGCTCTTGTGCCAAGCCTGGACACTGCAGGTTGTCACCGAGGAAATGGTGACAGGGCTGTACCAGGGAAGGCAAGACAGAAGCTGCTACAGCCRGTCAGGCCAGCTGCACGCCCCCGTATCACCGGGAAAAAGGGAGCCAGGATTGCGGCAGTCCCCGGGATACCTGGCCCGGGGACAGACATCCCTCCTCGCTCGGGGCTGCATCGCCCCTTTCCAGCCTCCTCCAGTCCCAGGGCCAAGGGGAAAAGGGGAACGGGAATCTGTGCAAGTCTCTCCCACGCAGGGTGCCGGCACAGCTCCTCCGCAGGGATTGAGCAATGTGGGGATGGGATGAGCCAGCAGCATCTCCCCAGCCTCACACCACTGCCCTCACAAGCTCCTCCAAGCCCACCCAAATGGATCCCAGGAAATAAAATTCCTCCCTGCTCCYGCCCAGAGGATCCAGCCCTTCCTCTGCTCCAGGCAGGATCTGGCCAGGCAGGAGCAGCGGGGTCGCTGCCTCCACGCTGGGGTCCCTCCGGCCCCCGCCCAGCTCGCAGCACAGGGATGTTCTCCCTTTCTTCTCCGGCAGGATTAGACACACTTCTTTTCTCTCATTGCTTTTCAAAAGGGAGCCTTTTTATCACTGCTGATCCCTGGGGGAAATCTTTCTCTCTCTTTCTCTTCCTCTCTCTCTCACTCTACAGCTGGGACAGTGGGAAAGGAAGTTTTCCTCCATCTCAATCTCTGCGCTGACAGGCACGGGCACGGAGCAGCCCTGGGACCCTGCCGCCCCAGCACCGCCCCGATCCCACCGGGGCTCCCCGGCAGCTGCCGGCGCCAGGGGGGCAAGGCCAGCATCGCCCGGCGCCGAGAACGCCCAGCAAAACCCTCCCGGAGCCATTTCGAAACCCACGCTTGCGAAATCCTCATAAAAACCCGGGCAGAACCCGGCAGCAAACCCAGCTCAAGGCAGCTACAGGTGCTCTGCCCTCGCCTACCTGCTCTCTGGAGGCTCCCATTACATTTTCCAGCGTTTCTTAAATGGATTTTTTTTTTTTTTTCTTTTTTTTTCCCTTTCCCCCTCCCTCTTCCTGCCTGCTGCGGAACAGACCGAGCCAAGGAGAGGAAACCAAAGCTGGGAGCTGGCAGGGCTTTAGACACGCACAGGGATTTTAATGGAGCGCTCGCATGCGGACGGGGAGAACATGCCCAAGTGTGCGTGGGATCACAGCACCATCAGCCCGACGGAGGAACGAGTCAGGCCAGCGATCCCTGAAGCGCTGTCAAAAGCTCCAAGTACCCAAAAAGTGAACTCATGGTTTTTTCCACCCTCKGAGCTCTCTCCATTACCGAAATCGGGGCCGAGGCCGCTCACGGACGGGGTGTTTTTTTAATTATCGACCACATTGCAATGTTTTCTCTTTATTTTTAGGAGGCCCTTTAAAACTATAGAGGAAATTATCCACAAGAAGTTTGTTCAAACGGCCTGTCAGTTTGAGGAAGTGAAATTAAACCAGAAAAAAAATAAAAAAACCCTCTGAATCCTAATAAATCACACATCCACACACACAAAATTGGAGGACTCTGGGCATGCCTCCAAAGCCAAGTAAATGGATGATAAACAAAACAAACCTAGTTCTGCCCGGTAATAAAGGCTCCCACAGCGGGAATTTCTCGCCCGGGAATCACGTCCACCGAGGGCACAGCTCGTGGCACATGGGGAGCTCCCCCACTCTCCCACTGAGCTGTGCCTCCAGGGACGGCCAGCGATGCCATCCCACGCTGAGCTGCTCTCCGCGGACACAAATCCCACACTGCAYGAATTTCCCTCTGTAAATCCCTTTGGGAGCACGCCCCGGCCCCGTCCCCGCTGAGGATGGATCCGTCACAGATCCGTGACACAGAGAGGTGGCTCTTTGKTTTCGCTGCTGGCACCAAATCAGGCACCACTCGAGCGCTGGGCTGGCAGTGGGGACCTGCTCAGGGCTCACACACCCACCCAGAGCAAGTAAGACTCACAGCTTGGAAGGGGGGAAAAAAATCTGCAAAATAAAAGCAAGGGAAAGGGCAAATGGAATAAGGATGAAGATGCCAAAAGAAATCCCACCAGGCATTCATGTACCTAAAGCAGGAGGCAAAATCAGAATATGGGACAGCAGAAATGGCAGTGCCACATCCCCTTTCAACCTCCATGTGCAGCTTTCTGTTGATGTGGATGCTGCAGAGTGATGCCCATCCCTCCCCACCCACGGGGTTCATCCTTTGAGGCCACAYAGCAGGMGRGAGAGCAGGGCAGGGACACAGGCTRTGACCTGAGGAGGACAGWCCAGTGACCCCAGKGCAGCCCCTGCACACCCACAGCAGCATTCTGGGGGGGCACAGCTGGGCCAAGAGCCAAGGGCATGACAGCAAAGCCAGTGGAGGGGTGGGCACGTGCAGTGGTGACCCCAGGACCAGCTGGCACAGTCCCCATGACCACCCTGGCACAGTCCCCATGACCACCCCGGCACGGCCACCAGTGAGCCCTCACTGCAGGGACCTGACCCCAGCGGGCAGCCCACCCTCTCCCCCGTTCTCTCCTTGCCTTCCAGCAGAGATTGCCACGAAACAGTTAAAGGTTTCTAAGCCGGGCTCTCCCGAGGACTCCAGTTAAAAGTCCAGCGGGCATTTTCCCATGGTGGACTTTACCCCGGCGCGCGGCCGCGATAACGCGCCCGGAGGTGCCAGCCCGAGCGGGACCAGCCACCAGCCCTGGCACAGCACAGTGGGGTGGCACCGGGGTGGGCGACCCCTGAAACACCCCCAGGGCCCCGCACAGGACAGAAAACTGCAAACCAGCCCCGAGAGCAGCATTCTGGGGTGACTCCTGTGGGGATGATGTGGCTGACCCCAAGGAGCCCATTCCAGCATATCCAGCCCACAACAGGCTCAAATTTCCCCCMGAGATTTCTCTCCCCACTCCCGAGGGAGAGGCAAAGCCAAGTGGCACTGCTGTCCCRGCTGGGAACAGCCACCTGGCTCTCCTCTCCAAGGTTGTCTGCAAATCMTCTCTCACCAGGACGACACACACCATTTTTTAAAAGCTGGGTGATGTAACCAACCAGTATTTATAATGCTGAAAACATCCCAAAGCTCCATCTCTTCCAGCTCCCAAGCACACAGTGTTCTCTTAATAAAATAATTGCAATGATGAATAGCTCCTTATAATGTTCTTCTTTTGCAGCTCCTGACAGGGCCAAGAGCCGGGATGGAAAGTCCTTCATCCTCAAGGCACCCTCAAAGTACACTCAAGATTTTAGGAGGTAAAATCAAAGCAAAAAGGACTGAAAACTTGGGGAAGTGATGCCAGTGCTGTTCCAAGCCATCCCACCACGCAGAGAACACTGAACTCCCTCTCCCCCAGCCCAGCCCAGCCCAGCCCAGCCCAGCCCCATCGTTGTCTTAATAACAAAGTCAGCAAATCACTGCAGGTCAATCCCAGTCCTTGGCTAAGCTGACGCAATCTTGAACCCGCTCGATGAAATCAATGCCGAGCTGCAGATCCTGCCACAGGGTCCACAAAATCCCAGCCTGACAAAGGCTCCTGTGCCCAAGGCTCCGTGGGACCCCCAGCCCCGGCGCTGGGAGCTCGTTTCCTGCCCTTTGGAAATCAGGCTGGCGATTTAATCACTCGCTGCAAGTCCTCATGTGCCCGTGATTTCCACACTGACAATTACAGGGCAGGTCAATGCACTGGGGTTGGGTTTTTTCTTTTTTTTCTTGGTAGAGTCAGTTCTACCTTATTAATTTGTAAAGGTGCTTTGAATTAGGAGAGCACTGGCTCTGCCTTCCCTTCCCACGCAAAGCCAGCTTTCACTCCCAGCCAGGGCCAGGCTCTCTRGGTGTTTTCCCAGAGCCTGTGCTCCCAAAGACTTACAACCGAGCAGCCAAGGAAGAGTCGGTGGCAGAGAGGGACCCGGGATCAGCCCTCGGCAGCTCGGGGGACTTCCCAGAGCCTGGGAGAACTGGCAGGACCGGCTGCTCCCACCCTGCGGGCACRTCCCTACACCCAGGCTCACCCCTTCCTGCCCAGCACAGCCTTCAAGGACCCCAAATCACACCCCAAGTCAGCACAGGCACTTTTCCACTCGCTCCAAAGGGCTGCTTTGTGGTCCCCACATTTTGGACAGCACTGGAGCATCACTCTGCTAACAGGGATGAGCYAGGATGAGCTTCACCTTCCATGCCACTGCTTCCCAGGCTGCATCCCGACGTTTGCCTGCTTGTGCACCYCTCAGGAGAGCTTTAGGGCTCTCCCAACACCGTTCCTGGGTGCTGCTGAGCTCCACCAAGCTGTGGCCCCAGGCCGGGCTGCACCTTACAGCATCCAAGGGCAACTGCAACTGCTCCAAGAAAAAGACCTGGAGGACTCCTGGATCAGCCCCACATCCCCTGAGCCGCCCCGGGGTTTTGGGAAGGCGCCGGGCGAGGAGGAGCCTCCCCGTGTGCGTGGGTGGGGGCTCCAGATGGGCACCCTGCTGTTTGTGATCCGCCACCCAGGGCTTGCTGCAAGAAATCCCTGCCCCGCAACATTTCCTGCACACACCTAGAGGCCGTGAAACCTCGCCGGGGAAGCCAGACGTGGTTTTCCGYGCCCGCCCAGCCTCAGCTCCCATGGCCTCACACCGGGACAACAGGAGGAGCRCCCTGGTGCCCGCGGGGAGCGGCCCCAAACACCCCACAGCCGTCCCAGGCGGAAAAACGCGGTGGGAAAAGCGAGCGCCCCAGCTCGGCACAGCCCACGGGGACCCAYGGCCTCTGATTCCCACAGACTAAACCTGCCCCACAGGTGAGGCACAAAGAGGGATCAACCTGCCGGAAGGGAATTGCTGGTTTTCCCCCCCCGAGAGAAGGGTGACACCCCAAGGCAGAGCTACGCCGGGGCTCCAAGGCAAAGCCCCGGAGCTGCGGTGCAACGGCAGCGCCGCTACCAAAACACAACCCCAAACACTGCCAAAACCCTCTGAGCCAACGAAATCTGTGTCTCCCAACCCTACAAGCAGCAGAGGAAGGTGCTGGCAGGGTGTAATTTGGGGTGCCAGCACCAGCCACCCGCAGCAGAGCCCACCCAGCACACCTGGGGTCCTGCTCCCCGCAAGCCTCGGCTCTGAACTACTGGGTAAAGTCTCCCACATTTGCACACAACAGGTACCCGCTGGCCTGGGGCCAGGCTATCTCCAGCTGGGATCAGCTAAGCCTTCCTAAGTGCTTAAATAGGGGCCTGCAGGTAATTGTCCCAGGAGCCTGAACTCTTCCCGGAGCCCCTCTGATGTCCAGGAGCGCAGGGCACGGCTCGCCGCAGAGAACCAGCGAGGACGGCCTGGAGGGGACGTGGATTTAGGGCAGCACGGGTCACTGCATCCTGCCCTCCGAGTCCCGTTCCCTCCGCAGGATCAAACGGCTGCGGCGCTCCCCGGGATGCGCCTGGGCATCCTATAAATACCACGGCAGAGCTGGGGAGAGCGAGCTGTAAAGCAGCAGGCATTAACACCCGGGCTGGCATGGCTGGCTCGCCGCGTGCCCAAGCAGCCAGCCACAATGTGCTTAGGGGTGCAGAAAGTTTGGGTTTGCCCCGGCAGGAAGGGAGCCTGGGTGGCCTCTGTAGGTACAGGAAACCCCTTTCTATCACGCACATCACTCTGCTTCCTCTGGGTTTCTTTAACCTTTCGCTCTCGGCCTGATTTATGCTTTCACACTGATTTTTGCACGCGTGCATTTCCCTCCTCCTCCCCACTCCGGTGCTGCGGCTCCACACCAGCGAAAACGCTGGCAGAGCCTTGGCACCCGGCTGCCCGGAGCCGGAGCAATCCCTGCAGGGAAGCCTCCTGCTCTGCCTCGCTCCAGAGGAGCTGGGTTTTCGCAGGAGGAGGGGAAAATGCCGTGTCCTGCGCTGTTGTGCTCCGGGGCTGTGCAGCCAACACGCAGCTCCAGACCACCCATGGGATCCAGGCCGGTCTGCGTGTGATGGGGAGGCACTGGAGCAGCTAATCTGGGACCCCAGGGGCACATCCCGGCAAAGGAAAGCCAGAGAYGGAGATTTTGCTGCAAAGGCACTGGGCGGTGAGCCCCAGGCTCCGGCACAGCCCAGGGCGGAATGTTCCTTGCAGAGAAGGAAAAGATCCGCGAGCAGCTCAGTCCTGAGCCCTCCGAAGCATCCAGGCGGGACGCAGCAGGGAGCACGCCGWCCACAAAGGGCATCCCCAGCAGCACAAGCACGTGGAGCAGTGCCCAGCGATGCCATCAGAGGCAGGAGGGCACGAGGACAGCGGGGACACAGCCTTAATGTCACCTAAAGGGCCTCTTGGGTGGGAAGATGAGCAGCTTGTTCCCAGTCTCAACGGGGATCCTGGCACGACAGCAGCAAAACATTGGACCGTGCTTGGGAAATGCACAGGCTTCCCGGGAGTGGACGGGGAAGTTGAGGCCAACAACTCCAAGGCAGTGTCGGAGCAGGGAGAGCGGCACAGAGCCCAGGGGAGGAATCACTGCTGAAGTCGATTCTCCAGGCCCAAATTGGGGGCATTTTAATCCATGCACTTGGAGAAATACAGAGTGTGGGAGCACATGGCCCTGGTGCCACCAGCCATCGCCAGGGAGGAGAGATGAAGGGACAGAGCCAGTGCTCCAACCCGGTTTTCCATCCCTGCTCTCATGTCCTAAACCCCACACTTGAGCCTGCTCAATCCCATCCTTAYAGGAAAAAAGGGAAAACTCGAACGCAGGAGCAAGCCAGGAAAGCATCTCTTCACCTCAATTTGCACAGGACGTGGGAGGTCACCCTGAGAGCCACCAGCTCACAGGGMTCCCCCAGCCTGGCACGGCCACCAGAAAGGAAATGAAGTTGCAAAGGTTATCGCTTTGGTGTTTGACCGAGCATAAAAATCCTGCTCCGAAAACAAAAACAGGGAAGAGGAAGACAGGGAGAATGACAAGGGAGGAGAGGGGCAGCCATGCACAGCCCCAGAAAAACAGGAGAGGGGGTGCAGGGGCTCATCCCMCACCAACACATCTCCATGGCAGGAGAGTTTCCCGGGAAAATAAATGCAAAGTCTGTTATAAAAGTTTATCAGCGTGTGCGAGGGAGAGCGAGCGCGCCTGACTACAGGATAGAGATGTCATTATTTTCATGCATCTGCCTTACCCAATTTTATTTAGTTGCTTTCTGCACCATTTCATGCTCATTCTGCTGCTGAGCTAGACAATTGCTTTATAACTCTAGGGTGCAATTTCACTGTCTGTGAGCCACACGCACGCACGCGGGGGCTGYGCCGGGATGGAGCGGGGAGCTGCGCCTCCCTCCCTCTGCCCCCACCCCGATGTTTGGGAGCTCGCCTTGGAGATGAGTTTTCTTCATAAATTCGAAAAAAAAAAAAGAGACAAAATTAAATCAAAATGCTAAGCCGCCGCCTTTAACACGTTATAATTCAAGGAGGGTGTGGGGGGAGCAGCCCCAGTAAGCAGCAGCTCCCCATTAGGGCTGAGGAGGATGAACTGGAGGGCAATCTGCTCTCTCACGCTCCGTGGATGCGGAGAGACGGAGCCCGGCAGGCCGCAGGGCAGGAGCGCTGTGAATCACACGGGGGTTTTATGATCAATTGAAAGTCACACTTGAGCAAGTGCAGGTCAGCAGGGAGGGTTGGTCACGCAGGTGCAGAGCTCCGAGACGGCGGCTTCCAACTCCRGCAAGTCACCCGAGCCCTCACAGGCCTTGGGTACCCTCCTCGGTACCCCTATTCCTACCCCACGCCCCTGGTGCCACGCTAAACATCCTCCCAGGGTGTGAGGGGTCTCCAGAAGCAGCCCCAGCACTGATGGGAAGCAGTGTGGGATCACGGATTTCCCCACCACARTGCGCACGAGCATCCCTGGGCACGACCCAGCGCCTGCTCCACACTGTCAGAGACCACAGCTCCTCCACACCAGGCAGAGCCCACGGCCTCCCAGGCCTGGTAAAATCACTCAACTCACACAAATGGGACAGAAAAAAGAAGAGGTGGGGGCAGAAGGAGTCCAGTTTAGTCTGTCAAGGATGATCAGTGCAGAAAAGGGGTCTCTCATCCTTTGATCTCCCTTTTCCAAGAGCCCCCACCTGCACATGTGTCTTTGGGAGCAGGGCAAGGAAGCTGCAGCACTGGCAAACCAYTCTCACCCATCCTTCACATCTCCAGGAGCAGCCAAACATCTCTCCCAGCTCGATGTGATGCCCCTGGCACTGCTCCTGCCTCTCTGATCCATCTCTCCCACCACTCACCACCCCGCCCGCTCAGCTCCCCCATCCCATCCCATCCCGTCCCGTGCCACCTCCGTGCCTCCGGGTGGATTTTGGCTGGAAGCTCAGCCCCTCTCCCGCCACCTCCGTGCCTCAGGGCGGATTTTGGCTGGAAGCTCCCCCCCCTCCCGCACTTCTCCTTCCGCTCTTGCCTCACCACTGCCGTTGCCTCACTGCGACTCCGGAATGGGCACGTAGGAGACGCGCTGCCCACAACGAAATTGTCTCGCAGCAGCCCACAGAGTTCACAGCAAAAGGAAAAAAAAAAAAAAAAAGAAAGAAAGAAAGGAAGAAAACAACTCTCCTCCAGCACTCACTTGTCAGCCAGAAATGGAAAAACAATAATCAAATGTTTCTGCCTTCCCGCCTAGCTGAAAGGAGACGGGGCATCCCTCCCTAATCCGCTCCTGGCAGCACAAAGGAGCTGCTCCGGGAGCTGAGGGGGCTGTAAATCTCGGGGGGCTCCCTCAGCTCCCCCTCCCTGGGTTTTTTTTCTTTTTATTTTCCAAGTCTGTAAAGCTGAAGAAAGCCAAAACTCCACAAAAGAGGAGACCATGAAAAGTAACAACCAGCTGGGAATCCCATTACCATTTTATTGGTCCCCAATACCACTATTGCCCCTTTTAYCTCTCGGCTCTGCAGCGATCCCGCGGCTGATGGGATCCAGGGAAAGGCTCAGACCAGACCCAAACCCAAATACACCCCCAACCTCCACTCGTGGCCCATCCAAACCAAGACATTAACCAAAAAATCAAATCCCTCAGGGTCTGAAAGAAGGAGCAGTGACCACAGTGAGAGGGATTATCCCCTGCTAGAGCAGAAGGGGATGCCAGCCCTCATCCTGATGCTTAATAAACCAAGTATTTAGGGTGTTTCCTCCTTGCCCTCTAATCCAGGAGCACCTGGCTCACACACAAACCCCACCTGGGAGCTTTCCTTTGCTCCCAGGCCCAAAAGCAGCTTTGGGGGGGGTTTTTGGACCCTCCAAAGCCCAGGAGAGCCACGTGGAGCTGCGATCCCAGCCGGATGAGCTCTGCCCAGCCAGGGTTTCACAACCACCCCACGCCCTCGCTCCGGGCCCCGTTCCCAGCTCAGGCGCTCCCGCGTGCCTCAGTTTCCCACCCTGCATCCGTCCGATCCGGGCACACCAGGAGTTTTGAAGGCGAGATCCATCCCCTCCCGACGCGCAGAGGCAGGAGCTGGCACGGGCACGGCTGCGACCAGAATCACAGCCCCGAGGTGCAACCTTGAAACTTTTACCGTGGATCACAGTAAAAGAAAAGGGAAAGAAAGAGAGAGAGAGAGAAAAAAAAAAAAAAAAAAGCCCAACCATTCCGTGCTTACGAACGGTCTGTTTGAACAGGATTATTTTTTAACTCCACGTTAAACAAAATTTCAAAGGAGAGGAGCTGCATTTGGGCTTAATTTGAGCCCTTTCTTCCCTTTCTCGCAAGGGAATTGTTCCCTGTTTATCTCGGAAAACACCCTCCATTTTGAAAAGCTCCCTCTAAATAAAAACTCAGGTTCTTTCCTTGACTTCGCTTTGCTTTTCCGAAGCCAAACGTTGTCAGAAAAGGCAAGTTCTCGCAGCCAGTTTCCATCTCGACAATAGAGCATTTTCCCAGGCTAAATTGCTTCTGTCTGAAAATCTTCTGGCAGTTTGAGCTGGCTGGCATGTGCGGGGATCCTTCTGTAGGGTTTTTTAAATCCTTATTTGCAATATTATTTCATCTGCTTTGCGCTGCCTTGATGTTCGAGCAGCCTTTGGAGAGACACAACCGCTCCTCCCTCCTCCTCCTCTGTCCTCCCTCCAGGCACACGCTTTCCTTTGAGGAGGAGGAGAGGGGAGAAATAAAATAAAAGACAAGCAAAGAGGAAAATGTCAGAAAGCTGCTTTTTGTGTGCGTGTCAAACGTTCAAAGTTATTCCAGAGTCTAGTCTTTAAATGTAATAAAATACAGCAACTCCTGACAAAATCAATTAAAATAAAACCACCCAGGCTGCCTCCCCTATTGCTTTGTAGCTCGACTGACTCGGAGAGCCCACCTGGGCCTTTTAGGAAGCAATTAGGGAAGAGTTGGGTTGGATCCCRCACCGGCAGCGTGCTCGCTCTGCCGAGCATCCCTCCCCACTTCTGAGCATCCCTSCACACTGCTGAGCATCCCTCTGTACCACTGAGCATCCCTTCACAGCCCTCCCAGCATCCCTCCACCCCCCCAGCATCCCTGCACACCCCAGGTCAGAGGGAGGAGAGACCCAGCTCCTTCCCCCACCACGGGAGGTGACAACGGCTCCAACACGCGGATGGGAGCCCGAGGACAGATTAATTAGAGCCCAATTAGGCTGCCCAGCTCGTARGGAAGGTCCCTGCAGTGCTTGGCCGGCAGGGGTTTGAGGTATCCCAAGCTCTGGGAATCGCTGGCTCAGTGGAGGAGCCCGGCTGGGGCAAAGGGACCCCCCGTTAAGCCCCTTGCCAAGGGCCACCACCTCTCGCTGTCTCACTCCCKGGATATTTATAGCAGGAATGATTCGGGGATTTCAGGCAGCTGGGAGCCTCGGGGAATACTCTCAGCACACACAATCTCCCGGGAAAGRCACCAGGATGCTCACGCACCCTGTGGATGAGGCGGGACCAAAGCACACCCCAAAGCCCAAGCCCTGCAGCGTCCGCGGCTCCTCCGTTTGTTTCTTTCCTTAAACATCCTGAAAAAAACCCTAAAAAATTCAAAACTCAGCCAGGTGGCAGGGCTCTGGCATATGGCAACCCACCCCTGCTCCAGAAAACAATACTCCAACAAAAAGGTTTTTAACCCATTTCTTAATAAATACTTATTTTCGCCTTGAAGATGTGGGTGGGACGAAGCCAGGGTATATTTTCCAGTGAAATGTTTTGATTCCCCCCTTGATTTTTTTTTTTTTYYCCCCTTAACAGGAGCAAAATGCCAGTAATAATATTTGCAATGAATAACTCAAATTCTGTGGCTTTCTCCCCCGCTCTCTTTTAAATAAATAAAATGCCCTAAATCTGAGAAACACAAACGCTCTCTCCAACACAGCAGGACGACGTGGAATAAACTCAGGGACGCTCTGAGGATTTATTTCACTGTCACAGCCCGGATTCTGAAAAAGGCAAAAATTCCTTCCCAGCTTGTTTTGCATATGTCAACGTGGAGAGGTCGAGCCCTACACGAGGCTCCAGCAAGAGAGACCAGGACACAACCAGACTTYATCTCCTGCTCCTACGGGGCCCTGCTCCAGCCCAGCCGCCCCAYGGAGCCAACAGCACCTTCCAGATGTGGGGCAGAGGATTCCTCCTTCCCCACYGGGATGCTCACATGCTTCCTGCATCTTTCAGAAGTTTTCCTCCCTGCGGATTTGCACGTCAGCCGTGAATTTCTGCGGGTAGAAAGAGCAGAACCGAGGATCGTGGCGAGGTCTCGACGCAGAGAGAGGCTCCCRCCGAGGAGTCCCGTGCGGCATCCAGGCTCATCCCGGCCCCAGGGGATGCGGGATGAAGGTGTCTCTGACGGATGCTCACCCTCCCGGGCCGTCCCCTCCCCGGCCGGACACAGGGGGTTGTTTTGCTGTTTTCCTCGGAGGCGTTCCCGAGGCAGGGCCGAGCACGGCACGGACGGTCCTCGCCCCACATCCTGAGCAGCTGCAGCCGGCCCTGGCACGGCTGCAGGGCTGGGAAGAGGGACACCCAGGGGTTACAACCCTGTGGAGTGACCTCCAGAGGGAAGCGCCGGCCTCGGACACCCGTTAACCGTTTCTTCCCCCACAAAGCTGAGCCTTGAGGGAGGGCTCTCCGAGCCCATCGCGCCCCTTTTCCTCCCCGGAGATAC
Source organism: Amblyornis subalaris (assembly GCA_018881555.1). Classification (NCBI taxonomy): domain Eukaryota; kingdom Metazoa; phylum Chordata; class Aves; order Passeriformes; family Ptilonorhynchidae; genus Amblyornis; species Amblyornis subalaris. The sequence continues at coordinate 3,451,202 of JACAXG010000076.1, forward strand.
CCAGGGAATGGGCAAAGGGAAAACAAAGCACTAAGGGGACTGCTGTGGTCGGAGCCTTGGGAACAAGCAGCCACCTGAAGAACCAATTGCACATCAGTGCCCAAGCTGGCCCTGTGAAAGCCTAACCTCGGCACACACACCCCACCAGAGGTGGATCCCCACAGCCTCCCAAGCACTTGCACCACAGATTTTTCTAGATTTCCCTCCTCCTGTAAACACAGCCCACTCAGAGGAACTCAAGCAAGGCACCCCTGCTTAGCAAGCTAAGCCTAGTCAAGGCAGAACTCGAACTCCAGATGGCTCTAAGGCAGCATCTGCTGGACCTCGAGGTGTTTTGAGCCTCTCCAGGGCTGTGGTGGTGGTACCTGTGCCCACAGACCCCGTGCCAGGCTGCAGTAGGATGGCAGACGGAATTACAGGGTGACAGCAGCCAGCCTGGGAGATGCCCAGGGACATGCTGTCCTCACGGGGAGCCTCTGGCTGGCATCTGCCAGCAGCTCTCCAGAGAAGCAGGAAAATGAGATACTACTATTAAAAGTGCCCAGTGCTGGCCACGCTTCCACCCATGACATCAGCAGGGTTATCCGAGTTTAACCACAGGCAGGACTTGGCCAGGAACCACCACCAGGTTGGCCTTGTTGGGCCGAACTGAGCTGAGATTCTGACGGGGACAGAGCAACCGAGTCGGATTTTGGCCGTGTTGCTCCTGTTCTCCAGCTGAGGCCTGTCCTGGTGTGCAGGGAAACAAACTCCACAAGCTGGGCTGTTTTTCTCCCCTTGGTTTGCCAACACCAGCTCCCAGCCACGACATGGGATGGGGTTGCAGAAACACCCTGATACTCTGCAAAGTCAGGATCKGTGGGTTTTGGACCATCCCACCTCCAAAGGCTACTGAGGCCCCATGCCTCTTCCAGCTCTGCTCTGGTTTCACCGGGAAGGTCTCAGTTCACATTCCCCTCAATCCTACAGGCTGCTCACACGCTTTTAGACACAACCTGCCTCCACTGCCCAGAGCAGAACCAAGATCTCCCCCTCCAAAACCTGCAGAACCCACAGCCTTTGCAGCCACAGTGATTTTTCCCAATAATCCAAGACCAAAGACCGGTGGATAAAGTTTATGAGTCTCTTCTGCAGCAGACACCATCCCRGACCACACACTCCAAACAGCTCCCGCAGGCAGATGGATTTTCTCCTGAGACAAGGGTGTGAAGTTTTAACCTCCCCCARCATGGCTGGCCTGGGGGGCTGCCCTGTTTTCCCTCGGGATGCTCCTGGTGCCCTGCACAGTGTGTGGCACAGACCCACCGTACACACATTTCTAAACCAGCAGAGAAATCAGTTGTTTTCCACTTGCACCAGCGTGAAAACCCTTACCCTGAGCCAGCAGTGACACACTCTCCCCTCCTCCCCCCTCGCACCAACCTGACTAATAACACAACAGATTTTTTAGCATTTACAGCATAACAGGATAGCTCAGGACTGACAGAAAATGCAGGTACACACACAGGGCCCGATCCTGCCCAGATGAACAGAGGTTTGGACTGTTCCACAAGAGCATCAGAAATGTGAATCCTCCCAACAGCCACCCCTAAGATTAAACCACTTCAATGAGGCAAGAGAGGCACCTTCTGCTGGGATGAGCCCCAACACCTGCACTGGATCCGACCAAAAGGAGCTGGTTTGATCTGGAATCAGGACCCACTCCGGCACACACTGCAGGGGAGATGCTTTTGGCCCCAGCAGCAACTCTGGCTGGGTCAACCCAGCAGCATCTCCCACCTCCCAGCCCAGTCAACGAGGGGCATTGTGAAACTGTGATTTTGGAGGCACAGAGATGCCAGCTAAAGCTCTGCCAGCCCACAGGGCCAGGGTCTCCCTGCCAAAGCMCCCAGACCACCACAGCCCTGGAAACCCTCCCAGCAAGCTGGGCTTGCCGGAGACCTTGCRACGGTGTTTGTATTTATTCTGCTCTTAGAAAGGAACAACTGAAATTGCAACCCGTAAACAAAACAGACAAAAAACACATTGCAAAAAAAAAAAAAAMMAMCCAAGAAACAAACAAACCACACCACCACAGGCTAGAGAGGCTGAGCACAGATTTAAAGCCCAGAGAGGCCAGCAGGGATAGTCTCGCTGGCCAGGGCTCGCTCGGCCGGAGGCTGGGAGCCACGGGGCTGAGCGGGGACAGGAACGGCAGGATTCGTCCCTCTTCCCCCTCGCCCGGACTTGGCGCCAGGCCACTTCGCTCCAACTTTTCTTCCCCCCACCCCGAGCACCGAGCTCTGCAATATCACTTCTCCTGGAAGCGAGACGCAGGAGGCATTCGCCCTTACAAGCCAGGACTTGACTCAGTCCCCGAAACGATGGCAAACTCCGGCTGCAAATAGGTTTTAAAACGCAACTAAAAGGAGCGGGGGGGGGGGGGGGGGGAATAAGAACAAAAAGGCAGGAGGGTCCCAGTCGCGGCGGGTCTGGGAGCCGGCGCTGCGAGCGGAGGGGCGGGCGCGGGGTCCCCGCGGGCGCTGCCTCCCCCGGCCCGGCTGCGCGCCCCGGATGCCGCGGGGAGGAAAAAAAAAGGAGAAAAGTCAAAAATCAAAGCAAAAATAAACCGAGGGGGCAGGCAGGAGGGGAAAGCGCAGGCTGCGCGCTGCCGAGCCCCGCGCAGAGCCGGCCCCGGGCGGGGAGGGGGCTCCGGCGGCCGCCGCTGCCCCGTTGGAAAGCGCCGCCGGGGCCGCTGCCCTGCTCGGTCCGGCCCAGCGCGGCTCGGCTCGGCTCCCCGCCCGGGGCCCGCCGTCCCCCAGGCTGCGCCACGAAAAATAAACCGAACCAAAACAAAAATACCAACTCGACCGCGGGGGCCGGGGCTGCAGCGCCGGAGCCGGGGCCGGGGCCGGGGCCGGCCCGCCCGCCCCGCGCTCGCCGCGCCGCTCCCCGGGGAAGGGGCGAGCGCATCCCCCGCCCGCCGCCCCCCGGTGCGCGCCGCTGGAAGGGGCAGCGGAGCCGCGGGGGGAGGCAGGACCGGCGCCGATTTCATCGTATGGAAGCACCCCCCACCCCCCGCGGCAGGAACGGAGAATCTCTCGGAACAGAACTCACCCAGCGGCAGGAAGTGTTTGGTGTCCATGGCTGGTGCTTAACTCATGCCAAGGGGCTCGGCGAGCGCGGCGGCGAAAACACACAGGCAGGGCGGGCGGAGGGGAGGGAAATCGGCGCGGGGGGAGAGGGGAGGAGGGAAAAAAAAAAACACCCACGGGGAGGAGGAGGAGGAGGAGGAGGAGGAGAGGAGGAGGGAGGAGGCAGCGCGGAGGCTGCAGCCCCGCAGCGGCCCCGCAGCGGCGGCCCCGCGCAGCCGAGGCCGCGGAGTTGTGGCAAACTCCAACAATGTAATAACTCCGCCGCTCGGCTCCGCCGGGCGCGCCCGGCTCCGCGCCGGGGCCCGCGCAGGGGGAGCGGCGGCGCCGCGCCCGCCCGAGCCGTGCCGAGCCGAGCCGTGCCCGAGCCGAGCCGAGCCGAGCCGAGCCGAGCCGAGCCGAGCCGAGCCGAACAGCGCCGCCCCGCGCCCGCCCCGCCGGCCCGCGGAGAGCGAGAGCGCTGCGATCGATGGTGGTTGGTGGTGGTTGGGTGTTGGGTTTTTTTTTTTTTTTTTTTTCTTAAAGTGATGAGGAAAGGGGAAAAAGATAGAGTGGGGAGAGGGGAAAAAGGAAAAAAAGGAAAAGGGAGGAGGAAAAGACAAAAAAAAAGGGGAGGACGGGGGAAATTAGAGGTGAGCAGGCGGGGGGAAAGATGGGGAAGAGGAAGAGGTGGAAAAGAGGGGGAAAAAAGAAAAGGAAAAGAGAGGGAAGGGAGAGGGAAGAAAAAGGAGAGGAAAAAGACGGGGAAAAAAGGGGGAAAGAGGAGAAGAGAGAGGGAAAGGAGAGGGAAGGAAAAGGAGAGGGAAAAAAGAGGGGGAAAGAGTGGAAAAGAGAGGGGGAAAAGGGAAGGAGGTGAGGAAAGGAGCGTGAAAAGAGAAAAAGGGGGGAAGAAAGAAAAAAAAAAAGGGGGTGTGTAGCACTTTAGGGGCAGCCTCGGGAGGGGGAGAACAGGGGGTTCGTGGAGCGATGCTGAGCCATGTCAGCTGCGCCCGGCCCGGAGCAGCCCCTCGGCCCCTCTGCCGTCCCCGGGCTGTGTCACACGGCGGGCAGCGCTCAAAGCACGACTTATTCCATTTCCCACAAACGGGGCACAACAAACGGCTCTCTGTGCGTGTGTGCGCGGCTCCTCGCCCGCGAAACTCTCACCTCGCCGGCACCGCGGGCACCACCCCGGCAGCGGCGCTGGCTGCTGCCCAGAGCCCCGGCCCCCCTTCCCCGGCGGGCCTCCAGGTTTAATAAATGATACTCGGCCCCGTAAGAATGCGTATTAGCGGCTTGATGGACCAGAGCGGCTCCGCTATGCATGAAGCATATTAAGCATCCTATCGACCCTCGCTTCCCGTGGCCCCAGCGTGCATAGCAAGCAGGCTGGGGCCACGCCGCAGCCGCTCACACGCCCTGGGGAGCGACACGGGGTGCTCAGCCGGGCTGGGGTGACACCAGGGACCTGCTGGCACAGGTAGCTCCCAGCACACAGCCCAGCTCTCCTGCGGTGAGCGGCTTGGGGGAGATTGGGGGTAGCCGGGAGAATCGGGGCCTCTCCGGTTGTCCCGGACACGCTGCCATCGCCTCCCTGTGTGGYGGATCCGCGGAACGCTCCCGAGCCTTATCTGCCCTGATTTATTCTTTAATTGGCAAAGTGTCTCGTGCCGTAAATATTAGCAGCAGAGCACCTCCTCCTATAAAAGTGAGGCCTCTTATCTGCCATCGCCGTGTCCCTGTCTATCACCGCGTGCCCTTATCGCTCTATCTCGTGCCTGCTGCTCTAGGATCTCAAGCCACACAGGAGAGGCTCTGGAAAGGCCCTAACACCTGGAATTCTCCTACAACTGTTCTGTGTTTGTCTGTCAGGGACGCAGACCCTGCTTTTCCTTCACATGGGTGAAGGGTACAAAGCTGGCAACCCCACAGGATCCCAGTGTGGACCACTTTGGGACCTCTTCTAACAGATGCATCACAATCCATCTGCTTGATTTCCAACAAGAAGAGTAAAAACACCAAAAGGACCCATCTCGTGGCAGGCAAGCAGCTGCAAACTGACACTCAGGCGGAGCTGCAGAAGTTAAAMCAAAATAAAACGTCTTGGATCCTTTTAATCCTCTGCCCCTGTAATTTCAGCATGTCCAAACAGATTTTGGTGTGTGTTTATAACTGGTAACTTCATTTGCTCCCGGGCTGGGACCTCAAATGCCAAGTTTCATCTCCAACTCAGTTTTTAAGAGTGAGTTACATTAACTCCTGGGAGAGAAGGGGAAAAAAGGAAAAACGTAAGGATATAAAAGAAAGTTGGGCGTTGTTAGAAAAAGCAGGTTCAAAGTCTCTAGGAGTGGGTTGGTGGGGCAAAAATCACGGATCTCATGGATAGCTGTGTGCAAAGTGACAGCACAAAGGTGGAAATGAGTTCCCTGATACACAAACTAAAGCTCATCTGTCTGATAAGGGCAAACACACCTAGGGGCAGAGCTGGGCTCTCACCTGCCTGTCCCCCCCAATGCCATTTGAGTCATGGTGCTGGAACAGCCTTCAGGGCTTTGAGTGTGTCCACCACCACCACCAATGGGGGTCTGGCCCCAAACCCCCCATCCCAAAGCTCAGCTCCATGGCTGCAGCAGATCCCAGGGTTACGAGAGCTGAAAATCCACCTTTGTAGCCTCCAACACATGAAATTACCATAACCAGGACATTTCACGCTACTCTTCCATCAAGCTGTTTAGAGCAAATTAAATTTCTCCCTAACCAGGCTGTAACAGTTCATGTTAGATGTGGATCTAAATGTTAATTGCAGTGACAATAACAGGTCTGATCCTGCAATCCTTATTTGGGTAGAACCTCCCACAGAAGCCAAAGGAATTTTGCCCCAGAGAAGGCAGCTGGATGCGGTCCCACATTTCCAGTCTCCTGAAGATGCCAGAAGGTAAGCCAGGATATTCCTGTGATGTTACAAACCTCCTCTTTCCCTTTCCCCTCCCCTGTGTTCTTTAATGCGCTATTAATTTAATMAGCTGCCTAATGTTGTGCTCACCTTCAGCCTTGCACTTCCCAGAAAGGGCTTCAATCATCTTGGGAGGTGATGGGGRGGCACACTCAGATAATTTTGGCAGGTCATTGACTTGTACATCTGGTTGATGCAGGGATGCTTGAAGGTCCTGCACTGTCTGGGAGAGCTGGGAAACTGCAGCTCTTGTCCTCTCCACCCTTGGGTGATGCAAATACCCTTTAGCCCAGGATCCTAAGGAAGGCAGGCTGCTACAACAGGATGATTTGGAGTGTGCCTGGCCTCATCTGGGGATCTTTCAGTCCCATCACTCAGTTGTGGCTGAGTTTGACAGAGAGATACCATGTTCATCAGGTGTAAGAGTCAATTAGGCAAAGGCTTCTCCTTCCATTTCCACTGTCCCACCCCATTGTCATCCCATGTCCTCCAGACCTTTGGGACAAAGGGATCCAGGGGCATGTGGGCCTCAGCAGGAGACAGGCACTGAGATGTTTTGGGAGCTGAAACCATATTTAGAACTGGGCAGTTTGGGCCTGGTAACTGAATTTGGAAATCACAGCCTCTCTGATTTTTTGTAAGTGGTTCCAGCTTATCTCATCCACAACCCAGRATTATCTAATGGGACACAAAAGCAAAACATGCTGTGCTTCCCCTACTGTTTTATGCCCTCTTGCACAGTTAGAAAAAACCAAAATCTATTTTCCTCCCTGGCTGCATTTTATTACAGATTAAAGAAAGAATAAATGCAAGATCTGAGTGAGAAAGAATAGAAGAAGCTCATGGGCTGTGTCTGGGCTCCATCTGCACCTGCACATTGAGGGCAAGGCCAGAGGTACCACGATGGGAGAGCAAGGGTGGCTGTGGCAGAGTGGGATTCCAGTGATCTGGTTGCATGTGAGAGCTGAAAACCAAACCCAGCCAAGGAAAGACACCGTGCACACTTTGTGGGACCTTCCCCGAGTTGTCCTCAATTCCAGCAACCTGCTCTCCCCGAAGGCACTGCAGGTGCCAGGACCTTGAACCCTCTGGATGCTGCAGGATCTGTATTCCCTGTCTCTCCCAGCAGAACCAGGTGGAATGTCCCTCACTGTGCAGCTCTCTGCCTGGGGTGTCTGGTTTGGAGATCTTCAGGACAGGACTTACTTCGTGTTCTCAGGGGCAAGAGCAGCTCGCAGGTTGCTTTTCTTCCCCCTAGAAAGAAGAGTGAGAGAGACRCAGGAAGACTTTTGGGGACAGCTCAGAGATCCTGGAGCCTGAAAGTGGAGTTAGTCCCCGAGCAGAGTCCTGCCAGGACTCTCAGCATCCGTCAGACACATCCAAACCCATCCAGCTGCTGAGGGGGGCTCCTGCTCCTCGGGGAGACACTGCACACACAAACCAGCAAAGCTACAGGACGAGCCATTTCTGTCAGCTTTGTTTTGCTTCCCAGCAGCATTTAACAGGCTGATGATGTTTGTTTATGGAGTGAGATGCACATGATTTATTTGATCTGCTGGAGAGACGCGTTCCCACGCCGAGCACAGGCAGAGACGCTGCATTCTCCCCTCTTTTGGGGGCTGCTCGGATAAAATCCCCTCGTGCACAGGCAGAGCACAAACAGTGCTGCGCTCTCAGCTGCTTCAGAACCGGACATTAAACGCTTCTCAGAGACCTCCAAACTCCAAGCCATGAAGTTGCATTTGTTCTCGTCCGTCTCTGCATATGGAACAAGTGTTAATAGAGTGTTCAGGCTCTTAGAACAGGTTTGGGGAAAAGGTCTCAGGGCACCTGGGCTCATGTCTGGATCCAGCTTGAGTAATCCTTCAGGGAGGTTTCTTCCTCTCCTCGTGCTTTCCTGGAGGATTGGGTTTGGCATGTCTCACCTGGCTTGCAGGGACAGTGGTTTAATTAACTGCTTTGCAAAACGACTCTACAAATGGAGAGTCTACTCCTGCTTTTTTAAACACCTGGATACCTCTTTATTTCAGCTCGTCACCCAGAGCAGGGTTTGGCCGCCAGAGAAGCCAGCAAAGAAAGCATTAAGGGATGGAAGATGAAATGCAGCACATGAGCTGTGAGATTTACAGCTCTTGGGGGAAAGCACAGGGAGCATCACCCATCCTGCGAGTGGGACAGGAGCCAAATCCTCACCTGATGGGAGCCAGGAGCAGCACAGGAAGCGAGGCAGTGCCTGGGCAGCAGCTGAAGCTCTTCCCACACTGCTCATCCTCGTGGCACAGACAGCACCTGATTTACTCCAGGGCCTGAGGATGCGACTCAGTCACTCAGAGCTCCTCTGCCGGCCTTCTCCTGGTCCCTGCATACAAAACACTTTGCAAATGAAGTGTGAAGATAATATGCTTTATCATGGGCATTTATTACCCATGATTGTTGTATAAATCTCCCTCCATTCACATACATATACATAAGGTGTATATAAATATGCAGTATCCGGCAGTACCCAGAGCCTTTTTGATGATGTCAATGTAGCCCCCATAAAGATAGTGGGAAATGATTCATAATATTTATATGACAGACATGATATGAACTGTAATAGCCTGTTGGGATCGAGAATATCCATAGGTCTCTGTCAGCCACAAATGTGATTTAAATATTATATATGTGGCAACTGTAGCATTAGTAATATGATAGCTGTTATTGATAGTGGTCATAAAATGCAGTAGTTTTGCGCTGAAGAATGTGAAAAATAATCTAGTGGTTTTCCTAATGGTCTTCCCAGCAATGCACTGAAAGGAAGTGTACTTTCAATGCCTCCTTTTTTCAATGCCTCCTCCTCTCCTCCCCCCACCCCAAATTACCATCACATTCTATCAGATTACTGCCAGGGCCRTATTTTACTCTGCTGCTGTCAGGTTGTGGCATCTCATCCCCCTGGGGCTGTCTGGGRGGCTGGGGAGGGCAAAGGGTCCCTGCAGAGCCCCGGGGCTGTTGTCAGGGTTGTGTGAGCTGGGAGGGTTGTGCTGGTGCTTCCTCTGAGGACACGGAGCAGGAGGAGGGCGAGGAGCAGCAGGAGAGGGGCCCAGGGGAGTGGTGCCACTCTGGACCATGGCAAAGGGTCCTGAGACAGAATAAATCAGCACAGCCCTGCACAAACAATACAGCCACGCGGATTTATGCTCACAAGGCTTCCCCAGGGAGGTTCTGGCACACAGAGGTGGGAGTTGGGGCACCTGAATCATCTTCCTTCCCCTTCCTGGCCTTCCACGCCCAAAGCCTGCCCCAGCCAGGGGTCTGCTGGAGGACTGGAGCACCACTTGCTTCCCTGCCCCAGTGCACAGCAGCAGGAGGATGGATAGAAGCACCTTTAGCCTTCCATGGGCACCAGGAAGTGTTTTCCTGGGCTGGAGCACAAGGAAGCTGGGAGAACTGGGAGTGATGCCACTGACCCCAAGAGATTTCCTCCTTGGCCACCACACACCTCCTCAAAAGGATCCTCAGGGCTCAGCACAGGGGCTGGTGGGAGCTGAGGGACCCCTGGCCACAAAACCAGCCCCACATCTCAGCAAAGAACATCTTTTTATCACTTCCAGAGCAGCAAAGGTCCCTTCCCTGCTGGCTGCCAGCCTGCCTTCATCCCCCCATCTCTGTCCCAAGAGCAAATCAGAGGGGAAAATTCCTCGAATCCATGATAAACCAGTGGCTGCCACAGCCATGGATTACACCAGTCCCTGGATTTCCCCATTTAGTACAACCAAAAGTCCAGCTCAGGGTCCCTTGGTTGCAGCAGCCTGGTCTCACCCAGCAGGGGTTTTGGGGGGGATTTAASAGCACAGATCACACCCAAAACTGTTGTCTGATACCCATCCGGGATCATCACCCCGCATCCAAGGAGCTGCTCTTAAAGGGAGCCATCCAAGAGGGCTCAGGTGTTGCTCAGAGGAGTTCACTCACCTGCTCGTGCCAAGGGGCAGGAGCAGCCTCAGAGGCAGGTACGGGGATGCTGGCTCCATCCTTCCACATCACACGGAATAAATCAAGGGAATGCTACGTGCTCCAAACACGCCAAGACCTCAGGGCGAAGCATTGATCAGCTCCCTCGTGTGTAGCCTTAAAAAATAAATTAATTAGAGTCCCGTTAGCGGGGCTTTGCAGAGGGCCCCACGTGTGCTCGGCACTAACGAGGGGTGCGGGGCTGCAGGCTGCCCTCTCCCACCCCTCTCCTCAGGGATTTCCTTCCCCGGGATTACATTTAAATATTTCAAAGCCAACAGGACTCACACATTTCAGTGTAATCCAAAGCACCAGGCTCTCCGTGGGCAGAGCTGGGACCAAGGAAGAGAGGAGCAGTTTGTGCACAAACGGGTGAAACTGGAGCAAAGGAGAGGATTTYCCCAAAAAAAGTGGAGGGGAACAGCAACCCACCCTCTCTATCAACCTCACCCTGGCCTCCCTCCTGGCTGATCTCTTCCCATGCCTTTGTAACTTCTACAATACAGTACATTTTATAAAAGAAAGCAAAAGTCTATTTGAAAGTAAGAGTCCAGGTGTAATTTAAAGACAATTTTCCCCRTCATTTGCATTGCAAGGGACCTGATCTTCCTCTTCCCCACCCCGGTGTGAGCCAGGCATTGCTCCAGGGAAAACCATGGGCCTGTTTCTGCCGTCGTTTCCACGAACATAAATCAGGAATTTACTCAGTTGAAATAAGTGGAGCTGCACCAGTGTAAAACCAGTGTGAGCTCAGAGTTACAGTGCTATAAAAGCAGTGTGAGGTTAGAATCAGCCTCGGTATTTATGGAGATGGTTGAGGAAAGCCTAGGGAAATTAGTAATATCGAAATTAGGAACAAAAAAAAGAGAGGAAAAAAAAGGCATGTGATTTCCTGATGATTTGGAAAATCAAATCCTCAAGGCCAGCACTGATATTCCTTCCTCCAGTGGATGCCTGTTCTGCTGAGCACTCCTGCCAGAAGAGCCTTTCTGTATTATTCCCCTTCTGGGTGACGCAGCTGCAAGATGCTCGCTATGGAAATGCCGTATAAAAATAAATTGAATCGAATTAGGGAAACAACTAAAGTAATTTCTTCTCTGTCCTCACATTAATCCATTTAGGTTGATTCTCCGGGTGCTCCGAAGGGGATTTGCATTACCATCCTGTCAGCAGCCACAGTCCCTTCCTCTGCGCTCAAACAAGCCTCGGCACCTCCTAATTCGATGTCTTTTTATTATTCTCCCCCTCTGCCTGCCCCTGCATGGAGACTTCAAGGAGATTTTTCCAGGGCGATTGGCTCTCCTGGCAGGTTGGATTAAGCCACGATTTGCTCTCAATCGCAACCTTTTAACGAGGTTCATTTTTTGGAGGGGGGGGCCAGGCTGCAAATTAAGAGAAGGGAAAACGAATAGCATGTTGTAAACGAAATAATGATGTGTGAGGCCTGGCATCTAACGAGGAGCACATCGGTGGCGATCGGAGTTGTTAACGCAGCCCGTGCGTTGCTGCGTGCTCCGCGGCGCTCACGGCAGCCCACGGACACGGCGGAGGCCGGGACGGCGTTCCCCATCCAGCGCGGGTTTCCGCCGCCCTAACGCCGCGCCTTGCGTTTCCGAGAGGATGAATCCCGGGAAGTCCCAGGGCCCGGGCTGTAAGTAGGTCAGGCGAGATGCTCGTCGCCGCGGTCTCGTATGGCCTCGCGGTCCCCGCGCCCCGCGGCGAGGACGCGGTAAATAGCACGCGGCCGGGGGAAAGGGGCTCCGTGCTCCTGCCGGCCCCAGCACGGGGCACCTGGAAACGGCTGCGGAGGCACCCCAGGGCTGCTCCCCGCCGTGTCCCACACGCTGGGGTAGCGCTCGCCCCAGCGAGGGGCGTTTGGGAGGTGGCTCTGGTCCATCCCTGCTCCGTTCCCGCTGAGCCGGTCAAGGTGCGCTGGTGTATTCCCACAGGCGAGCGAAGGAGCTGCCTTTGCAAAATGTCCCCTGCGTTATCCCGGGAAAATCAGCGTCACTGCCACGAGGCGTGAGTAATTCACCCCTTSACGGTGGTGCTGAGCCCTGTTTGCCCGAGCTCGGGGACAGCACTGCAGCACAGCCACCCCTCCCGTCAGCTGCAGGGAGAGCCGGGGGCACTGCTGACTTTATTCCTCTTCTGCGTTGGTAAAAAAAAMCAGAATTTGCCACGAAAAGGTGGGAGACCCCATAATCACACTCAAACTGGGATAGTCCCCAAGGTTGGAGGTCTTGAACTTGGCTCTCTCCCACTGCCCCGAGCCCTGACCTCTGCACTGCACAATCCCCCGTTTCCTCCTCCTCYGGAGCCCAGGAGGGTTTCTCTGCTCTGTTATTTCAGCCCTTTGGAATTTCCCTGCAAAAAGAGAAAGTCCACCAGAAAAATTCCCTCTTGGCTGTGTTGCACACCAAGAGGTACGGACRTGGGGGCTGTGGTTGCCCAGGACGCCGTGAGCAGGCCCAGGGGCACCAACCCTGCTCCATTCTCCTCTCATCCTGCCCGCACAGCCCAAATCCTGGAACACCTCCAGAGGTGCCACAGCTTGCTTTGGGAGAGCRATGCCCGGATCGTTCCCCCCGGCAGCTCTCGTGCCTCCCTCTCCCAGCACCGCGATTTCCAGGATGCATCCCRGAATCCGGAGTGCTGACGCTGCACGTTTCCAGGAGACAGAGGCGGCGCAGGGATTTCCAGTGTAAATCGCGGGACAATCCAACATAAATATTTCGAAAGAGGTGGCAGAAGGGAGGATGAAGAGCAGCTTTGTGGGGGGGGACGGGGAGCAGATTCCGCTGCCCTTCACACGATGGGAAATCGGACGTCACTTCCCAGCCTGAAGTGACCTTGGCTGATTCCCCCGGTTTTACTCGGATTTTGCGGCAGCGTCACCGAGAGCTGGATCTGACCCCTGAGGTCTTGCTTAGCGAGCAAGGTTGGAATTCCAAGAGTCTTTTCCTGAGATATCTTGAAACCTCTTGGTTTCCTCCCCCAGCCAGCCCCCTGTGCTGACCTCAGCCCCCAGGGAGGTTGCAGGGGTTTGTACCCCCTGGCACAACTCTGCTCCACAAACAAAATAAATCCGAGCTCAGGCTCAGCCTCAGAGTGTTTGGCACAGCCTGAAATGTCCTGGCCACGGATTGGCAAGGCAGGTAAAAGACTCCCTTGGCTCTTTGGGAACATCTCAGTTTGATGCTGCTCCGAGCAGTTTTTGATCCTGCTTTTGGGCACATCACCGAAACACAGTTTGTGGTCCACCGTGCTCTAGGAAATACTATCATCCGAAAGAAACGCCRAAAATAAACCCCAGAGGTGCACAGAGGGTTCTGCTGCCTGGCAGAACAGGAATCCTCCACTCACAGGACCCAATTCAGCATCAGCCACGGGAGACGTGCTCCAGGCAGGAGCAATTGGCCTGTCCTCACTCTGCCACTGAAGCTTTTCAGCAGTGATGGGGAACATGGAAGGCAATGACCAGGACAGTTTTACATCCCGTGGCTGCTTTTTCTCAAGGATCACTGATTCCAGGGTTTTTTGCCAGATGAACCCTGGTTAAGTATATCTTGGCTTTGAAAGGCTCACTCAAGGCTGAGGGCTGGCTCACGCTCAGCGTCTCAGCAGGCACTGGGTTTGAAGCTGGGTTAGATGTGGTTCTGGGCTTTGTATCCCTCTAGAGTGGGCTGGGCTTAAAAACTTGGTTTTGGCCTTCAGGGTGTGTGATCATTCCCTAATTCAGCCTAAACACTTTCCCTGTGCGGAAAGCGAGGCTCAGGAGGGTGCCAGTCCCAGGGTGCTGAGTGCCCTGCTCCGGGCTGGGATCCATCCCCCAGCGCTGGCAGATGTGCTGCCTTTGGTGGGAGGCAAGCACAGTCCTGCTGCTCCAGGCTGCTGGCCACGTTGCACTCCCAAATCATCCCTGGTTGTGCACCCACGGCTCGGCTTTATCCAGCAAGTGCTGCAGCATCAGCAGGGACATGGCAGAAACCATCAAAGCCTGAGGGGAGAAATGGGGAGAAAGGTGTCCAGGCCTTTCCTGTCCCTGTCCCTGTCCTTGTCCCACTGCCCACACCGTCAGCCCTGCCAAACCCTCCCCGGGGCAATTAGCAGAGCTCAGAGCACCTCATTACACCAGTGGCTACCTGCCCCGTTATCACTGTGGCCACATAACGGGAACATTTACACCTCTTTATTCCCAGTCCTGACAGGGGTTTTTAATAACCTGATGAGGGTGCAGCCGGCGTTTGACGTGGCCAAGGCAGGGTAATCGGGGATGCCGGGTTTGCCATGGAAGCAAAATGCAAAATAAAACATTATTACAAATAATWACGGTGTTTGTGAGCTGCACGATGCAGGAGCTCGGTGTTGGGGTTGTTGCTTTGTTCCAGAGCGCTCTCCTGCTAAATCTTTTGTGATATTAAAGCTGGCTCGATAGGGTCCTGATCCCTGGTTGAAACATCAATATTACTAATAAATAGAAATAACAAGTGAGGTAAAGGGCCAGACCAGCCTGACCCGCTTTATGAATTAATGTAGTGAAAACTGGCCCTTCTCCTACAGCCTTTATATACTGCAGGCACATATAGGAACATGGTCCACATTTATTGGACATCAGAGCCCTGAAATAAAGCTGCAGCCATGCTGTAACCTAATTACTGCCTCGCCACAGTGTGCCAGGGAAAAAGTGGGAAAGGGCCATTGCACAGACCCCTCTGGCTTTCAGAACTGCTGTTTTCTCACCGGGCGGATGAAATGACCTCTCCCAGCCAGGATTTTTTCTCAGTGTGGATCCCCTCCGGAGCCAAGGGCAGCTGCGAGGGTTTTTTTCTGTGGGATGTGGAGCTCCCGGTTCGCAGGGATTTTAGCTGGAGCTTGCGGGATGCCGGGGTCTTGTGGCAAGGACATGTTTGGAGCTGGGGCATGGMGGGGATGGCTGCCAACAGGAGCCGGGCAATCTGACCCCTGCATCCCGAGCGTGAGCATATTCCCCGTGCATGTGCTGGTGGCTATATATATCCCTATATCCATATATCCCTGTCTATATATGCACACACCCCCGTGGGGAGCGAGGTGCTGTGCTCTGCCCTGCTCCCCTGCAGCTCTGCCCCGTGATTTGTGCGTGCTGGGTGGCGATTCTCGGGAGGTGTGAGGCAGACGCGGCCGCGCTTTGTGAGGTGAGATGATCCCATCCTCTCGGTAATGTTATATCCCGGCACGGCCGGCCGGATCCGGCTCCCGGGAATGCCGGGCTCCTCTCCAGCACGGCTTTACACCCCGGAGCAGCAATCTGGGGCCGGCCCCTGCTCCCAGACGGAGGCACCGCGTCGTGTCCATAATTTATGGGCTATTCAAAATTTATCGCCGAGAACAAACTCCAACTACGGAAGGGTTTTAGAGCCTTGTTAAGTGTTAAGGTGGAAATATCCGTGCTGGTGGGGATGGGGATGGGGTGGGGATGGGGAGGGGGATGGGATGGGGTGGGGATGGGCATGGGCATGGGCATGGGCATGGGCATGGGGATGGGCATGGGCATGGGCATGGGCATGGGCATGGGATGGGGATGGGGATGGGGATGGGGGTGGGAAACACCCTCCCTGCCTGCCCACGGGCTGAGCCTGCCCCATGCCCCCTGGCAGCAGAGCTGGCAGGGCTCATATTATTTCTCTATCCCCATATTTTTCCCTTTTTCCTCCCTTTTTTCCCTTCGTGCTCCCCCTCCATCGCTGCGTTCTCCAGCCGCGGGAGCCCCCGGGTCAGGGGTAGGTCGGGGGCTGGCCGTGCCCCCCTCCAGTGCCCCCGGCCCCCTCCCTGGGGGGACCCTTGGCTTTGCTGCAGGGGGCCCAGGCCGCGCTGGCGAGGGCTGACAGAGCCATACAAGCACTTGTCACCCCGGCGGTGACGAATCGGCCTCGGCTGACAAGAATGGATGGAACTGTTTCCAGGGCTGATGGGGGGCGAGAGCGGGGCCGGGCTGGTGCTCCGGGGGGGATGCGGGAGAGGTGCCGGAGGTGGAGGGTGAGGTGGGACTCAGGTGGCTGAGCTGGGGCGGCCCCACGCTGGGGATGGTGTTTGGGGTCTGGGCCGGGGCAAATTTAATAAGTCCTACGGCGGCCTCCTCCCAAAGCTTGGCTTAATGGGATGCCAGAGACGACAGGGTTGCCTCGATCTGCTCGTTCCCCGGGCCTGGGGAACCATCCATCTTGTTCTAACCCTATTTTAAAAAAATATAAAAGGAAAGAAAAGGAGGGGGTGGGGGAGAAAGAAAAATGATAAATCTGTTCAGGGCTTTTGTTTGCCTGCGATTCCTGTAAAGGACAAAAAAATGAAATCAAAGCCAGGCCCATTTTTTCCCTGCTTGGTGTTGCCATGGGATAGAAAGCCCCCCGTTCTCAAGAGTGCAGTGCCTTTGGGGAGGGGAAAACCCCTCATTAACGTTATGAGTTGCATCTGTTCCCTGGGTCCGGGTCACTTCCAGCTCTCCCTTGCCTGCCTCCCCCACCCTCGCACATTCCCATTGCTAATTTGTTTGGCTATCCATGCCCTCAGAAATCAAAAGGGGAGATCCTGGCTCCCAGCTTGGGCTTTGAGACAACGGCAACCATGCTGGGAGCATCCCAGCCCTGAGAGCATCCTGGCTTTGGGAACATCCCAGCCCTGAGAGCATCCTGGCTGTGGGAGCATCCCAGCTTGGAAAGCTCTCAGCCAGGTGCCAGAGGCAGAGGACAGAGCAGGGTCTTGAAGTGGGATCTCTCAGGAAAACAGAAATAATAGCCCTGGGTCACCAGTGTGAGAGGCAGGAGAGGGAATTCCCACTTGGCCGATGCTGTGGGCAGGAGAGGTTTGGGGCAGCATCGCAGGATGTTGATCCTCCACTCTTCCTTCTGCTGGAACCTCTGACCTGCCAGGCCTGAGCCCGTAAGGAACCAAAGGAACAAACCTCCCTTTCCTGCTCCTGCTCGGCTCTCCAGCTCTTTCCCTGCTCAGGGAATGCATGTGATCAGGACCCAGCGCTATTTACCACATCTAGGAGGGTGAGGAGGCGTAAAAAAAGATCTTTGATGTAACACACTGTCACAAGAACGTGTCTGTACAGCGGAGCAGAGGCTCTCCAGGACTTTGCAGGCTGAGGGAATTGGCTGGMTATTTCCAGTGGCATGTGATAAGGAAGGCACAAGCCACTGCCCATGTTGGAGCTCCGAGGTGAAGCACAGGAGCTGGCKCAGGGCTGGGAGCTATAAAGCAAAGAGCTCCACAGTGAGAGACAAAACAGCCAGAACCAGTGCAGGGAGAGGAGGATTTTCTTACCCAGCCGTGGCTCCTATCTGCTCGGATCCCATTTCCAGGCTATTTATAGCCCCAGTGCCGGGAGAAGCCTGGTGGCTGTGAGCACTGAGCCCCCAGCACCCTGCGCACAGCTTCCTGCRCCACTTTGCCAAATGTGCCTGGTTTTCCGGAGATCTGGCTCCGGGAGCAGAGGGGCTCGGCAGGTGTGCTCTGCGGCAGGGAACACCCAGAGGGAGTTTGGGGGGGTGCAGGCAGCAGGATGGGGCTGCGGAGAGGGAAGAAGTGGCGATTTCAGCTGGGGTAAAACAGAGGTTTGGTGCCTGATGTGCTCGTGGGCACCAAAATACGGCTGTCCTGGTGCAGGAGACTCCAGGTGGGAACATGTCCTGGATGAGATGAGCAGCAGGGCCAAAATACGCCATGAGGAGCCATGCCAAGCCATGCCGTGCCAACTGCACTGTGCCATGCCATGCCACCCTGGCTGGGGACACGCTTGTGGATCCCAGGCTGGCATCACGGCTTGGCAGAGGCTCACAGCCAGGGAGAGGCATCCTCGCGGTGCTCCCAGCACTGGCCAAAGCCTGGCAGCACCAGAAGGAAGCARTTGTGCCTGCAAGCCAAGGAGAAGCACAAAAGCCTCTCTGCACACTCCAGGATCCTTGGGTAACTCCATTCGCAGGTATCAGTTTGCTGGATTATGTGTAAAAGGCTTCGCAGTCCTTATTATAAACACTATAAATAGGTTTGTGGTTCTTCTTTGAGCTGAAGAACAAAAGGCTGTTTCATTATCATTAAACTTGCGTTTGAGTTGCTCTGTGACTGAGTGTCTGGCCTTTTATTGCAAGCCAGGGCTTTCAAAAGCTCCTTAAATGTTAATGTCACCTTTAAAACAACAGTGGCGAGGCCTTTGATCAGCAGAGCCGGTCACTTGGTGCAGCTGAAGTAAGAACCAGCCACTGACTGATCTCGGGGTTTTAATATTTCCCTCTTCCCCCTGCCGGCGCCTGGCACCAGGAGGGCAGCCAGGCTTTGATCAGACATGGGGTTTCAGCCATCTCAAAGCCCTACTGCTCCAAGGAGATGTTCAGCTCAGGGTTTCCGTGGCTCGATGCAGTGGAGGAGGGCAGGGCACGGCCAGATCCTGCAAGAGGCAGAGAATGACCAACCATGCTGCCCTTGCCTGGCTTTGGGGACAGGAGAAGGGCCCTTCTCACCCCTGCTGCCATGGGATCCTGCAGAAGTTGTGTTTTGGGGCCACCAGCTGCACCTTCTTGTCTTTCCCGCAGTTTGGAGGCTGGCAGGGAATAGGATCATCTCAGAGTCTTCCCCTTCTCGTGGCACCAGCACTGCCCTTCACCAAAACCTCCCAGCAAGACCACATTCCCACAACTCTTGTTATATCCATGCTCAGTCACCGTCCATCCCAAGCACAGGGTGGCCAGCGTGGGGACAGGGTGACACCCATCCTCCCTGGGCAGGCAGGAGCCCAACGCCGGAGGAAAGCACATTTCAGGTCCAATTAATGCCATCCACGGCCGTGCCGGTGCCGGGCTGGGTACAAGGATATGTTTGCAGAGATAAGTGTGAGTGTAACCTGATGACACAAGTTGCCTGCTTCCAAATGTCAGGCAAAGTTCACCCAACCCATGTGAAACGAGTTAAAATTTAACAGAAATCTGCAAAGTGTTGCGTTGTAATTGAATCCATGATGTGGACGGGAAGCATGTTCAGACACATCCCAAATTTGCCTGAACCATAATATTCTTCTTGGGGGGGRRAAAAAAAAAAAAARRAAAAAAAGGTCAATTTAAAGGAGGAGGCTGCTGCTAAATATGCGCGCGCCCCCTCCTTCCCCTGCTGCAAGGAGAAAGTTCTGTCTGAAAACTTCTGAGTCATCCTGCATCGGTTTTGATGTGTCAAAATCGGTTTAAAAATTCGCAGCTGAAGCAGCAGCGGGGAGAGCTGAGCTCGGGCACAGGCAGATGAAGGCAAAGCGCCGCAGAGCCGAACCGCGCCGGCTCCGCGYCCGCGGCGAGAGGCGTTTGAGCCGGACCCGGGCACCCGGGGAGGAAAAAGGCTTTTTGGCTTCTTGACACCGAGATGTGGCTTTGTGTTGTTTTTCTCTTTGCTGGCTGCTAATTCTCCCTTTGTCCCGGCATGGCAGGGTGCAAACCCCTCCGAGCTTTAGAAATGGAAAGTTGTTTTGTTGGTTTTGTGCTTGGTTTCTATAGCGAGTTCAGCCCCCAAGGCCTCCCTGAGTGGTCTTTGGGCAGCAGTGGCCAGATGTGACCAGCACAGCCCATCACAGCCCCACGTGGGGTGGGACAACCTCTACGCTCCTGAGGTTGCAAACAGCCACCCCAGTGCCCTTTTCCCTTCCCTTTCCACATTCTCCTGGCCGAATCCTGCCCAGATCCTGCATCCCAAGCCTCAGCTGCCAAAACAGCCGTGTCACAGTGAGGAGGAGGAAGCAGGAGAAATGAGCTCTGTGCTCTGGCTCACTTGGAGGTTTTTGTCTCTATCTTTTCCATTTAGGGAATTTATTACACTAAGTGATGGATGGAATGGATTAAAGAAAGAAGAGCACGGCCATTGCAGTTTGGACGAACTGAGGACAGCCCCCTGCCTGGGCTGGCTCCACGCACRGCATCCTCATGGATGGAGCTGGGGCTTGGCTCTGCTTTATCCCCTGCTCCTGGCCAGCAGATTAAACCCCASTGGTTCCCTGTGATCCCGATGGTCAGTGCTCCTGGCTGTCCCCCCGGGGGCAGCTGCACAGCCAGGCTCTCCCCTGGACACAGCAGGAGCGGAGGAGAACTGTGAGGGATGACTGAGACCCTTGTGTGCTTTTACTCCGCAAGGGCTTTTCATAGGGAAGCTAAAAACAAATTTAGCACTTAATGCTCTGAAGAGTAAACACTTAAATACCCTATCATCTGCCCAAGTGCTTTGTTTATTATTCAGAGAAGCCAAACTGAAGCAGTTTTCCATGGAGATGTAGTACCTCCTTCAGATTAGCCAGCTTAATTAGATCCTGGCTGCAGAGCACGCCGCTCTGGGAGATGTGCTGATGGGGGAAAGTCAAACAGCCACTTCCAGAGGCCAAGCCTGGGCTCCACCAGGCACAGGGCAGGGTTTTGGGAAGCTGGACATCTCAAGCCCTGGTTCAAGGCTGATCAGCTCAGGTGACAGGGACAAACCCAACACCRGTGCTGGAAGTGGAGAGGAGCCACCATTTGCTCCCAGGTCACACCAGCCTGTCCCAGCTTCCACCTCCAAATCCCAGCAGGGACAAACCTGATCTCTAGTAAGGACTGACAACCTTACACAACCTGGGCTTAAAAGAAAGTTGGGATGAAAAAAGCCAGTTAAGGTACTAAATACTGGCAAATGCCACTCCTGAATAGTGGCTGCCACGAGTGGTACTCCCCGAAGCATAAAATCTCCAGCCTCCCGCTTACAAGCTATTAAAGCTGTTCCATCCCATAATGGACATCCTCAGGTGAAGAAGACAAACAAGGGAAGATGCTGAAACGCCACCGCAAGGCCTGACACGATAACAGACACGGCACGAGAAGGATGTGACACGGGGAGACAAACAGGAGCAGAATTTATGTCACTGGAGATTACGAGGGCATCGTATATCAGCCGTGGAGACGGGCTCTGAACAGGGCTGGCCTCACCTCTCAGGGAAAAACCTCAGAGCAGCAACCCCAGCCGAGAGAAAAAGCAGAGCCGGGGCTCTCCGGCAGCATCCCGTGCCCGGGGGGAGATGGGGAGTTTGGTGGGAAGGAGAGGGAGAGGCCGAAAATGGTGTGGTGGCCACGTGCCGGATGCAACAACTGGAGGTGTTGCTCAGTCCTTAATGATGGGAGGCTGGGAAATGTTTGTGAGCAGAGATACCAGGCACCTGGGCCGTGACGTGAGGGGTTTGCGCTTCCCGGCCCCAACGGCATCGCTTTGGGCATCAATGGCTGATCCTGGCGTTTGAGCCGATGGGGCTGCTCTGATCCCTTCCTGAGCCYCTCCCGTCACACCCCACTGCCCCCCAGAGCAGCTCTGACAGCCCAGGTCTCTGGATGAAGGTCTGGGGAAGGGGAAGCCAAAAGCTGAGCAGAGCCCGGAACGGCTTGGAGGGGAATTCTGTCCTTTTTGATGCCAAAGATCAGGAGCGGAGCRGATCGTGGAGAAGCCCTGTTGTGAATGGCTTTAACAACATCATGTGCCCCAGCTGAACCAGTCTGCARGGGAAGGTTTTACCAACAGCTTATGGGATTTGGCCATTCCTATATCAACTTTCTCCTGTTTGTACAAAAACCTGTAAATAGCCATGAAAACTCAGGAACGGGAGAAGGGCGTTGCCCTTCGGTTGGATTTTGTGTAATGTGAGTACTTTGGACTTTGTTTAGCACWAAGATGAATTATGGGCTTCTGGTTTTCCACCACAGAACCTTATTTTCTCGCTTTAAATGATTATTTGCAAACATGTGATGTCTGCCCTGTCAGAGCACACTCCCCACTCAGCACCTTGGAACAGCTCCTGGAAGTGTCAGAAATTATTAGGAGAGGCTGGATATGGCCGTTGCTACTTCACAGAGTGTCTCAGGTTGGAAGGAATCCATAAGGATCATCAAGTCCAACTCCAGGACTGATCCATATGACCAAGAGCATCACCTGGATGCTCGTTGGACTCTGACAAGCCTGGTGCCGTGACCACCTCCCTGGAGAGCCCGTTCCAGTGACAGATCATGTGCTGGGAAAGGGAGAAATCGTAAGCAATTTTTTCCTGTGGTCACAAAACCAACCTATGACCACGCCGTGACCTGAACTTGGGAATATCTGTGTCATTTCCAGCTGGTTTTGGTGTTGGAAATGCCACTGCCAGCCTGGCCCAGGTGCCAGGGTGCCGAGCAGAGATGAAGGGCTGCCTGCCAGGCAGGATGAGTCCAAGGTGGAAGAGGATTTAAGAATCCACCTAAGGGCGATGCTGCAGAAAGAGAAGGTTCTGCAGGACCTGGCTGCTCGGCTGTGAGTCTCTTGCAACTCCCAGCCCTCATTATTTCACTCCAAGTCAGTGCAGCAGCAGTCAGACTTCAGAGTAAAAACTGTCCTACTTTCAAATAACTGCATGCAACCCGTGCCTCAGATCCCCGTTGCCGTGAACAAACACTTCCAGTGGCACGGGCCTCGGCTTTGGATGGTTCCCCTCCATCCTCGGGCTCCATGAGCCGAAATCAGGGTTGGTCTGTCTGGCCCCGGCGCAGTAAATTGCCCTGCTGCCTCGGCTGGCAGCAGCGTGGGGGCAAGATTACTTCAGTGCCGGAGGAACTCATCACAGGAGCATTCCAGCCGATTGTTCCGCGCTCTCCTCCTCGGAGCGCGTCTGTCACGGGCTCCGCGGGGATCAGACACCCTCAACCTCCGCCCCGCGGATAAAAAATGCCCTTTCTTCTGCAGCCTCACAAAGCGGCGGCTCCGCCTGGAGCCCAGAGGCAGCGGCAGAGCCCCCTTCCCTGCCTTCCCTTCCTTCCTTCCCCCTCGCACGCGGAGATATTGCGTTCATTCATCTCGGGGGCCGCGGCGGGCTCGCGGCCTGACAATGCATTACGGTGATGGAGCTCTTCATTTCGGGCTGTCAGGGACTACAACAACCGGATCTGTTACCCGCGAGCCCGAGCACGGCCGTTCCCCCGCTGCCCCCGCCCGGGCGTCCCCTTGTCCCGGCGCCGTGTCCTGCCCACGCTGCTCCGGGAAGGAGGGCGCTCCCGGTGCCCCCGGAAGGAGGGCAGTGCCGGGGCTCCGGGATGGGGAAAGGGGGAGCAGGGAGATGGATGGCCCCGAGCACAGCGAACACAATGAGGTAATTCCACCCGGCAGAGCCTCATCAATCCCCCGGCTCCGGCGCGGCGTCCCCACGGCCACGCGGTGCCGGGGCCGTAGCCCAGGTGTGCGGCTGTCACGGAGATAAAAGAGGCTTAATTAAGACCCAATAAGCTAAGTGATTTGTTATCTCGGCACAATATATTACTCCAGCCTATCGATCCCGGGGAAGCACATGCGTCCGAGGGCCGCCGACAAGGCTTCATCCCTCCCTGGCGAATATCCGCCGTGGAATTCCCACCGGAGCGCCAGTCCCTGCTGCTGGCTGCTGGCAGAGGGCGGGAGCCAGCCCCGAAGATCTCCCCACTGCTGGCTGTACCCACAAAAATATCAGGAGTTGCTTCTCCCAAGGGAAGGACACGCTGAAATCTGGGAAAAGGCAGTTTCCATAAACCAGCATGAGYTCAGCTGGAGCACGGGGAGCCCCGAAGCTGTGACATGTCCCTGTCCCGAGCGGGGCTGGATGTCCACGAGCAGGGATCCAGGTCCCGCACACACAAGCCATGACCTTGGTGCTCCAGCCCAGCTAGCACCGCACATCCCCAGAGCTGCTGAAATGTTCCCTTCCCAGCTAAGATCAAACCACTTATTTTTCAAAACTTGAAGGAGGGGTGAAGGGGAGAGGGAGGGGAACCCGATTCCTTTAACATTCGAAATGTTAAACTGTTCAAGAAGTTCTTTGATCTTTTGAGGTTTTGCTGCAAAGGGAACACCCTTTCCCCATTGGTTTACTGAGTCACGCTTATTACTTCAATGCAGAAATATCCTTTATGTCAAGTGTATAAATATCCAGCTCTAAGCTTCAGAAGCCTTTTCCTTTTTTCTTTTTTTTTTTTCTGTCTGCCTTTTTTTTTTTCCGGAGGAGCGTGTTTCACGCTCTCCTGGAGCCGCCTGCATTCTCCCTGGCAGTCACAGGGGCTTCCCAGCAGGAAAACTGGGTGCTCTGCACGGGTGCCTTCCACAGAGCACCCAGGGCCACCCCCCCTCTGCATCGCCCCCAAATTTCTTGTGGGGAATTGGACAACGAGCAGGAGGGAGCAAGAGAATAGAAGAGCCGGCCTGGAACTGCCGCTGTGTTCCATGTCAGGATGTCCCTACGGCATCTCCCGCGGGATGCGCAGCCTGCCGCGAAAGCACGGACTGGGAAAAGGCCGCGGGAAGAGCCGTGGCTGGCAGGCCCAGGGCTGGCAGGCCCASGGCTGGCAGGCCCACGGCTGGCACACGATGCCGGCGGCACCCACGCGGCCGCCCGCAGCTCCCGTCCCGCAGCGGCGGCTGGAGCCAAGCTGCGGCTGCTGCTCCCCGCCTGCCCCGCGACTTGGCCCCGAGCTACGTCTGCACATGTGTGTCTGCACAGCTGAGCGGCAGGGACGGCAGGCAGGTCGGAGCTTGAGCCGCGGCAGCCCCGGCAGCCCGAGCGCTGGATCCGTGGGGAAGGAGGCAGCCATCCCCCTCCGCCCCGTGTGGGCTGCGGGATGCAGCGGCCAGCACCCCCCTGCCTTGTTTCAGCTTCCGAGCAGGATGTCACCAGTGCCATGGGTGTGCCAGTTAATGCACAGCCTGTGCAGAACCATGGCACAGCTCGACAGCCCCGGATTTCCTTCGTCTTCAAGGAAAGGCCCCCTCAGTGTTCAGCAAACCATGAGCCTCGCTCAGACCTGGACACACGTAGCCAGGCAAATGGAGGCATTCCCAACAGCCTCCCCCAAATGGGACAGCTTTCCTGCTCCAGACAGCCGTGGCTGAGAGGGGTCAAAGCTTTCAGGACCCACATCCCCTTTCCCATTCTTGCTGTGAGCCGAGGATGGGTGCTCAGAGCTTCCTTGATCATCACCTCTGAGGACCACCAAGCAGACCCCTGACCAGCTCTCGGTCCTGTCCTCCCAAATCAGGACCTACATCAGGAATGACAACCTGGCGAGCTGGGGCAACAACCAGAGACCTCATCCGACAGAGGGATGAGGGATTGTGCTGTGTCAGAGCTCACTCAGAGCCATGTGTCTCTCTGTGCCTCCCCGTCCTCTGCAACAGGGATGCGCTAACATCACCCCTCATTTCTCTTGGGGTCTCAGATGCTTTTGCTGGCAGTGGCACTTCCAGCAATGCCACCCTGGTACCCACTGTGCTGGGTAGACCCTGACCCATCCCAAAAGCTGAGTGTGGAGAGCTGCTCTGGCTCCCCCAGCTCAAGCATCCAAGCCCAGCTGTACCCAGGCTGATGGGGGTCTTGGATAACACTTATCCCTGCGCTCCCTCTTGCATCCCAGCATGGAAGTGGGTCCGTGCTTTCCTTTTTCTTCCCTTTTTCCMCCTTGTTGGAGGTCACACCCCCCCATTACATAACCAGCAGCCAGCAAGGAAACCTGACATTCACATAACCTGCCAGGCTCTCTCCGACAGGGATTATTAAGTCATTAGAGTCTGTTAGCAAATTTTCCCAAATACTTTTTGCTTCTTCCCAGGGGCACCTTGATGGTTAATGATCCCAAACTACGGGCTGGGCCTCAATTCACCCACTCCGGTCAAACAACCTGCTCCAGTGATCCTCAGGGTGTGGGAGCGCTGCGGAGGGAGGGGTCAGGAGGGACCCTTAGGAGAATTCCCTCATAAGGATGCTCCTAYTGAACGGCAGAGTGAGGGAAGGGTCAGGAGAGGCAGCCCAGGGAGGGGAAGGGCAGAGGTGCCCACCCCAGGGAGGGGTGAGGGGGTGATCCCCAGCCTCCCTCGCTAACACACACCCGCTTTTCTCCTCGGCTGAGCTGGCAGCCCAGGGCGATATTTCTAACAGGCAACTGTATTGCCTAACTGGAGACAGAATAAAAAATAATCATGAAAAAACCAGTCAGGCAGGCCAGTTGAGTAGAGAGGAGATAGGTTTCACCCACCTGCAGCTGACTTGTCCTCACGTTCTCAGGCTGAGCGGTGTGTACATCAACACCTGATGATCTGAGGCTGGTGACAGGGGACAGCAGCCTGGCCGTGCCTTCCCCTGCCCCAAACCCCCACCCAGGAGCAGCATCGATTCCCAATCCRCCCTTTTATCAGGGTAGCCTCACACGTTGATGCTCGTTGAGAAGCAGAGTCTGGAGGAAGGGCTGCAACTGCAACCCAAGGCGTGGGTAAAGGGGAAACCCCACACAGACTCCTCTTATTTCAGGCCCATGACTTATAAAAAGAATATTGTACACTTAAAAGGATCGCTGATCCATTTGGTATTTAGAAAAGCCTTCATGATTTTTATGAATATCAGTAGAACTAGCAATAATAATGAACTGATGGCTACCAGAGTGTGCCTCCAGGTAACTCTGAATAATTTCCACTCGGATAAGCAGTACAACGCTCTGATCCCAATGACCCCACAGCCTTAAAAGCCATTTAAGAGACCAGAGGAGCCCGTGATTTCCATCCCAAGCCATCTTTGGTTATTATTTGGGAGGAAGGCACTTGGGTATATCCGACGTGAGGTTCAGCATTGGGATGGGGCTGCAGAGAACTCCCTGATTTCCCAGGCAAGTGCAAGCACCTCAGCGGTGTCAGCAGACATTGGACTTCTTTATCCTTCAAACATCTCCCTTGTGGTGATGCCCTGCAGCTCTGGAGCCCAGGCAGGGGCCTGTGGCTGCAGGGGTGGATGGGAACACCTTTGCTCTGGGAGCTGCACTGGCTCCCCCGGGATGGGCTGCAAGATAGGGAAACTGAGCCCAAAACAGGCTTTGATCTTCCCAGCCCAGCCTGCAGCTGCCTGGATCCATGGCTGGGGTGTCACAGCAGGGAAGTGGGACCCAAACCCACCAGGCATCCATCCCACAGCTCCCAGGACAGGGGAGGGAGCCTTGCAATGGATCCCCTGGCAGGGACCAGAGATCCCTCGGTGTCACCGACCCCTTCACCACTGGGCAGGGACCAGGGAACCAGCAAGTCAAAAACTCACCTTCTTTCCAAAGTTGCTGGTGGAAGGAGATTTGTCACAGGAACCTGTTTGCTCCAGAAATAAATCTCCCTTTAAGGCAGGTAAATCTCAGGCAGAATCTGTAAGATACCCTAATGTGGCATTAAGCTGAAGTTAAGGTTATATTCCTCCAGGGATGCCAGATGGGATTTGCTTTCCTTGAAGACAGGACACATATTTTAACTTTAATGGGTTGATGGAGCCCCTTTTATCTTGTAAATATGAATGAGGAAGGGGGAGCTGGTAAATAAATGGAGGGGTTTTACCTGAACCTTTTTCCCTGTCATTGGCTTGGACTGTGCTAAAGACCTTTGTTTTCTCAGCGGAAAACTCGCTCAATCATTCAGAAAGGGAACTAAATGCCTTTTGAGAACATAACCTTTATTTTCCAGATAAATGGTTCACTCAGAGCAATTTGCATGTGGGAAGCTGGTATATGGCACAGGGAAAAAAAATTATATTTAAAACCCAATAGCAATGTAGGTCATGATACAAACATCTACTGCTGAGATGACTTCTGCGGGGTTGGAGAGTTAGGGAGCTCAAGGCAATGTAAAAGGATGGGGAGGGTTTGTGCAGCAGCTCTGCTTAGGGCTGAGTGGGCAGATGGATGAGTGAACTAATCCACAGTGGTCCAGATAAAAGGGGTTGGGCCCTGGGAAGATCCAGTCAACCAGATGAGAAACTCTGYAAATTGTTCCCACCACCCACCGCCCGCTCTGCAGCCTCGTCCCCAAGGYTGGCTTTGCAAACCCTCCCAGCCCCTCTCTCTTTGCAGAATTGATGCCACCAGAAGTGGCCCAGCCCCTGGCAGCTGTCACACCGATCCCAGTGACACTTGGCCACCTCTGCCTGAGGAGGGGACCCTGCCCAAGCACAATCCCACGGCAAAGCCAGCCAAGGGAGCCAAAGGAACAGCGAGGGACAAACCACCACTCAAGCCATTGTGTCCCGATGACTCATCTTCCTCCAGCAGTGGGTTTCCCTAAAGTTCTCCACACCAGCACACCCCAAAACTCCTCATCCTCCTGCCTAAGCGCTGCCACTGAGAACACACTCACTGATCCAAGTCGCCTAACCCAGACCAGAAACAGCCCCCAGACTTCCAGACCTTGGGCTGGGAACCACAACCAGCCCCTCTAAAGTAAGAAAGGACCCTGCGAGGCATCCACCCCACTCCAGGTTGTGGCCCTGTGGTCTGGTGGAGGAGGCAGAGCCTGGGAACGGCGCTGGGAGCGCCGGGAGCAGCTGCGGCGGAGCCGGGTGCCAAGGGCAGCTGCTCGGTAATTAGGGGAACATGTTGTCTCTTGTACACACCTCCAAAGACGCTGCATTAGCTTGATAAGTATTTAACACTTGGCACAGGGGGAAATTTCCACTTAGCATCCAGCAGCGCTGAGCAGCAGGGGGGGAAAGGTGGCACAGGCAGGGCGGGAGGCGGCACGATGCTGGCGATCCAGCCTTGCCCCGCTGGGACAGCATCAGGCAGGAGCCGAGGCGTTTGTAGGGTCTGCCATCACACTGGGAGCTTCCAGCCCTGGGACAAAGCCCTGGCTTTAATCTGCCCCACTCCTGGGGGTTGTGGCTGCTCGTGCCTGTCTGTGTGAGGCTTTTGGTGTGTGCTGGCCGTGACGGGCGCGCTGTGCCGCTCGCATTGTGCCGGGGCGCGGGGACCGTGCGAACGCTGCCGGGGCCACTGTGCTGCTGCCTGAGAGACATCTTCATCCCCACAGCTGCCTGCCTGCAGGGGGACTGGGGGAAAAGGGCCAGGCTTGTCTCCTGGGGCAGCCTCCTCCCCAGAGCTGAGGAAACTGAGCTGGGATCCATCTGGCCCGGGGATCTCTGCAGAAAAATGCTCATTGCTGCAAAACTCACCTTTTGCAAGCAAAATTCCCTCCAGAATGCGCAGGGATGAGGGGGATCAGACTCTTCCTTGCTCTGGCGACTCATCCCAGCCACAGATAAATTGGGGTGGCGGAGCTGGTTCCAGTCCACCACACACTCCCCAAGCCTTACACGGGGACACGCAGCAGCCCAGCCTCCTCTTTCCACTACCAGGTTACATTAGCATTTTCCATATGTTTCAATGCAGATAAATCTTTTGTCTGAATCGAAATCAGTAATTATGAGTCAGTGTTAGCACAGAGTGGGTGAGTCAGGCACAGAAGCATTTCTGCCTCGTACCCTCAAGGTCTGAGATACATCGCTCTCCTGAGCCTCCTGTGTGTGGTCTTTGTTCAGGGCTTTCACAAACTCCACGGGCAACCCCCAGCCAAAGCTGGCACCTCCTCTTCAAATCCTCAGGGTGGGAAAGCACCCTTGGCACCTGGGAAACGCATAGGTGGTCCCTGCTCACTCCATGCCGTGTTTGCTTCTCTTCGGCTCTGGTGGGACGTGGGTTGGTAGAGGGGATGTTTTATTGATGGGTGTGGCTGGTTGGAGGTTTGTCTCCCCAATCCCTTTGATCTCCCAGCTCATCTCCTTACCCCATCTCCTGTTCTTACACCTCCGTGGAGTTTAGCTCCATCCTCCCCTCCAACGTGGCACTTCATCCTCCCACACACCAGGCTCGGGCTACGGAAAAAAGTCTGAATGCCGAGAGGTGTCGTGGGCTGTGGGGTTGGTTTGGTCACCCAGGTGCAAGGAAGGAGCCACAACCCAGCAGCCACCCTGGTGAGCCCATCCCAACGTGGGTCCCACTGCTGACACAAGTTTTAAAAGATATTTGGGCAGACCAGTACATGGCCTAAATCCTGCATCTCTCCACGGGCCACATGGTTGCTGTCACCCCAGTGAGACTCTCACCATGGATTTTCTGCTCCCTGGAAAATATCAGTGGAAATTCTTTCAGAGCTTTGTCCTAAAGAGACTGGGGGCCCACGGCTCTGAAAGTTATGAGCAGGCAGAACACAGCACAAGGCACCCACATGATCATCTAAACTTCATTTAATTTGGAGGTGCCACAAAAGAGTAACAACACCCTGACGAGCGCCACGTGCACGGGAGGGGGAACATCCTCGCGCTCACTGCTTGAGCCACGGCAGAGATAAAAATCCCGCTGGCATGACCCAGGAAGGAGCTGTCAGCCTCCAGCCCTGCACAGAGGAGATTAGCCCAGCGAGCCTGCGTTTGCTTTCTTTGCCTTAAAGCACGCAAACCCCAACAAAACAGACTTTGTTTACTGCCCGTCCTAAACCGCTTAGGCGGGGGGAGATGAGCTGAAAGCTTAGACACGCCGCAGAGCTCCGGCCAGATGTGGTTTCCAATGGCCGAGCGAGGCACCTCTGAAACCTGAGGGTTATTAATGAAGGTGCCTGCTGAACCATAACGAGCTGCTGTAATTACCTCGGCCGCAGCATCCCCKCTCCGGGCCGAGGGAGGCCGGACGGCACCGCCACGGCCCCGCCGAGTGACCGCAGCGTCTTGGGGAGGTGAGGAAATAGGTGAAGGTCACTGGCCGCGCTGACAGGCTCTGCTGGACGGCTGGGGAGAGATAACAAACCGTCGGAGGTCACCAGTGGTAAGGCATGAAAAAGCTCCAGAGGCCAGGGATAATTACGTGTGAAGGGCGATGTTTTGTTCCCAATGACAAACTCCTCACCAGAGCCCTCCAGCGCTGAGGGACTGACCGCGGCCAGGAGGCAACCAGTTGAGTCTCTGTGGAGACAGCACTGGGCAGGAGAATCCTTCCCAGCAGCCCAGACGGTCCCTTCCCAGCCCAAACCGCTGCCAGGAGCGGGAAGCAGGGGTGTTCTCCATGTGGCATCTCCACAGGTTGATCCCAGCCCCCACCCCACTGATCACCTGTGGATGAGCTCCGGGATGCTCGGGAAGCGATGTTGGGCTCAGGTGGGAGCAGCTGGAACTGCAGTCAGCCCAGAGCCCCCAGCAGAGGCGATGGAAAAGCCACCACCACTGAGGACAAGCACCAGGTTCATAGTGAACAGGAAGACCGATCACAGCATCCAGGAGGGGGGCACAAAGCAGGGGGACCAGGTGACCCTCCCCATGGGGGGCACAGACGTGTCCTCGTTCCCTCTTCCCCGAAGCACAGCCCTGATGGAAGTCAGCACCTCGCCCAGGAAACACTCACTGGGAGCTTTTCACACCTGATTTAGCCTCTTGAAGCTTCACACCCGTGAAGAGCCGTGACCCCAGGAGGGGAGGGTATCAGCTATATTTCCCAAATATCAGCAAATTGTGTGAGAGAGAGAGATATGCTAAGGGGGCAGACTACTCAAACCATTACCATCCTTCTTAGTACCACTTAGCTGAACCGTTAAAAAGATCCAGGGCTCCCAAAGACAATTAAGCTCAAGGGAAGCCATAAATCTCAATAAACATCAAGCCAAGTTTTCTTCACTGCTTGAAACAACAGATATAATTTCATTGGTTACTGAGCTCATGCTCCCAAAGGGATTTCAGATAAAAAGCCACTTATTCAAAACACCAAACCCAGGCTTCTCCTGTCTCTCAGGCTACCGAGGGGTCAGATTTCCCAGCATGGGAACATGTGCCCCGCAGTCTGCAGAGGTGGGGCTTGGCTGCAGCAAACCTTTGCAGATTTATGGTGTCTGTGGCACGGCGCTGTGACCTGCCACCAAGGTCAGGCACCTGCCTGGGGAGCTGGCCCGTCCCAACGGGAGGCGGCCAGCGGGCAGGAGGAGACCTGGATGCCGGAGACAGCCCTCCATCCCCTGCAGAGCTGGGAAAAGCGGGAGGCTTGGCAGGACGTGGAGCTGGTGGGGTTGSAGCCCTGCTCTGGAGCTGTGTGCACACACCCAGGGGCCGAGGTCACGCACGGCCAAGGCTGTGGGGAGCGTGTCCTGTGTCTCCAAGCTGGCTGCCACCCCTGCCTCGTTATCTCCCAGGTACTCGAGGAGCCCAGATGGGCACACAGAGCACATCAGCTCTCCCTGCTGTCCCAGGAGCCTCCTGGCTCTTTGCCCTTGAGCCTTTTATCYGGCCCACAACCACCCTCCCTTATCCACGTGCTTTCCACTGCAGAGATCKGAGTGAAAGCCATGCCAAGGCAGCACATGCCAGCCTCAAGTCCTCACTCCAGGGTTTTTTTCCTGGCAGGTTTTGTGCTCAGCAGGGCTGGGGCCCCGGTTTTGACAGCTCGTTGCAAGGTCGTTCCATTCGCCAAGTGCCGCTTCCTTGCGCTTTGATTTAAGTTCTCGCGTGCTTCTTGTATTGATTTCTCTCAGATGTATTTTATGGGGAATAAGCACTCAAACCAGGAGGCCAAGACCTCCTGCATTGTGCACAGCATAGTAATGAATGAGCTCCTTCTCACACTCCCTCCTCTCCCTCCCCTTGTCCCCAGTTCTCTCACCTTTTATTTAATCCGCTTGCAAATGCGCCAGGGTGAAGGATGGCAAATGCACAAACACAGGAGATGTCTCTGCTTTGGATGCTTCCCTGGGCGAGCCAAGCAGGAGATGGCTTTGGGATGAAAGATTTCTCCCAGCTTTTATCAGGAGTTTCAGCTGCAAAAGCATTTCCCAGGTTGCAGGTGAGACTGTCTGTGGGATCTCCTTGACCACCGGGGTGGTGGAGAGCCTCAGGAAGCATAAAGAATTCAGCCTTGTCATAATTTAGCACCTAAAACCTGAGGATGACAGAACCAACTCAAACCTCAACTTTTCTCCCCAAGTGAAACCATCTTTATAAGCAGAAATGCTCTGCTGGGATGGTAGGGAGTGTGTCCTCATACCTGTTTTGCTGTCTGTGCAGTTTATCCAGGGCCAAACATACCCAAACATCCCAGGGAAGGCTTTTCTGCCAGCTCAAAAAATCTCCTGACCTCAGCAGAGGTGGAGGCACAGGGGTCCTGGGGGACAGCCTGAGCTATCCAGGTTTCCAGCCCAGTGGTTTATCAGCATCCAAGATGTGCACTCCAGGTTTGCTGCATCCAGGACTGCTGGAGGTGACCTTGGCCATGCTGGTGTCCTGGTTAAACCCCAGGCTTAGGAAAGACCTAAAATCTCCATCAGAAACATTTCAAGGAACAAAACTTCAGCAGACTCATGGGATGGGTTTTCTCTGTATTAGTAAACAAATTATTTGGGATCCCTACTGCCAGCACCAGGTATCCCGAAATCCTGACTCCAGGCTGCTGAAATGATGTCACTGTTGTAAAACCGAGGAATCCAAAACTCCTCTGCAATGCATCTTCCTCTGACGACACCAGCCCAAGGAGCCAGGATTTGGAAGGCAGCCCTCGTTCTGTACACAGGAGGAATAAAAACATGATTATTGTTTTTCTCAGTGAACTGCAAAGCCTGTTTTTAAGTGAAACCTGAGCTTCCCGTCTCATCACGTGCTTCCAGGAGCTTTCGGAAGACCAAATACTTTGAAACTCTGGATAAGACCATTAGAGTTGCTTAATTTCCTTTATGTCCATCTGTTTCAGTTCAGCTCAGTTGCTTCTGTCCCAGACAAGACATTTGGCTCTTCTAAATAAATCTTATAGCCCATTTGGATTAAAGACTTTCTGATGCAGCCTCTGAATATAATCCCTCTGATTTGCATCTCAAAGAAATCGAGTTAAAACCGAGTGAGAACCATACACAGAGTGCTCGGGATTGCTGGAGTACGCGAACCGCTCACGAGGTCCCGTACGGATAATGGTGCTTTTGTTCGGAATTTATCGCGAACTCCCGCGTTCCTCTGGCTGTGGTCGCACCAGGCACACTCCGGGCCTGGCAGGGCAGACAGGGTGCAAACACAATCGACTGYTTTTGCTGTCGTCCAAGGCTCGAAGTCTTACACCCCGGAACCCGAGAACGCTGCGGGGAAAGCGCGAGACGCTCGTGGAGAGCGTGGGGCGGCGGAGGATGAACGAACGGATGGCAAATCACACCCGAGCTCCGGGGTTACTCTGCCCGTTAGCTCTTAATAAGTGCTTTTCACATCGAGGGAGAGCCGAGTCTTCGCTCAGACAGCATCGCCTCGTGTTGGAGAGCTGGAGCGCGTCGCTCGCCCCCGGAGCCAGCGCCCGCAGGGTCCCCGCGCCGCTCTCCCGCTTTCCCGAGCTTGTCCCTGGAAACGCTATCTCCTTTGGGAGCGGGGTCACGGGACGCCGGGGTGCTATTCCTGGCGGTGACGCCRCCGCCTCCCTGCCCAGGCAAATGCTTTTCCCCTTTCCATGTCCCAGGGTACCTGTCTGTGACACATGCCTTGCGAAACGGCTCCCAGGCGCTCAGAGATTCCCCAGATAAGAGGCTCCCGTTCGAGGGTTGCTGCTGGCGGAATTTTGGCCGCAGCCCAAGCGCTCCCTCGCTGCCCTGGGCCTGTCCCAGGGATCCCTCTCAGGAGCGTTTTAAGGCTGGAGGTGTTTGTGCTGGTGAGGCGTGGGAACAGCTGCTTCCCTCTTTCCAACCTGCAGAGCAGTAAAATCCTAGACAAAAAAGAATAAAACTTACATAATCCTTAAAACATCAAGCAAAGCCTTGCTCCACCACCAGTGCTGCCCATGGCAGAGCTGTGCTCCAGCTGCATTCGAGTCCCTGTCACAGCCTCCTTTGATGACACAGTTAWGAGAGGAATGGACACAGTGGCATTGACAAAGCTCCAAACCTCCTCCCAGAGATCCCAAGATTATTACCTCCTCAGGATGGTGGGGAACTGAGTCACGGAGCAGGTAGGAGGTTTGGATATCAGCCCCACGGGGTTACTCCAGAGGATCAGATACCCAGCGGGACACAGGCAGGAATCCCTCTGCCAGGGCAAAGCAGACGCCCACGCTGCTAATAATGATAATAATTAATTACAAGGACAGAGCAGAACTGCCCCAGCCTGAACCCTTACCCAGAAAAACCTCATTTTCTCTGGATGAGAAGAGCCTCGGTTGTTTACAGGGACAGCGGAGAGAGATGAGCCGGGCCCAGCACAGACCATCACCCCCTTCCCCTCTGCCACAGCTCCCGAGCCATCCCAGGGCCATTAAAAGCCAAATTCATTTCCACGGCTGAAACCAACTGCCCGTGGTACAGAACCTGCTGCAGCTGGGGTTCCGCGAGGCACCTGAGAGCTGCGAGGTTAATGACACGCGGCTGTCAGCAGCCTTAATTATATTCCCATTTTTCCAGCCCCTGATTAGCTTTAGAGCTCATCTGGTGTCAGAAATTTGGTGCCTAAGCTTTGACAAAAGTGTTTCATTATTACTTAATAAACGGGCGAAGAGGGAGGGCACGTCTTTAAGCTCTGGCTTGTAAAAGCTTCCTCTTTTTTTTCCAGCTTTTTTTTTATTTAACCTCCCTTGCCTCGGCCATTTGGGCTGAGCCCATTCTCAGTGCCCAGCCAAGAGCCCCTCACATTGCTGGAACCCCCAAACCTGTCTCAAATTCCCCCATAAATGTGTTCTGCTCAGCTGGGAGCCTGCCGTTCCCTGCCTGCTGATGGCCAATTAATAAGAATCATTTATTACTGTTATATCACCCCTAAAACGGGCCAGGTGTTCGTGGGGGGAAATAACAAAATAAAAGGAGATTTAAAAATAATAATAATAAAAGCRCAAGCTTCGAATCAAAAGATCCAAACGGCTTAAAATCTAAAGCAGAGCTTAGGTTCTTCTTGAGATTCAATTTCCTCCAGCTCTCGGTGAAGTTAATTAGCTTGAATATTAATAGAAGCGGTGAGAAGGAGCCTGGTATCTTTTAGCTCCTTCTCTGAAAACGCAGCGAGCTCCATCACAAACCTCGCTGTGACCAAGGGCCCTCCCTGTCCTTGCTCAGACCCCCAAAGGCAGCTTGGTACCCAATTCCCTATGAATTCCCCCCRCGAATTTTTGCACCCCTGAATATTTGTCTTTTTTTGTTTTTTTTTTTTTCTTTTGCAGGAAATTCCTGGATTGCAATTTTGGGGCAGACAATCACAAAWTATTGTTCTTGTGCTCGGCACTGCCTGGGTGGCTGGGGGAGGTTTTTAAAGCCAAGGGTGGCTCTCCAGCATCGTGAGCTGGATGTTCCCTTCCACCTGGCCTGACAGTCAATCCCCTAAATCCCTCCTGTGTTTGTGGACATCGATAACAACATTTTCCCTGTTTCTGTGAGGATGAGAGGGGCCTGCCCGGAGGAGCAGTCACGTGTG
This sequence comes from Amblyornis subalaris, assembly GCA_018881555.1. Taxonomy (NCBI): domain Eukaryota; kingdom Metazoa; phylum Chordata; class Aves; order Passeriformes; family Ptilonorhynchidae; genus Amblyornis; species Amblyornis subalaris. The sequence continues at coordinate 3,487,470 of JACAXG010000076.1, forward strand.
GTGGGGTTCATGGTTTATGGTGCAGGCTGTTGCTGCTCTCTCTCCGGGCTTGGCCACGTTCACGGCAGTTGCTTGAGATGAAGGACGCTCCCAATGACTTTATCCTTGACCTCTGATCAGTCAGAAACCACGGAAGTTTCCAGCACCTTCAACCACTTAATGTTTAACTTCTGTTGTAGCTTCTGGAGACTGATAGAATTTTGGCTTTGCAAAGGCAACTCGGGCTCCAAGGAGCCAACTACAAATCATTAGCGGGGCTGTTCTCACCCTGGTTCTTCGCTTTTTAGCTGCCAAGCAGAGGGACATGAGACATTCACGGCAAAAAGCTGCAGCCACACGAAATTTGCCTCGTTTGAGGTTTCGTTCCAGCAGAGCAGCGAGCGATAGAAACCAGGTTGATGTTAACAGAGTCACTTCCAGTGTCCCCAGTGGTGAGTTTGGCACTGGAGTTTGGCTCAGAAGCCTCCAAGGGTCTGGAGATGGGCAAGGAGCCTCAGCTGAGCACAAAGCAGGTGGGACAGGATGTTTTTGGTGCAGTCCCACCGCTGTATCTGATGCTCTGTGTGTGTCTGAGTGACTAAAACAGGCCCCATCAAAAAGGGTCCCAGGGGAGGGTTGGAGACTTCTGTATGTCCAGCTTGTAAATCATTCCTGATTACCTGAATACCTGAAACTGTTGAGAAGAATCCATCTCCTTCCCTTTCCCCTCCACATGAAAAAAGAGTCGCTTTTGGGAGGGGGAAAGCTGGAACACGAATGTTCTTCCATCAGTGGGGAAAGCTGAGGTGGTGTCTCGTGATGTCCGAGACGGCCAAGCCTGTGGACATCCTCTCTGGATGGAGAAGGACTTTGGTCCAGCTGCCTCCCAGCAAGGCACCAGTAACACCACTAACACCAGCCCTGCCATGCCAGAGGGAGCTTTGCCCCATCCCATTTCCAGGGCTGGTAAGGAAGGCCAAACCCCAAGGCTGGCAGCAGAGCTGCCACCCCGCTCATTGCACAGAACCCACCCAGGCTAATAACAGTATTAATTACAGCTCACGGCCCCTGCTTCCCACTGTAAATCTCTATTAGCAATAAACTGGAAGGGCCATAAAAGGGAGTTAACAATGCACCCACAAGGCAATATGTGCCTGGATCCTTGGCTTTGTTGCAGCTGGCAATAAAGCCGTCCTTTATTAGAGCACATACCCTGCCCTGCAGATAACGTCCAGGGCCCAGGGCTCCTCGAAGGAACGATGCAGAGCTGTTTGGTTGCACTTTGATTTGCTGCAGAGCCGGGCGGAGGTGGGAAAGCGCAGGGATCCGGGGAACAGGCTCCGCTTCCCTCGCTCCCAGCCTGGATCTGAATCGCCGCGCCCGAACGGCCTCGGTAATTCCACGTCGTAAACGTTCCCCTGCCCTGCCAGGGAGGGGGGGAAACTCCAGTGAACAGGAAAAAAAAAGGGGAAAAAAAATAAATATTGGCGGTAAATTAAGAAACACAAGGAAATCTGTCGTGTGAGAAAGGGGCTCTGGAGTAGCGAACGGTTGCGGTGGTGTGAGGAGAGGGGGTTAATGTTTAAGCTTCTGTTTTTGTTTATGAAAGTCGGGAGCAGATAGTACTGAGTATCTTAGAAATAGGCACAGATCCGTGCAGGGGCACAAGGGCCAGGCCTGGAAGAGATTTGTCGGCTTCAAAGTCCCAGGGGCAGGTTCAAAAAGACAAAAAAAAAAAAAAGGAAAAGAAATCCGTAACTAAGCAAACTTATAGGACATGAGAGAAGCAGCCAGACAAGCAGAGAGGTCCCAGAAAAGGTGTCCCGCTCCCTGCTTGCCTCTCCAGCACCCAGCAAAACTGGACTTTGATGCTCCTTGTGGGTCCCTTCCAACTCAGGGTATTCTGTGATTCTGGGAAAGCYGAAGGACAAACACCACCCCTGACCGGTGCTGCCCCTGTGCCCYGCTCCTGTCCCAGCATGGGGTGCCTCCGAGCCCTAAAAAGGGGACCTGGAGTCCCTGGGCTTGCAAGACCCTTTAGGAGGCACCAACACTCATTAATTCAAGCTCAGTGGAAGGCTGCCCTAGACACCGGTGTGAAATCACCCATTTTATTTAGCTCGGTGCTCAGGCAGGATTGTTCTGAAGTGCAGCTCAGCCCTGTTCTCTTATATATCTTGCAGTCTTAACAGTAACAAGCCTGTCACCTCTGGAGCCGTTTCTGTGCCRTTCCTGGCCTTGCTGGAGCCTCAGTGTTTGGCTGGAGGGCTTCATCTCCTTCAGACAGCCACCTGTCAATTATCCATCCCCTCCATAAATAAAATAAACGGCCGGTGGCTTTTGTTATATCCATAAAAAGTCGCTCTCCCTCTGTGTTTGCAGTAAAGCTGGTGGCACCATGCTAGGAGAAGGCAAACAGATTTTTCCAGGGAGTTTAATTCCTGGCTCCAGCTCTGTGGTTTGGACTTTCTTTCAAGTTGAAATTCAACCATGTCCCTCCACACTGCTGCCTTTGTGCTGGAGCTGCTCTGAGGTGTGTTTCCATTCTTGTAAACACTCACAGTTTTGGGGCTATTCTTGGACAAGTTCTTGCCCAGAGAAGCTGTGGATGCCCCATCCCTGGGAGTGTCCAAAGCCAGGTTGAATGGGGCTTGGAGCAACCTGGGATAGTGGAAGGTGTCCCTGCCCATGGCAGGGGGGTGGAATGAAATGAGATTTAAGGTCCCTTCCAACCCAAACCAGCCTGTGAACAGGACGAGTGGTCCCCTCCCAGTGATGGCATTTTTTAAATTCCCTTCTCCTTCTTCCACCCACTCCAGACCTGGCATCCTCAGGGAACACTCTCATCCCAGGACACCTTCTCCTGCACTCTTCCCTTCCCAAGTTAGAGCTTTTCCCTGCTGGGTTTACAGGCCAGACACACTCTCAAAGTCGAGGGGAGAAAAATAGCACACTGGAAGCGCCGGAGCCCTGGGCCTGGCTTTTTAAAGATGACTATTCCGCAGAGAAATTACTCATTGTTTTTTGTGGCTCTTTTACAGAGACAGAGAAAGAAAAGAAACTGATGTAATAGGAGATATTAGCCAAGACATCTGACTAAGGCACCTCACTCCCCATCCATGACACCCAGCCCGCCYGGAACTCCTGCTGCCAGCCCCAGCCTGGGCTCTTCTCCCACTGCCCCCTGGGGCACGGATGGGGCTGGACCCCCAGCGTGGGGGGGATCTGCAGGAAAAATCAGCCTCTGAACCCCACAGGTTCAGGGAGATGGGGAGCCCCACCAGCCCGCAGCCGGGCTTGGAAGGGACCTTGGCTCTCTCCCGGGCCCTTTGCCACCAGACAGTCCTTCCCCCTGGGCTGCTCTTTCCCTGTACTACCGAGAGTGCCCGGTAGCCAGCGAGGCCACGGCAGCCGTGACTCATCCCCGGCTCCATCCATCCATCCATCCATCCATGCATCCATCCCCGTGACGCACGTGTTTACACCAGTGGGAGGGGACATTTTATATATATATATATATATTCATGTAGATGTATTTTTACTGCAGCCGGTGTCCCTGTTCCTGAGGACGGAGGAATTATTACCTGCTGCTTTCATGGTGTAATAAAGAGCATGTGTTGTACCTTGCATAAAATTAGCTTCTGATCTGATGAGCAAGGAGATTTTTTCTTTTTTCCCCCTTCTCTGCCCCGGACTGTGCAGAGGAGTGCTCCCATTTATCCAGAGTGGGAGTGGGCAGGGCTGGCTGGGTGAGAAGTGGGAACAAGGCACACGTGTGCACGCACAGGGACACATGGCCCCGTGCATACCGAGCCAGAAAAACACCAGAGCTTTCTAAATCTACCCAGCAATCCCGCGCTAATCTGCTCAGCCGCGGTCACAAATATAACTCGGGGACAATAAATAAACTAACAGGAGTTAAATAAGTTCAACTTCTTAACCTTTGGACGGATCAATCCCCGCGTTATTTCATTTTTTTCCCTCGTTTCTCTCCGTCTCCCCCTGTCTTGCCTCCTTCTCCCTCCCTGCTGCCTGTGGGCTCTTGCAGGGCACAGCAGCAGGAGAAGCAGGTAGCTGGAAGCACAGGCAGAAGGCCCAGATCTGTAAGGAAAATAAATCACCAACCACTTCCTTTCTGAAACCTGGGCTTGTTGCTTCCTGCTGTGCATCCCAGATCTCAGAAGATCCCATCTCCAGGAGGACAGACACCCTCGGGCTGCACGAGTTAAAAATCCTGGGTTAAAAAGGTCTGGCTGTGGGTCCTGCCTGTAATTCCCACTCTGCCAGTTTGGAGGGAGATAATCCATGGAGTTGAGGTCTGTAAGATGCCTGGTCCAGCGTGTGCTGGAGGGGAGTTCATTGTGTCTTCCTGCCCCTCACCATGACTCATCTGCTGCTGTGACACACTCATGGGGAAAGTATGATGCTGGTACCCAGCACATGCCACACTGGGACAGTCCCAGGAAGCTGCACTGCTCAGCCCATCCTTCTCCTTTGTTATCCATCCTAGTGGGAATAAGTTTTTCCTCCCAACTGGACTGTCTGTTCCATCAAGAATGATGCATCTCCAGCCTCGCTGCTGCTGCTCCATCTCAAGGCACACAGGCCACAGATTTTTAGGTCGTTTGGGGTCTTTTTCAAAGTGGACAATGTATACAGACACCACCTTGCTTTCCCAAAATACCAGGAGGGTTTTTCACTTGGAGCTGGGAAAAAGAAGCTGTTTTCCAGACTCCCGCCCTCAGAAGATGAGTCGGAGGAAATTAGCAATGATGCACCACTGAAAAAATCAAATTGTTCGAGCAAGTTCAAAGCTGAGCCAGTCTGGAGACATCTGCACACCACATGCCAGGAGCAGTGAAACACCAATAAATTTTTCCAGGCTGGCACCGATGGAAGGAAGCCCGAGCACTGCTCAGCCCAGCTGGGGAAGCTCCCAGGGCTCCTGTTCTGTGGTGGCTGAACAGACTCAGTGGAAAGGAGAGAGAGTTGAGGGAAGCGAGGGAAGAATAGCAATTTTTGGGGAAAATGTTGAGCTACCCAAGTTCACAGAATCACRGAATGGTTTGGGTCGGAAGGGATCTGAAAGATCTTGTTCCAACCTGCTGCCATGGGCAGAGACACCTTCCACTATCCCAGGTTGCTCCAAGGYCTGTCCAACCTGGCCCTGGACACTTCCAGGGGCTACAGTTTCTCTGGGCAACCTGTGCCAGGGCCTCCCCACAGTTACCTTCATTTTGGACCTGGTTATTGCTCCAGTTTCCAGACTGTGCTGACCACTGAAGACTATTTTCTGATTGAAAMCCGAAATCATTAGGACAAAACTAATGAAAACCTTTCTAAAATTGGAAGGGAACTATGAATTAAAACGGCAGAGAAAAATGGAGGCGAGAGTCCAATTTTATTTCTGGAGAAAAGGCCATTTTTTCACTAAAAATAAAAGAACCTTGCGAGGTGAAAAATGTCCATCCCCTTTCACAGAGATCAATAACTCRGCAGGATCAGGTGCCCAGGCTGGCTGATCTGTGGCTGTTTGCAAAAGGCTTTCACTCTGCCCACGGAGCTCAGAGCAAAAAACTTCACAGTGTTCAAAAGAAAAGTGAGTAAACAACCCAAAATCCAAGGGCCAGGAGCTTCCCACAGGAAAGGCCTCAGGACCCTGCACGGTAGGTGCCAACCCAAGTGGGAAAATCCCACTGTACCAKAGCAAAACAGGAGCTTTGCCATCGACTCCAACAGAGGCAGGAATTATTCTCTGTGTTTTTCTGAACTTCTGTGTCATCCTCGACTCCATCCCACTGCATTTTGTGGTTGAAAAAAATGCCCATGCCCGGAGCAGGGCAGTTGTAGGAAAACTTCAGGTCCACATTTAGCAAGCACAAMTATCCCTTTGTGGAAATACSTGTCAGTGAGATAGATGGATTCCTCCACCTTCGAGACATTCTCCTGGGGTGACAGGAATGCTRTGGAGGGGTTGCCTTGCTGGGAATTCCCACACAGACAGGTGCCACACTCCATCCCCAGCGCTCACAAAGTGGGTGAAGCCCCATGTCCCCACCCAGCTCCAGTTGTTCCATGGCCCCACAGCAGATTTTGCCTTCTCCAAGGAAAAATGAGGGTCRAGCATAGTTTGAACACCATGAGCAGCCCCACACCTGCCCCATGGTCCTTATATATGAAAAGAGTTCCTGGTTTTCAGGTACAGAAATTCAAATAAATCAAAATCTACTGTCAGCATATCCATCACTTCGTGAGAATGGGAGACAGAGGGGAGAATCAGGGTTGGGCCCGGCCCACAGCAGAGCAGCAGAGACGTGAGAACAGCGCCTGGTGCCTGCAGACTGCTGCCTTTCCTCTGAGAGAGGAGTTTCACACAGCCCTGAGAGCAGATTGGCAGAGCAGGGAGTTTGCAGAAGTGCTTCGGTGCGGGGGGACTCCCGTGGGGATGCTCGAGACCAGACTTTCCTGAAGTGCTCACCTGATCTGCTCTGCTTTTCGGAAACTGTGACACACCGAGCAGGGAGCTCTAGACACTGCTGTCTCATATAGGTATGGCTGACTCAGATAAATACATCTGTATGTGTGTGAGTGGCTTAACACACTTCCCCTTCTTCCTCCACTCTCCCCCCAAGTTTTGCATGTCTGAAGCTGCTTCAGATAAAAGATACTAAAAAATGAAAATGCGTTCGGGATGTCTGGGAACTGAAGAAGTCAGACTGCGAGAAAACCAGACAGGGTTAGAGCCCAGAAATCCCTGTCTCCTGCCAGGAATCTCGACCCGGTGCTGACTGCAGGTTCTGAGGCTCCGTGTGCTCGGCAGCAGCCGGGGCTGTTTCCAAAGTGTATTCCATCAGCAGTAATGGGTCTTTCCTCATAAGCTCTGTTTTCATAGTAAATCTTCAGTCTTACATTGCATTACAGAGTTCAGCTGCCGCTAATCCTTAAAAACAATTCATTTCCAACTGCAAAGTGCAATAAAGAAAGGATAATCACTATTAATATTAGTTATTGTTATTGATTTCAGCTTTAAAGAATTGATTTTCAGTCCTGGCTGCATTTATGAGTCTCTTTGCTGAAGATGCATATACAGGGCCCACCACTATTTTTAGATCCTTGCCCCGGCTCCTGATGAAAATCCAGGAGGAAGAGGAYGGAGGAGGCAGAGGAAAGACCTTGTGGGGAAGATCCTGATGGGTGAGGGAGAGCACCTCCATATGGCTTCACCCTCTTCCTCKCTGGGAATGTTCATCTTCCTGCAACAGAGTCACATCCAGAGATTATCCCTCTCCCCAAAGCCGTGAGAGCTTCCCACAAGCACGTGCACACACGGGGGAAAATATGGAGATTAAAAGGAAGATTATCCGTGCTTTCTTCCAGCGAGTCCCTGCAACATCAGTGAGTCCTCCCAGTCCTCCGTGAGCTGTAAATTCAGCTTTAACCTCTGCCAAGGAGTCTTGCTTTGCCTGGAGTTTTCCTGCCTGATATCTCTCCTCACTCCACCCCAGTTTGACTGTTAAATATAACATTAAAATATAAATTAAATGGTTTTAGTGGAGGTGACCCTTTCCTGTGGGGCTGCTCTTCACTGAGCAGATCTGAGCGAAGGCCCCAAAACAGGCTATGAAGGAGGGGATGGAATGGGATTTGTTGGGACAGGAGCTCAGGGAAGGGCTGAGGATGGGCAGGTGGGAAAGGTTTTGCCACTTGTGGTCGAAGCAGATGCCCAGGGAGGGATGCTGAGAAGAGAGAGTGAAGTTTCACTTCCCTGTTTTTGAGGCAAAAAGGGGGTTGGGTTTTTTGAACCAACGCCTTGCTTCAAAAATTCACTAAAGTTCTGCCTCAAGGACATAAAAACATTGAGAACCTCAAAAGCAGAAGGAAGGGGGTTGGTTTTGTAGGCCAGCAAAATGTTTCAGTGGGCTTGGATGGAAAAGGTTTCCAACATATTGCTTGGGAAGGAATTTTGGAAATTTTTTTTGCAATTCCAGTCACCCTGCAGCAAATGCTTCTTCTTCCCAGTTGTTTGGAAATGGCAGCATATATAAAAAATTCCATATATAGCTCTATTTTCTCTGAGCTTTAAAAATTCTCCCTGTAGATACTTTGAATATAATCTGGTGAGGATGTGGGAATGAAACCGGGATAAAAACCCTTAGCCAAGCCTGCGAAATAATTAAATGAGCGTTTAACCAAGATCATTATTTTCCACAGTTTTATTTATAKGCAAGATTGGATACAATGGTCTGGAATATTGTTCCACGCTATTACTGTGCTATAAATTATTCGAGCAAAGCACAGCAAGGCATCATAATGCAATATATTTTTATAGTGCCATAAAGTAATTACGCACCAGACAACAAAATCCTACAGAAGTGACATATTTTATGCTTAAATTATAATTACATTAAAAGCGTCTCTCCCATTTGATGTTTATGGAGCGCACACAACGGCTGTCGGGAGGCCTGGGAACAAAGGGGATCTCTCACCCAGAGCAGGGCTGGGCCAGGGAGATGCAGCTGGGGAATATTCCTTGGATTTTGGTGTTTTTGAGAGGATTTCTGACAGTCTTGGCTGCCTCTCCGTAGCCAAGCTCTGGGTAATGTAACACTTCCTTGGGTTAGGCCTGTGGATACAGGCCCACCTAGGAAAAACAATGCAATCTAATCGTGTCCCAAGACTTGTAAYGGGTTTTTTTTCCCTTTGTTTCACCTCTCCTGGACATGAGGGAGGAGTGAATTATCCAAATTAACATTTATACCCCCACAGATCTCAGCTCCAAGGAAATACAACAACCTCCCTCAACAGCAACCTCAAACCGTCTTCTTCCAACACCATTTTCCTACCAATCTTGTGATGTTCTGGGCATAAATTCAGTGCAGAAGTGGGAATAACACCCTAAAAATTGCACTTGGAGCAAAGGGTGGGAAGAGCCTGGAAAAAACAAAGAGTTCTTTGGTGGGAAGAGCCTGGAGCCATGRGATTTTTTTGCCTCGGAGAGGTTGCAGCCTGCAGGAAACCTCTCCAAATGGGGATTTTTCCTAGAGGATGGTGTCTGGTTTGGGTTAAAACCAACCAAAAAGATCAGGTCAGCCACACAGAGAGGGGCTGTTAATCCAGGGAATCTGCAGGAGGAGTGAGGCGAGCCCTGAGGCACAGATGATCCCGTGGTTGTCCTCACGCCAGGAGCTCCTTCTGGGAGCATCCCAGAGGGTGGGACAGGGGCAGCTCTGCCGTGGGGACGTGTGGGACCAAACCCCCAGCTCGGGAGGGCTCAGCTCGTGCAGAGCAGTCATTTCTGGCAGGGCCACGATGGCTCGAGCCTGCAAGGAAATGGCTTCTGCGGTCGGAGCCCGGCTTTTCCTGGAAAGTGCCCAGCTCCCACCTCGCCGCGCTCTGCGTGACTCACGCCGTGCAGCCTCCCCAAGGTGGGTGTTTGCCACCCTTCAGAGGCGGTGACATCTTCCTAGAAGTGTGGCAGAGACCGCAGCAGGCGAGGGGCAGCAGGGAGGGTGGGAGACCGGGCTCTGCCAGGCCCGGTTGTGCTTCCYGCGTGTTCTGCCGCCTCTAGAGGATGCTTCGCTGCTCCGTGCCTCAGTTTCCCCGTCCGTGTGGGAGCTGGGCGTGAAGGGAAGGAGGCCAGGAGCAGTTTGTGAGACAAGAACACTGTGCAAACACTGCCACACTCAGGAGCGGGGTGAAGATACACAGAGTCCCCTTCCGCAGGCACCCAAACCCACACAACCTGGGCTAGAAACAAGGGCAGCTAAACAAGGTCCTGGGAAGGCTGCATTGGTCTGGCTCCGTTTCTGTGTCTACCCCACACACTGACTAACCAACTACMTAAATAACTAATTAACCAATTGACTAACCAATCAATCTATTTATCTACCTACTATCTATTTATCTATCCATCCATGCATCCCTGCACGTGGAGTGGCCCTGCTCTTCCAGAGCTGACACCCTTCAGAACAAATCCATACTGGGAGAGCTGGTGTTTTGCTAGAGAAAGGTCACTCAAGCTATTTCTGTGAGAGCTGAAGCCAGCTCAATATCCTTCCTGTCCTGACATCCTTTTCCAGGCCAAAGCCCTTTCTGGAAGAGCACAGAGGAAAAGCACAGAACAATATCTGCCTTTACTTCCCCCTCCCGTGCWGTATCCTTCAATGTCCTGCTGTCCAGGGGTTCTGCTCCGTGCTGAAAGGAGGAATGGCTCTTAAATCTTGTCTACACATGGCTGCTCCCCTGGTTTACCCAACAAACATTGAGGTCTCCTGGTGTGTGGGAGCACTCCTTAAAGTCAGTGACCCGGACGGCTCAGAGCAGAGCAGGGATGGTTTGGAGGTCTTGCCTGGCTGCTGTGCATTCTCTTCTCTTCTCTTCTCTTCTCTTCTCTTCTCTTCTCTTCTCTTCTCTTCTCTTCTCTTCTCTTCTCTTCTCTTCTCTTCTCTTCTCTTCTC